>PUQB01000129.1:0-280000 GCA_003024785.1 Selaginella tamariscina
GTTACTAGAGATATTTACAGTCTGGCTAAATCCTTGATAGGATAGTCCAAATATAGCTAGAATATACCTTTTCCTTTGTATTATATAAACCCTGACCTTGAATACAAAGGATATCTGAGTTTTCTGTCTTTTCGTATATTTACTGTGTTGTGTCTCGGGGTTCTCACACTTGAAGGACCTATCTACGTGTGCAACTATCAGAGGATTAAGACAACGGGAGGAGGAAGATCCAGCAAGTGCGAAAGCGAACAGAAAGAGCCCCCGCAGCAAAAAACCTGGCCTTAACCACCGAAAAAGACTTGTCGAGATGCTGTTTTTAGAACGAAAACATATCTAAAGTCACCACACATCCAGCCTAGGCAACGACCATACATCCCTATACCCTCATCCCAAACCGAACTTCTAAAACAGCAGCATTTGCGAGAAGCCAAACTCTCCCTGCAAATGCCCAAAGGGGGAAAATGCAGTCGTCCATCAAATTGAGTGTACTTCACTGTTCCCAGAGAAGAATAATTATAAACTGGCCCATGTCTAGCACCTACTAAGCCTATAGAACAACCTTAAAGCATCACAAGTACCACTAGACCACTGGAACAACCGCTATACATCAAGCAACATGCCCCCCCGCACTGCTCGAAGGAGGGAAATGCTGTAAAATGAAAACATGGACCAAATCCAGCATAGACCACAAACAACACGCCCATACCATCATACCAAGCCTCATTAACAGCGTACACACTACAGGCAAATGCCCCACAAATGCCCAAAGGGGGAAAACACGAATACCTCGCAAACCAAAGGTATTTGCTGCTTCTGGGAAAAGAAAAAAAAAAATCCACACCCATGTCCAGCACATACAGTCTCTATTCATCATCTTGAAAGCATCAAACGTATTGCCAGACCTCAGGAAACAACCTTAACGCCTCGGACAAATGTTCCCCTGCAAATGCCTGGAAGCGGGGAAATGCTATGACAACAACAACCGCACAATCAGCAAATGTCAGAAAACTCAGATGTCCTTTGCATTCAAGGTCATGGTTTATATATACAAAGGAAAAGGTATTTCTAGTTATATTTGGACTATCCTATCAAGGATTTAGCCAGACCATAAATATCTCTAGTAACTTCTAGTAACTTCTAGAATATACCATGGTAATTACCTTACATTATCCCCCTCTCGTAAGAAAAACTTCTTCAGTCGTAAAACGTGAGCAACCAAAGGTGCTTCTCGAGACTCAACATCTTGCACATGGTAAACTTGAGGGCCAACTTGACAAAGAATCTTATAAGGACCGAGCCATTTCCGCAAGAAACCTGGAGTGAGTCCTTTTTGATGAAGTTCCGGAAAATGTACAAGAACAAGGTCACCAATAACAAATTGAGGAGGTGGCCGATGACGAGAATTATAATCATCTGTTGTTGTTGAACTTGTGCCCGACTTAAATGTTTTGCTGAGGTAGCATGTAGTAAAAGAAGAGCTCGATCTAAGTAAGTCGCCCAATATCGAGCTTCAGCATACTTAGGTTTGTGAGAAGCCAAACCAACTTCTGGAGGCATTCGAGGGTCTCGCTCATATAATGTTTGAATGGAGACATGCTAATGGAACTTTGAATGCCAGTGTTGTATCCAAATTCTAAGTATCACAAATACTAATCCCAATCATTCTGAGTAGAATTTACATACTTAGAATCATACCTTTAAAAGTCCGATTCAAACGCTTGACTAATCCATTTGTTTGTGGATGAAAGGGAGATGGTTGTACCTGAAACTCTTGTTAAGAAGAAGTTGGTTCAGTTGCCACATGTACATTTCCAAAGTTCCTTGACACTAAGGACACCACTGCTGAAACATCTAGCTCATGCATGATGGCACTTGACAAAATTGCCCCTCATCTCCACTAGTGTGAGAACCCGAGACACAACACAGTAAATATACGAAAAGACAGAAAATTCAGATTCCTTTGTATTCAAGGTCAGGTTTATATATACAAAGGAAAAGGTATATTTTAGCTATATTTGGACTATCCTATCAAGAATTTAGCCAGACCATAAATATCTCTAGTAACTTCTAGTAACTTCTAGAATATACCATGGTAATTACCTTACAAAGTTAGAATTGAAATAAATTTTAATAATTAGGGCATATCCTTGTTATATATTACATTACTATTATTAATTTGCTTTTATTTTTTGGACAATTACACTTTTTTAAGGCTTGAAATTAAAATAATGATTTTAAATGCATCATTTAGATATAAGTATTCTTATTATTTTACAAATATAATTATTAAAGTTGAAATAAATTTAAATAGTTCAATTAAAACATATCAAAGTTTCAAGAGAAAAAAAATTTGTTTGAATTATGTGTAAAAGTTATTAATTGAAATTTAAAAAGTTTGATATATATAATTTCTTAATCTAAATCTTAAATAAACATACATTATTTTTTCTTTAAAAAGTTAAATAAGTAATTCTCGGTTTCATAATACTAATTTTGAACAAAGTGTTAAGACATTGATATAAATAAAAAAGAAAAATAAATAAAGATTATAAAATTATCTTATAAGGAAAACAAAAATTAAAAAATAACAATATTAAAAAACAAAAAGGTTAGTAAGTTAAATGGTTATTTGCACATATGTAATAACGAACTTAAAAAAGAATATTTATTTTTATTTAAACTATATGTTATATGTTTTATTTTAAATTATTATTTAAATATGTTAAACTATATATTACATTTAAGTAAAATCGCATTATTTATTTAATATAAAATATATAAATTATAAATTAAAATAGTTTTATTTTAATTTTAAATTAATAATGAAATTTTTATATTCAAATATAAATGACAGGGTAGTATACAACCCCTCCCTTAATGTCAATTTAAATTAATTATTTTAATGATTTTATATGCAGGTGAAAACCTTAAACTTCTTGCCATCTAAATATAGAAATTTTTATTATATCGATTTATTATATATAGTATACTTTCAATTATATATATTTCTCTGTCTTAATTACACACACAAACACACACACACACACACACAGTCTCAAGATTTCAAAATTGGCACCCTTAAAAGAAACTTTATATTTACAACTTTAATACACTTGAAAACTAAACTATATTTAACGAATTATAATATAATAAATCAAAATATAAATAATATTAATTTTAGAATTCACACATTATAAAAGAAATCTAAAGTTTTAATTTAACTAAACAAAATATACTTAAAATATGAAATGAGTTTATTGAAAAATTTCATATAGTATTTTTAACAGTGTTCAATACAAGTCCAAATATTAGATTTTTAATTTATTTATGTTGAAAATTAGAATGAAATAAATTAAATAAGCAAATGCTAGTAAATGCCATAATTTTTAAAATAACAATACGCCATGATTTTTAAAATAGCTATATTATAGTGTAATATATATAATTAAGTGGTTGTGTTAAATACTATTAATATTTTTAGAAATATATTTATTACAGTGTAAATTGGACAGAAATGTAATCCTTAAAACTTAATATATGTAAATAAGATAAATTTCAAGGTATATATGTTCTTTTATTGTAGTTTCTTTAAATCTTGAATATCAATAAATATTAAAATCAAGGGAAAAGAATATAAAAAAAAATTAATTTATATATACTTTCCTATAATGTACAAGTATTTACACCCATCTCTTCCTGCAAGATGGACCCTCACTACATGTATGCTCCTGGTCCTGGAACGTCATCCAACGGAACAAGTTGAAACCTCTCCCGTATAGTAAAATGTGGACCGCCAGATTCATCCCGGACGTCGTACTGCCCGGGGGCTGGGAACTGCATCTGGTCCGGTTCCCTCTGTTTAGCACGCCCACACATTGTGAAAGACGGCGTTGAAGCTCGTGACTGGGGAGTGTATGTTCCAGGTCCCGGTGTACCAACCTCCTCCACTTGTGGTCCTCTGAAAGACATGGTGAAAGCAGGTCCATCTAGGCTCGACACAGCAGAGTACGATCCTGGACCAGGTGTCTTCTCCACAAGTGGCTCACGGTATCTCATCCCAAGAGAACACGCAGGAGATGAAGGGGACCTCACATAGTAATCCTTGGGATTGTACTGCCCTGGACCAGGAAAATCTTCCCTACTTGTCTCTGTCACCCTGCTCCGCATTGTGTATGCTGGACCTGAGGTTTCACTCTCTATTGGATACTCACCAGGACCGGGATACTCGTCATAAACCACACACCGGCTCCCAACGTTAGCTGCCAATGAGAATGCTGGCGAGTCTCGCTCTGGAGAAGGAGAGTACGCTCCGGGACCAGGAGACTCCTCCAATCTAGCCTCTCCATACCTGGCTCCGAATCTAAACGCAGGTGCCTTGGAACGAGTCACTGCCGACTCCATGTATTCACCCGGACCAGGTGTTTCCTCCACAAGGAGATTTGGAGGCAGAACACCCAGTGTGTACTTTGGCCCTCTGGTGTTGCCGGTGTGTAGTGTGTACCTGGACCTGGTGTGACTAACGGGGGTCGGCCTCTCGATCCGGACTCCCATGCTGTAGCTCGGACGTCTGGCTCCCCTCAACCGATAGGCGCCTGGACCTGGTGTAGGGTCCTCCGCTTCTTTGGCTGGAACCTTTGCAGCAAGAGTGAATGCTGGTGATCTTCCCACAGGATGTGGATTGTAATGCCCAGGGCCGGGATTCTCGGAGGGAACCAACACAGGCTTACCAGTGTGCGAGATGAGAACAGTCCTTGAGCTCTGATAAACGACGTCTGGATTTGGAGAGTACTGCCCCGGCCCAGGGAAGTCCTCAAGAGGTGGAGCTGGGGAGCTCCAGCCAAGTGAGTAAGATGGAGAAGCCGGTGAACACAACCTCATCCCACAATCTATCTTGTACTCGCCAGGACCTGGAACTGGATCTCGAGGAAGTGGATCAACTCTAGGAAACATTGTGTAGTGAGGACCGTTTGTTCCAGTGGAGAACGCAAAGTACGCTCCCGGTCCAGGTGTCTCATCTGGTTTCTGTTCTGCAACCTTCCTACCGATGACATGGGAAGGACTGCCAGCTCTGCTGCTGCTCGTCTCATATGCACCTGGTCCAGGAGATTTATCTGGCTCAGGAGACCGAACCCTTGCTCCCAGAGTGTATGCCACCCCGACCTGTTCAGGAAGCGGGTATGCACCAGGCCCTGGTGTCTTGTTTGGAAGTGGTGTCTTCGGTCTCCCTTGCATGGTGAAACCTGCCAAATCTCTGCCTATGCTTCCGTTTTCACATTGTACTGACCTGGACCGGGATTATCCGCATTCCAACAGGAGCTCCTTCATGGCGGGATGTCAACGAATACGCTGGTCCCTGCCTCTTGTGCTCTGTCTTATAGGCGCCAGGTCCAGGTGTTAGAAACTGCGGTGGGCCTTCCACGGGCCTGCCAGCAATAGTGATTGCCGGAGAGTCTGGTGGCAAGCAAGGTACATATGTCCCCGGTCCTGGGTTGGCATTCACTGCCGGCTCTGGCAAGTCATACCGCGCACGTAGACTTGCAGCTGGTCCTCTGGAACATGATTGGCTATCATAGTCTCCAGGACCTGGCATATCGAGTTCAAAAGCTGATACCACTCTCCCTCCCATGGTGTATGCCGGCAGTTTCTGGTGTGATCCACGTGCTGCTGCATAAGTTCCTGGTCCGGGAGTTGGCATGCCACTTGGATAATTGCATTTCCTCGTGATGGAGTAATGCGGACCGTCTGGGGTGGACTTCACCTTGTAGTGCCCTGGTCCTGGTTGCATAGGACGAGATGGATCCTCAACTTTGGCTCCAATTGTGTACGATGGAGACGAGGCTTTCACGTGAACAAAAATACGCTCCTGGGCCAGGAGTTGTGTCAGCAGTTCGAGTCTCCTGCCTTCTGCTGCCCACTGGGGACGAGAGCCTGGATGTTGTCACTGATGACAATGTGTCATAGTGACCCGGACCAGGAGTCTTCTCCGGCTTCAGTGCAGCTTGAGTCTTCTTTCCAAATGAAAAAGCCGGTGAAACAGGCTTGCTGGTTGTGAGCTTGTAAGTTCCTGGTCCAGGACTGCTCTGTGCAGTAGTTGGTACTGGAGCAACTCTCCCATTGATTGTGTACGCGGGTCCATCACTCTTTGCTCCAATGAACTCCTGGTGGTACGTCCCCGGACCCGGGAGCCCCTGCAGCCGATTTAGAACCGGAGACCTGTCTCCCATTGTGTAAGAAACTGACGATGACACCGACTTCACATCATACGCACCTGGTCCAGGGACCTGCTCCCTTGCAGGCCGGTTTACAATCCCTGCTAGGGTGTAAGCCGGCCCAGTTGTAGTGTACCCTGTTGAGGATCGAAAAGATGTCGGTCCAGAATGAGGTACCGACGACGAGACCGCCTTCCTCTTTGGCCGCTTCCCAAAGATCGTGAACGCTGGACCGGTTGCAACGGAGTTTTCCGTCTTGTAATACCCAGGACCAGGAGTGACAGTGGTCGCAGAGTCACGCTGTCCCAGTTTGGGACCGAACGAACATGAAATCTCTGACGGGCCCGTTGGCTTTGGGTCGTACCAGCCAGGTCCAGGGGTCTTGGTTGCTGCAAAATCTGTCTCTCGTGGGAGAGCTTGGTCAAAATCTGGAGCCCGGATGGAGTCGGGGTCAGAGGAAGGACTTGACACTCTGGATGTTTGTACAGTGGAACCGGAAATGCTTGGTGGGCTTGAGGCTGTACCTCCGCCCCGGAGAGCTGCCGGTCTACCAATAGTCATACCCTCCATCTTTGTGCTTGTCCAGAGCAGGAGCTCCAACGATGGGCTGTCTTTACCAGCATTCGACCATCCTGCAAACTGAGACATACCAGAGGATCTTCCCGCAACATTAGGTTCCTGCACCTTGGTGTCTGAAGGCTTGGGAGATTCAGCTGAATACTGGTGCTGGTGACCGTGTTGCAAGGGATAAAGATGGATGGGCTCCAGCTTCTTTGGCTTCAGAACCATAGTGGTGGACCTCTTGCTGAAGACAGTTCCATGGCTGTTCGAGCTGGTCACGTCCAGAGAAGCAACCGTAGGAGCCTGGTCCGGGAGTGATGGGTGTCTCTTGTGCATCTTCTTGCCCATTGTGAAGGACGTTGTTGTGGAGACCGCCCTTGGACTGTATTCTGCTGGTCCTGGGCTGGGCTTCGTTGGAGGTTCCAGCCTGGTGCCGAATGAAAAAGATGGTGATGAATCTGCATTTAAAAGAAAATGCTTAAGTACTCTGTGTGCGTTGAAATATATCTAATATAATGCCACCTTATAAAAGATGAACCCAACAAGAAACCATACCAGGGAAAACTAAATCTCAAATTATGTTTGTGTGTCCGTGAAGGAGAAAACCACTGTTTCGTGTTTTGAGAGAGAGAGAGAGAGCTTTTACAATCAACTAGATAGTAACAAGCAAGCACTGTCCAAAATGGTTTCCCTATATGGATGGATGTACATGCCTATTTTTATTACACACACACACAGGTACAAACCTCGGCCTTTAGAGAGATTATATGACCCAGGACCAGGAGTTTGGCTGGGTTTAACTGAGAACTTGGCATGCATGCTAAAAGCAGGACCTTCAGGCTTCTGTGCAACATGATATGCTCCTGGACCAGGACACGCTTCTCTAGGATCTCTCACCTTGATCTTCCCACCAAATGTGTATCCTGGAGAACGCGACCTCCTCCCTGGAGACATTCTTGGACTGCCCAAGGAATCTGCATAGTTTATTGATGGCAGCTTCATCCTCCTCTCTTATTGATTAATCTACACGTATGAGATTCGTGTGTAAGGTGCACATATGATATATTATGTGTATGTATAGTTTGAAGTCGCAAGTATACTGTATGTACTTGTATATTAAAGTGATACCAGTACCTGTTCAGCTGTCTTGACTACATCTTCGTATCTTTGATCTTAGAGTCTCATTCTATGATCATCATTTCAGCTGCATTCAAAAATCACATATATATTTATATTGCATATGCATGCATAATGAGTATGCAACAGACGTTTCTCTCTCTCTCTCTCTCTCTCTCTCTCTCTCTCTCACACACACACACACACACCACACACACACATACCTGAGTGTGCTTGTGCATCATAGGACGCCATAGCCAGTAGAAGCTGAAATGAGTCTTGATCACAAGGGCTACCATTCTTCTTCTTCTTTCGTGATCAATCGATCAACAAGCTGCATTTTTCAAGCGCATTCATTGATGCAGTTATTATAATGGTTAATCCAGCAAAATAAGCATTCATTCTGGAGTGCAGAATGAGGACTGCAGCATCCATTCTGGAATGCAGAATGAGGAATGCAGCATACCTGGTGACGATATCTACGATGCTCTGCTCTGTTCTTGCACGGCTTCCATAGCTAGGGTTTTGAGAGTGCAAGCGATGCCAAGCCCTTTTTACCGCGACTTTCGGATTTTTAAAAACCCTAAGCCCTCTCTGTTTCTAGGGCTGCTCTTTGTTTAGGGTTCTTGCAAGTGAAGCCCTAATTTGTTCCTGTTATGTGGGGAGCTCATCTTCTTCGTTCTCCGCCTGCGATCAGGTGAGTAATGCCAAATCTCTCTCTCTCTCTCTCCACACACACACGCACGCACAATTTTCGCATATTGCATACTAGCATTATAGGTTTATAATAAAAATGATTTACTATAAATAATAAAAAGTAAACCATAATAATAAAAATGATTTAAATAATAAACATCCAAAATGATTTACTAAATAAACCATAATAATAGAAATGTTATGTATATACAATGCATACTTGTCTGATAATTTGGTGTATTATGATTATCCAACATATAAAACCACCAACGTGGTGCCAGGACTTTCCACTGTGCATTCTATATGCACACATAACAAACAACACACACATACGCATACACACACATGCACGCACACACGCCACGCTCACTTCAGAGTTACCGGGTTTAATGTAGGTGTATGTGTATATGCGTGTGATGCATACATATATAGATATATACTGACATTCTTTTATGTATTTATATTTTTTTTGCAGGGAAGCTCATTTTTGGTGCTTGAATCCAGAAGATATACAGAGCCCGGCTCTGTTAAAAGCGTATGATAGTTTCCTTTGTACAGAGGAGAGGAAGCGTGTATATGACGTTCATACGGAGACAGGAAGGAAAGAACGACTGTTGGCCCGTGCTCTTGTACGCACTACACTTGCTAGATGTACGCATGTGTGCGTGCGTGCGTGCGTGTGTGTGTGTGTGTGTTTAGCTCTTTAGTTACCTTTTCCGAATACAGATTCAAATGGTTTGTTAAACCCGTCTTCACTAAACTTCTCCAAGAATGAATATGGCAAGCCTAAGGTATATGATGCATATATTAACTATTCATGCATTCTTTAATTTGTAAAATACATTATAGGTACTCTGGCCCAAGACGACGTCCTTGAATCTTCACTTCAACTTATCCCACACTAACTCATTGATAGCCTGTGGAGTTGCCGCAGATTTTCCAGTACGTTAACACTGTTATACATTCTCTCTCTCCACACACATACATGCACCCGTGATTTGTACGATACCTACACAGTGATGGCGTATTACAAGCCACACACACATCACATTTCGACATATATATGCAACTCACAAACACAACAGTTCTTTTATTTGTCTGTTTATACCAGTTTTACTAATCCAGCACATACATATCTGTGCATATATATACGTAGCACATCTGCATGTGTCTATATATATTTGAATCGTATTCCATTTTGCAGCTAGGAGTAGATGTGGAGGATAAGCGTCGTACTTTTGGAGGAGATCTTATGATGCTAGCCAGACGAAGATTTTCTTCAAAGGAGGCAACATGGTTAGAATCATTACAATCTACTGATGAGCAACGCCATCGTTTTCTTCAGCTCTGGACATTAAAAGTCATATAATGGTTTCCTCATTACTATCCTATCATATATACATCAACTTATTGTATATGTGTAGATTCTGACTTGTTTCTGTTTATGTTCTATTAGGAGGCCTATGTGAAAGCTCTTGGTAAAGGCATATATGCGAAACCATTGAGAAATTTTGCGTTCCACATTGGAGCTCCTAGAGAGAAAACTACGTTGGACCTAGCAACTCAACTTACTGCGCATCCAGAGGTATACACACAATGCACGCACGGATGCGCACACACACATGCACACACTGTTATGTACGACTAGATAGCCCAACATACATACTTACATGTACACCCCCAAGATGTTTACTTAATTCTGCTGTATTACTTATTGTTAGATACTACTATCTTAATATGTTTAATTTACTTGCAGGCGGAAATCATAACTTTGGATGACGATGATGCTAGAAATTGGCAGTTTTTGCTCTTCGAACCTTCCCCACATCAATATGCATCCCTTTGTGTGCACAACACAATGCAAGGTAAGAGAGAGAGGCTTTGTGTGTATATAAGCTAACATTCCGTGCATTATAGGTACAAAGTTCAAGTTCTGGAGAACTATTCCTCTTGTCTCGGATGAGCCTCTGAACGACGGAGCAGCTCTTGCATGGAGTGATCACATGGAAGAGGGAGCAAAGGGTGATGAATTTACAATTCAAGGTGAGTTAAGATAGTTCATTTGCATTTACATTGAACATGCAATTTTCCCACATGAGCTTCTCTCAAATAACAATACTGGCAAGCATTTTTTCTCTTAAGCTGCTTCTATATGCTCCTCCTCTTGTTGCATGCTCAGCCTCTTATAGATGTCTCCCATTAACGCACAAGCAGATGCCACTGCTTCTTTGTTCCTGTTCTGACTCACTAATGCAATGAATGCAATTCTACCAGTTTCCACGTTACCCCATGCCCCTAACAAGGTTGTCCACACGTGGCTATTGTCTTCAAAGGGCATGCTGACAATGCCTCTTGCAACCCGTTGGCTCTGCCCATACATGTATAATGCTCCACACTCGGGCTGTACTGTTAAACATCTCTAAAGCCACTAGGCTTTCCCTATTCTCCACGTATCCAAGTATCAAACTAGAGCATGAAACAACATCATGTTTTACCATGTTATCGAAAGCTCCCCGAGCATCACTCATGCTTTTACACTTGCTGTACATATCCACCAAGGTGGTTGCCACAAATACGTCTGTATGAAACCCACGCTCTATGCATTGTGTATGTATGGCCATTCCCTTCTCTAAACACGTACTCTTCTCCAGTTTGTTACTTATTACCAGAGCTGCACATGCCTTGAGTGCAGCAGTGTAAGTGAATCCGTCTGGTATACAGTTCATCCTGGTAAACATATCTAAAGCTACTAAACTTCCCAATTCTCCACGTATCCAAGTATTATAGAGTTCCATGATGCTGGGTCATGTTCTTGAACACATCCCAGGCGTCCTGCATACTGCCGCATTTCCTATACATGGAGATGAAATGTAGTTATGGTGGCCTGCTTCCTTTACATAAGAATGTAAGTGTTTCCCTCCTTGCAAGTCCCTTGTCTTACCACATTGTTTCAACTCGGCAACCAATGCGTATATCATCTTCCGGTCCGTGTTGGGATACACCAAATACACATACATGTATCAAACACACACACGTAAAGGAATGGAAAAACTTGAATTAAATACCAGGTTACAAAAGAGAATGTCCTTGGCAGGCGCTACTCCTGTTGACAGTGGAAGGTATCAATATGTACACATTGTTCATGAAGAAGACCCTACCTATTCACTCTTCTTACATGAGGGATTGTATAACAATTGCAGATGCCCCTCCACCACCGTTGCACACTCCGGCAACTCCGTACTTCCCGTTCTTGTGCTTAAGCACCTGTTTGAACGTGTGTGTGTGTTTGCATGCGTGCATGTGTGTGTGTGTGTGTTAAAGTTAGAATTTATGTATAAGTACCCCAAGAAGTGTGACGATAATACGTGCTCCGCTGCAGCCTAAAGGATGTCCCAAGGACACAGCACACCGTGTACATTGACTCTTTCCTACAAAAGAACATATATTATCATAGTGTGTGTGTGGTATGCACATAAAAGACTTACTGGGTCAAGATTCAGAATCTTCTGATTTGCAAGAGCTACGACCTGTCATAGAAAGATTAATAAAATTCTAGACTATATGAAATATATACTTTATATACATATTTACAGGACAAATGTTTTACACCCACCACACACACACATTACACTACTTACCGAGAAAGCTTCATTGATGTCATAATAGTCAACTTGTGAAGGTTCAATTCCGGCATGTTTGATAGCTTTGGGGATTGCAAGTGCAGGAGAAGTTGTGAAAAGCTCAGGAGACTGTACAAATATCAAATATTAAGTTTCATTAAATTAATCAAATTAACTTCAGTTCACTAAATATTAATATTAATATAATTAAAACTTTACCTGTTCAGCATCCCCATAACCAATAACTTTGGCAATAACCTTGAGGTTAAGCTCTAATGCCTTGGCCCCGCTTACAAGCACAAGTGCTGCTGCACCGTCACTATAACATATGAAAAAAATGCATTAAACTTAATAATAAAGATATATCAATATTAATACATGAAAACACAGGGAAAGCATCTAAACACATGTCCATGTACACACATATACACTCTACCTGATACTGGATGCATTTCCAGCAGTGACAGAACCACCTTCCTTAAAGGCAGGACGTAGCTTCTTCAGCTTTGCTGCGTCTAGCTGTAACCACAAGTTCAAATATATATCATATCTATATAATATATACATTATAATTGATATACATACAATAGTGTATATAAATGCAAACACACACACACACACACACACACCTTATCAATTCCATCGTCTTTTGTGATGCTTGTAGAAGGCTTGCCTTTCCCTCCTGGAACCTCAACCTTCAACAAAGTTGAAAAAGTTAGCTGTGTGTGTGTGTGTACACGTGAGAGAGAGCGAGAGAGAGGAAGAGAGTGGTGGGAGAGAGAAAGAGAGGGAATCTAATTCTATGTGTACATACCGGCACAATTTCCCAATCAAATGCACCGCTTGAATTGGCAGCAATTGCTCTCTCGTAACTTTGTATAGCATATGCATCCTGAAACAATGTGTAAGTTTATTCATATTTATGTGTGTGTGCGCGCGCGCGCGTGCGTACACGTATATATTCTTGCAAGTACAATCATATAGTTGTATGCAAGTACAGTCATGAATAGTGTATGGATTAGTTTAAGAAAATAATAAGGAATAAATATATAAAATACCTGTTGTTCACGTGAAACACTATGCTGCTCTGCACACAGTTCTGCACATACTCCCATACCAAAATCATTGTACACATCCCAAAGACCATCTTTCAACATCCCGTCCACAACCTCTCCATGTCCCATCCTATACCCCTGCCTATAAACGAAGCGAAAATAAAAATACTAGTTAAATACACCTGTATATGTGTGTGTATATGTATATGTATGTTTACCTTGCTTTCGGAAGATAGTAAGGGGCGTTTGACATGCTCTCCATGCCTCCGGCGACAACGACATCGTTTATTCCGAGTTGGATACTTTGTGCTGCCAGCACAGTTGCTGCAGAAGAAAATTTCTTTAGTATAAGTCACATAAATACATACCCAGATATACGATACGAACAATATAGATAGAACACAAATGCTTTCCAGATTGTAACCTATTAAACACTTGGTGCATACATAGATATTTACATGTATGCAGAATCACACACACACGCATGTGTGTGTATAATTAGAATTAATAATTTAATTACCTTTTAGTCCGGAAGCACAAACTTTGTTAACAGTGGTACAAACAGCTGAAGGAGGCAAACCCGCACCAATTGCCGCTTGTCTGCCAGGCGCTTGCCCCAAATTAGCACTTAGAACATTCCAAAGAACACCTCCTGAACCAAATTCGGATCGATGCCTGCCTTCTGAATGGCTCCTGTATATATATTAATAATATATTATATATATATATTACATATATAAAAAAAAGCATAATTTGCAAATTAGTACCTTGAATTGCGATGGATCCGAGCTTGGTTGCGGGCAGTCCAGAGAGAGATCCACTTAAACTTCCCATTGGGTCCTTGCAACACCCACAATACACACATCTACAGAAGAAATCAATGAAATTACACACACATGGAAATATATGAAGATCAGATCGAAAGATCGCCCACCTCTTGGGGAGATCGAAGACTCTGCAGAGGATTCGATCGCCATTTGATGAAGAACAGACGATCCGTACCCTGTTTTCCCTAATTTATATTTGAAACACCCTTTTAAACCGTTGATTAGGATCGGTACATTCTTAAATTTATATAGAGATTTGAATTTAAGCTTATTTGAATTCAAATAGGTTTTTGAAACTAGTTATTGTGGCGAATACATACTCAATCAATTTAATTTAATTTATAATGATAATAACAAGAATTTTATTGTTTACTGTAGTTAAAGTTATATATATGATCTTTTTAAACTAGAACATATTCAATAATAATTCAAAATTCAACCACTTTAATTTAATTTATAATAATAATAAAAATTATTTAATTTATACGGACGTAGACTTATTATAAAAGAGATTCGTATTTGTAAACGACATCTGACCAAAACATATTTATTAATAAATTAAGTTTTGACCACTTTAATTTAATTTATGATAATAATAATAATAATAATTTATTATTAGTTATTAAAATGATATTTTTCACATAATAAAATATAAATATTATGATGTTTTAAATTTTAATAAAGAATTAATTAACTAATTAATAACTTCAGCTTGACAAAGTAACATGTAAGGGGAAGAGCCTTTGGATCCACTCTCGAGCACATTCTTAGCGCATCCTGGGCCAGCTCAACGTTTCCATGTATCTTGGAGGCAGCAAGGATTGTCGTCCACGCAATGTGCTCGGCCGAGTAGGGCATACAGTTGAGCAGCTCCTCTGCTGCCTCCAGCCTCCCCGCCACCGCCAGTATATTGATCATACAGCAGTAGTGGTCGAAGCTGGGTACGAAACCGTAGTCAGTGCTCAAGGATACAAAGTATTCCCGGCCTCTCTCCACCAGACCTTTGTGACAGCACGCCCCGAACACTCCGAAGAACGTGATATCGTCCGGCGTCTCCCCCTCGAGCTGCATTTGTGCATAAAGATCAAACGCCTCATGTACACGCTCGTTGTACGCGTATGCCTGTATCATGGCGCTCCAGCTCACGGTGTCCTGCTCAGGCATCATCTGGAACACCGAGTTCGCTTCCGCAAGCCGCCCGCACCCGGCATAACCCGCCAGTAGAGCGTTCATCCCTATTATACTGTGGAGCGGGGACCGCTCCAGCGTCTCCCTTGCCTCAGAAAGGAGTCCGTTCTGGGAATATGCTGTAACCATCGCATTCCAGCTCACCGCGTCCCGCTCCTCCATCGAGTCAAACTCTGCCTTGGCCTCGTGCATCCTCCCGGTCTGCCCGTACACCCCGAGCATAGAGGTGGAGAACAGCAAGTTATGTTGCGGGGCTCTGTCGTAGTACGCCTTCACTCTCTCCCACTTCTTGTTCTGTGCGTGGAACGTGAGGACGGTCGACCACACCGAGCTGTTCCGGTACGGCATCTCTTTGAAGCATGTACTGGCTTCCTCCATAAGTCCCTCCTGCGCATACGCTCTGAGCGTCAGGTTGCAAGAAAACACATCGTGCTGTGGCATTTTCTCGAACACTTCCTTTGACTTCCAGAGATCCCCAGCCTGGCAGTATGCAAGCACCAGGTGGCTCCACGCAAAAAGATCCCTCTGTGGCATCCTGAGGAACGTATCCGTCGCCTCGGTTGCCAGTCCGGAATGAGAGACGGCAGACAGGAGGATACACCACGTTATCGGGTTCCTCTTTGGGATCCTTGTGAACAAGAGCCGGACGAGATCGATATGCCCCGTCTGGGCATAGGCTGTGATCATGACGTTCCATGCCACCACGTCCGGCTCCGGCATGCTCTTGAAGGCATTCTCGGCTTCCGCAAGCTGCCCGGTCACCACGTACGCCATGAGAGCGCCCGTCCAGGTCCGGGAGTTCCGTTCCGGTGCAGCTCTGAACAACTGAACTGCCTCGTACGGGTGCCCCATCTCCGCACAGCCTGCAACAAGTGTGTTCCATGTCACGACGTCTCTACATGGCATTCTATCGAAAACAGACCTTGCTTCAAACAGGTGCTGCTCGCTCTGTGAGTAAGCCAATATAAGGATATTCCACAACCCGACTTCCCTGCACGGGAGTGAATCGAAAAACTCCTTCGCCTCGTATGGATGCCCATTCTGGGCATATGCAGTCATCAAGACTACCCAGCCAACTAAGTTATGCTGTGGCATTTGTAAGAACATCCTCCCCATCTCTTGTATATGCCCACCTTGGGCATATCCCTCTAAGAGTGCAGTCCAGCAGATGATATCCCGGTTCACTGTGCGTTCAAAGATCTCCTGTGCCTCTTCTAAATGCCCGCTGTTGGCATACGCTGTTATCATCGAGCATCTCGAGATAAGAGACTGGCCGGGCATGCTCTCCAGGAGGTTTCTCGCGTCCCCAAGATGACCATTCCGGGCGTACCGCCCACCACGATGTTCCACGAGTACTCGTTCGGCTGAGGTATCGAATCGAATGCTGCACGTGCCTCGTGGACGCTACCGCACTTGCCATACATCTCCACGAGGAGATTGAACAGGTACCTGCTGTTCCTCTTCTCATCAACGATCTCCTGGTGTATCCTCCTGGCCTCCAGTAAGTTATTTGAGTTGCCACACTTCCTTATTATCTCTGCAATCTCATCTGCAGTTGCAGACGAGAGAATGCATCTCTTCATGATACCACCATCGTCCTGTGCGTTCAAACATGTACCCGTTTTCCGACGTACAGAACGAATTCTCGCGAGTTTTTTCACACAAAGTCGTTGTAGTATAGTGAGTATTTCCGCCTGTCACGCGGACGACCCGGGTTCGATCCCCGGCAACGGCGTAAAATTTTTTGGTCCTTATGCGGATATTCGCCAGGACTTTTGTGCCCACGTGGAACGAGATTGCTAATTCGGCCGTCGGATCATCTCCACGTAGATTAAGGCTAGTTTTAGCCACGTCTGATATAAGAATATTCATCCGAATCAACCAGTCAACTACGTCAATCGGCCGTCGGATGGACTCCAGACCTAGAAACAGAGGCTCTGTATCAGAGATGGCGGCGCGTGATTAGGGCTACGTACTGTACGGCCACAGGGCCAGCTCACCGCCAGAGAGGACTATAAATGGATGTGGGAGGTTCTTGGAGGCCCTCAAAAGGGGGACCGCTGCTCAGCCCTAATTTTTTTTCCTTTTTTTGCCCTAGTTTAGAAAGAAATCTCTGAGACACACGCGAGGATTCATCTTCCGGTTCATTGATCTGTGTATGTCTGTTGCGGCGCCGATAGCGCAGCTGATGCAGAAGCGGGCGTATTTCAATGGAAACGGTGGATATGGCCGCTATGGCGCGGCTAGGACGACTTCGAACGGCGCCGGTGATGGCGGTGATCAAGGAGAAGACGAGGAAGAAGAGGAGGAGGAAGAAAGCATCCGGCAGAATGTTAGGGTTCATGTTCGGGAACGTCGACGACACCGGCGACCTGGATGTGGAGTATCTGGATCAGGTGTGTATGCTTGTTTGTAGTTAGTCTTGCATTTTCTCCTGGATTAGGGTCGATTCCTGTCGGATTCATGAAAGAGAGATTAGAATCTGGAGCTCGGAGCAGGATTATAAGGCTTCCGTGGTAGAAGTTAGAATTAGAAGCTGGGAGCAGGGATTATGCTTGCAGGTCTCTAGGAATCGGAGGATAGAATTAGCATCGTTCCGACAGATGGATATAGATTTAAAGACTAGAATTAGGATGAAGAATGTGGCTTCAACAGGGATTATAGGCCTTATACTAGTGTGCATATATAATTGTGTGTATTGTAAACTTACTATATGAATATATATATATTTTTCGGGGTTTAATCGTTTGTTCCTGTTCAGGAAGCGAAAGAACATCTCTTCGCATTAACTGATCAACTTGGTGTTTCTTTGCTTGATCTGGAGGTGATTATGATAAATAGTTTTCACGTAGCCCTTAACAATTTGTCTGGTTACAGTTACCTTCTAAGGCGAAAGAATCCGTGGGTGCCTCAGCTGCAGATGAAGGTACGAAACCACATTGAAACTCGTTTAGTTTTGATAACCATGGTCATGTTATTGGTCAACTATGAATGTCTGTAGAATGAAACTACTATGTTTCAGTAGATTAATATCGTATTGGGTAGACTATGACAGGAAAGCTGATGATGCTGTGGACTATGAGGATATTGACGAAACTTGTGACGATGATGGGCAAATGCTGCCTGAGGAGAAGCACTATTATGCTCAGGCTGCCGTTGCTACTCCCTCTAAGCCTGACGAAGCGGAGGATAATTACGATGAGGATGAGGAGGAACAGACCACATCTGTATCTCTTCCTGCTCCTATACAACCTGTGTCTGCTCCTTCATCTCGACCGGTTCCTGCTCCTATTCAACTGCTCCTTCTGAAACCGTAGTTGTACAAGCAGGTATAACGGTGTTCAAGGTCTTACAGATTGCAAAGTTCGCATATCTGCTATGTGTTTGTGATTACAATATGCATGTGTTTGTGAATGTGGAGATGTGTTACTATGTATGTGTTGTAAGTATCGTCACTCTACAGTCGTATGCTTTATAAGCGAGCTATGCTAAAATGCTGTATTGTTTGCTATAATCATCATGCTTACAATGGTGTCCTGCTGTGCAGGGATTCCTCAGAATATAGCTCTACCACCAGGTATATATTACAGAAAGTTTGCTGACAAACGATATTGTGTGTGTGTGTCAGAGAGAGAGAGGGTGGGAGGAGAGAGGAGAGAGAGAGTACATATATCATCACTGAAAACACAAGCTTATGACTGTCTTATGGTACAGGGATTGCTGGTCCAGGATCCCAAGAGGAGGTGTATGACTTGGAATGGGAGGAGTACACAGACGATGAGGAAGAAGAACCCTTTGAGGTGTTATGAAGTTAATCTTGTTTAAACTTATGCAGTTTTGATAAACTAATCTGCGAATGCAGGAGTTTTCTCCTGAAGACGACGATGAGGTGCCTCATTTGCCAGTTATTTATCAAGAGCACGGCAACCAGATCCTTCAATTCTCCGAGATTTTTGGTGCTAAGCAACCTTTTTGGGTTATCGGCAACAAAAAAATCCGCTCCAAGAGGTCCTCATCTAGAGGTTAGCACGGTTACTGAATGCTATTTATATATATTTAACAGGTATAAAGCAGCAGTTGCTATCTAGCGGGTGCAAAATGTGTTCCTATGCTGCCCATTTAAATCGTAATAAAACGATCATATGTACACCATATATGTCACATGTAACCTCCTATACAAGAGAACAACTTTATAGCTTAGTACATCACTATCACAACTCTATACATTTTCGACATACTATATGTTCTGAGTTTTGGGATTTTGCAGGAAGGCCAGGGAAATTTGAAACACTACTGGATGGTGATGATGCAGAGGCTCTGAGAGAGTTGCCGGAAGACTGTGATCTTGCTCAACTTCGTTTGCATGAGAAAGATGAGAGAGAAACACAGGAGTTAGACGATTTATTGTATGAAGATTCCATAAGCAAGCATAAATTCCTCCCTTCTGAGCCTTTGAACAAGGACTTACCTGAGCTAGCGGATTTAGAAGGTGCGTATATGTTACTTGTTCAGGTCAATTATCGCTATATATACGTATGCTCATGTCCATATGCAGGTGCATTCTCTGCCAACTTCGATCCTGTTCATCAGATGGACTGGGAAAAGGGTATTCTATGGGATACTCGAGAAGGAAAGTTGGATTCACAGGATGAAGACTCGGAAGACGTTCAGCAGGCGTTCTTCAGTAGTAGGATTGTAGTTTTAGAACCACTCACAAAGCAGGTAAAGCCTCCAAAGGCAGTTACTAGGCATCCCCAGATCCTTAGGCTAGAGTGCTCTGGGAATGAGCTTCAGAGGAGGATAGATGGATTAATGGAGGGGGATTATGGGAATACCGAGTTGGCAACAGGGACATGGTTACAGGACGTTTTATGGATAATGAATCAAGACCCAGGAAATATAGCTTTGTACACGATCTAACAGATAGTCATATGGTGTTTGAGGTAGCTGATACGAAGGAAACGAAAATTATACGTGACCACGCTGCGGCTATTGTTCTGACACCACGGGTTGCCAAGAGCAACAGGGTTTCAGAGGCGTCCGAGCTGAATGTGCCCTCTCGATTTAACATTTCCAATGATAAGTATTACACTATAAGGAGGCCTTTGGAGAAGATTAAGTGTAAGAAACGCCTTCTCCATGGTGGTGTTAAGGTTGTTCACTCGTTGCCTGCTTTAAAGCTGCAAACCATGAAGCCCAAGCTCACAAAGTAAGTATATGTATAGTTGTGTGTGCGTGTGTGACACCATAGCTCACTGTTAAGTAATCTTTGAATTGTGTAACTAGTATGTCTGGTGAAAACAAACCTTTGTAGATTATATGGTTAAGGTTTTCCTACTTTGCAGTAAGGACTTGGCTAATTTCCATCCCAAAAGCTACGTGGTTTCCGCATCAAAATGAGGTAGCTGCTAAGGAGCAGGGGCAACTGGCTGTCAGGGGCCCAATGAAGGTTATATTGAAAACCTTGGGCGGGAAAGGTAGCAAGCTTCACGTGGATGCGTCTGATACCTTGGAAACCTTCATGCTCAAGGCTGCCAAAAAACTTGCAGGTGCTTATCTTTACGTCATATATATACTACATACACGTGCGCGCGCACACGCACACACACATATTAACTATCTATCTATCTGTATGTCTTTCATATGTGTGTTGTGTGTGTGTGTACACATACACGGTTTCTTATCATATGTGTATATGTCTGCGCAGATTTGAAGCCGTCGGAGAAGACAAAAGTAACGTACTGTGGGTCGGAGTTGCAGAAGGGGAAAACCTTTGCGGACCAGAAAATACCTCTGAACTCCGTACTCCACCTCGTCCGTACCAAGGTGCACCCTCTGCCGAAAGCCCAGCGCCTTCCCGGTGAGAACAAGCCAACGAGACCGCCCAGTGCTTTCAGGAAGAAGTCCGAGCTCTCTGTTAAAGATGGTCACCTGGCTCTGATGGAGTAAGTATAAGTTATATATAGTATTAAGAAATACACTAGAGATAACCCTTATACCTGAAACTCGCAAGGTAAGTTGTTATTACATAACGATTAGATTCCTACTATTATTAGTATAAGACTGAAAGAAAGTTTATGACTAGTTATGTTATGCAGATATTGTGAAGAAAGGCCTCTATTATTGAGCAATGTTGGAATGGGAGCGGTATTATCAACGTATTACCGTAAGATGTCTCCTACGGATCAGACGGCTGTAACTCTCAAAGAAGAGAAAGGAGCGTGGTTGGGTGCAGTGCTTCCACTTGAGCCAAGTGAAGACTCTCCTTTTCTGGGGAACATACGCCTGGGAGACACACAGTCCTGCCTGGAGACCAATATGTACCGTGCCCCCATTTTCCAACACCAGGTTTGATCGTCTCTCTCTCTCTCTCTCTCTCTCTCTCTCTAACATTTTACAACACCAGGTTTCTTCTACGGACTTTCTTCTTGTTCGATCTCCAAAGGGAAAACTCTCCCTCAGACGTATCGACAGCATTCACGTTGTTGGTCAGCAGGTATGCATGTCAATAGTATCTCTATTGGTGTATATGTCTATATCCACAATCATGTTCCTTCTCAAGAGAATATATGAGTAAGGTATGCATGTTAGTAGTATGTCTATTCGTGTATCTGCAATCATGTTCCTTATGAAGATAATATATGATGTTGTTGCATGCGATACTTATTCTCTACGTTGTTACAGGAGCCACACATTGAGGTGATTGCACCATCATCTAAGAATGTGTTAGCCTATCTCGGAAACCGTCTAGTAGTACATGTCTTTCGAGAATTTCGTAGTAAAGACAAGCCTGGTTCGCAACCTCAGATTGCTGCTGAAGAGTTAATGGCCCATTTCCCTTCGCTTAACGATGGGTTTATCAGGAAACGCCTTAAACAGTATGCAGATCTTCAGGTACCCGTGTTTGTGTGTGTGCGCGCGCGTGTGTTTGCGTTATTGACGTGATTAAAAGAGTTATTGACGTGTTTGCGTTATACATACTCCATGTTCTACAGAGAGGCGCAAATGGGGAAATGCGATGGGTTATGAAAAAAGGCTTCCGAATTCCATCGGAGGAGGAGATTAGACGGATGGTTACCCCTGAACATGTGAGTTGCGTATTTTTTTCATTAACTATATATACGCACATGATTGTATACCTGATAGGCTTAACACGCCATCATTTTATGCTCGTGTACATACATACAGTGCGACACCATTATTATAATATTTGGTATCTGCTCATGCGGCCTATATGACTACCGTTATCATATTCTATGGAGATATTTTTATATATATGCACATTTTTGTATGTGCAGCATAGATACTTTATATGTATGTCTGCATGTGTTTCTTTGCTCGGTGTCGTGTCATATCTACATATGCAATTTGAACTTGTCTATGGATACAACCATAATTGTTTCTATTTATGATATATATCTTTGTTGTAGGTTTGTGCTTATGAAAGTATGCAAGCGGGTATACACCATCTAAAAAGGATGGGGGTGCACAGGTTAACACAGCACACTAACCTGGGTAACGCAATCACTGAGCTCCCAGACGAAGCAACATGTCTTGCTGCTGCTGCTACTATTGAGCGGGAATTGCAGCTCACCCCATGGAACCTCAGCTCCAATTTTGTTGCTGCAACAATGCAGGTGTGCGTGTGTGCGTGTGTGTGTCGTTGGCGTCTGGCTGTGTGTGAATAGTATTACCTTAGAAACACATTTATCTAGATATGTATCTGTGTGTATATATCTACAGAAGCTTTGAGTATATATATATGTTAATATGCAGGGAAGGAACGGCATAGATAAGCTAGACATAACGGGTCCTGGAGATCCAACGGGCAGAGGATTAGGGTTCAGCTATTTGAGAGCCGCATTGCGGCCAGCAACAACAGGTCCAAACGCAGAGAAGAAACCTGCTGCTGGCAGAGGTGGTGGTTCTGTTACTGGTACCGATGCTGACCTCCGGAGATTAAGCATGGACGCTGCTCGTGAGGTATATACACGTGTATCTATGTGTATGCTTTTAGAGGTAATACATATTGTCAGTGTATATAATGTTACATGCAACTCTCTAATACGAATGAAAGAGATATGTTCTATTTGTATATGTATGTGAATCTTCTATACACCATTTACGGTGTATAGAGTTTCTATGTGCACTTGCAGGGAGATAACTCTCCACGTAGTATTTGTTTATTTACATATAAATAGCTGCGGGACGTACGTTACCTGTCCGTATGTGTGTTGTTTCATACTTTATACTACGCACACTTTGATTTGTCTGTATTATGGAGAAATACGCACACACACACACATATGTATATATATATATAAGCACTGACATTTACCTTGTTACGTAGGTGCTGTTAAATTTAGGTGTGTCAGAAATGGAGATAGAGAAGCTAACGAGATGGCAAAGAATTGCACTTGTGAGAAAGCTTTCAAGCGAGCAAGTCGCTACTGGTGGATTGAGCATCAAGTTCGCAAGAGGCCCTCGTATGCAACCTCAGCAGATCCAACACCAAAGCAGAGAAAAGTAAGTATACTTGTATATACATGCGTGGCACGTGGTGTCTAAACATGCACGCAATGCATATGCAATCTTCACAGGTGATCGAGTGTATAAATGTTCAGTATACATGTACATTACTAGACATTTTACATATCTATTGCATTCCTGCATCTGTCCTTACTTAATATCTTATGTTTTTAAATGTTTGCGTATATGTGTAAGTCTTAAGTATATATATTTATGTGCAGATGTCAGGAGATATGGGATCGCCAAGTTCAGAGCCTCCTAGCGATTGATGGGGAGGATGCAGAAAATGAGGAAGAAGGTAATAGATGTATATAGAAATAGGCAGAGAGAGAGAGACTAATGATACTTAATGAAAGGAAATGGAGAATGGGAAGACTTTGCCGGTGATTTGGAGAACTTATTAGAGGCAGAGGAGGAGGACGAGAAGAACGCTGCTTCAAAGAAAGAAAAGAAGGATAATGTAAGGGGAATAGGGGCTCGTAGAAGGGCACAACAGGCCCAGCTTGAAGAAGATTTAGAAGATGAAGCTGCTGAAGCTGCCGAATTACATCGTATGCTCATGGAAGGTAATATACACTATGTCATACACATCTTGCACTTTCTGTATATCATCTAGTGCACGTGTATATAAATAACTTAGGGCTATATACATATCTAATATATATGCACATTGCTATCTGTTCATTATATATACATGTGTATATTTCTCATATATGTGTATACATCTGTGTGAGTGTGTGTGTGTGTGTGTTGTATCGGCAGACGATGAAGCGGAGGAAGAAGAGAAAAGAAAGAAGGAAGAGGAAGAGAAAAAGAACAACAAGAAGGCACCAAATATGAATGGTGTGGTTAATCCTCCTGTAGCTGTCCCCTATGTTGCTCCTACTTTGAAAACTGCTGTCAAAAAGAAGACCAAGTACCTCAAACGTACTGTTATGGTGAACAATCCCGACGGCACGAGGACTCCGAAGGTCGAAATGATCAAGGATCCTATTGAGGTATGTATGTTTACACACTCTATACACACATCAGTTTATGGCATATACATGTGTTTGTGTAGGTGGCAAAATACTTGGAAAAGAAGAAACTACAGAAGAAAAAAGAGCTGCTGAAGCCTGGAATTAAACCGAAACCGATTAGAAAGAAGCTGACACCATTATCCGTAAGTATACATACATTATATGTATTATATATGAGTTATATATATGTCTGTGTCTGTGTGTGTGGTGGGTGGGATTCAATTAAAAAATTCATGCTGCATTTGTGCAGAAGAATCATCTGAATGGCAAAGCCAGGGATTCTAAGGAAGGCCCCCAGCTTATTTGTGGAGCTTGTCACCAGGTAATTGCTTTTTATATATATTTGTATCAAGTATCAAGTGGAGAAGTACGCTCTGTACGTACTTAAAGTGTTATATCTTATTATATTGAACCGTATATGATAACGATCCCGTTAATACATGAAACGCATCACCGTATTTTCGAGTTCTATAACACGTCCTAACACACACGAGCATATTAACTTAACATATATATATTAATACTTCTTTTCTTTTTCAGCCGGGGCATATGCGTACAAATAAAAAGAAATGTCCATTGTATTCGGAGGAAAACAATGTGGCAAGCACACCAAAGCCGGAGCCTGAAGTTAAGAAACTCGTAATCAAGAGAAAAGAATTTGAAGATTCTCCAAAATTACGGTTTAAGGTTAAGGCTTCAGATTCGGTGAGTATATTCGTATGTATATATGCCTATATATTATCTAAATTATATACGATTATATAATGATATAACTATATATATGAATAATAATGCTAGATATAACATAAAGTGGATACTGTGTTATAACAAAGCGGTTAATGCAGATTGAGACACCTCTAGAGCAGAAGCCTGTGATATCAAATGGACGAGCTATGAAAATTAGGTTTAAGCTGCCTTCAAGCCAGCCAACAGGCCAAAAGGAATCATCGGAGGCTGAGGCTGATGGAGACGTAATTGTGCGAGACATTGAAAAGGAGATAGAACAGGTTTTGGACAACGAAAACGAACAACAGAGTTCTGTCCCCCAAGTAAGTGTTATATTTGTGTGTCTATGCATTTATGATATTGTACTACTGCAATGCATGTGCATATAGTACGTATGTCTCTTTGTGCTGGTTGTGTGTGGTTTACTTTCATGTATATAATCCCTGACGGTACGTTAATCATCTATGTGCATTTATATGACTATAATAGAATATAATGGTGAGTTCATATGTTTACAGCAAATTGTGTCTGCATGTGCATATGTTTACACACACATGAACTGCCTTAACTCACATGTGATATCTACGTATATTTGATTGGATCATTACAGGCTCGCGGAGAGGAGCAAATAAGGGTAGAACAAGAGAGACCAGCATCACAAGAGAGTCAACAACAGGGAAAGAAAAGGATACGAGAAAATGCAGAGGATAAGGAGAGTAGGAAAAAGAATAAGAAGCACAAGCACAAAGAGTTTCACAAGAAAGAGAGGCAAAAGGTGGAGAAAGAAGGGACAGAGGAGAAGCCGAGGGCGCTGATGGAGCCGTCGGATACCAATCAAACAGCTTACGAGATTGTTCCCAGGAGGATAGTTATCAAAAGACGGACTGAACAACAGCCTGAGACTCCCGAGCCTCCAAAGAGGCAAAGAAAGCGTGGTGGAGGAGAGGTAAGCCTTCTTGCACCCTTTTATGCACAGGCTGTATGTGTGTGCATGTGTGTTGGTTTACATTAACAGTAGAGGAAGGACCTCGCAACTTTATCTAAAAGATCTATCGTAACTATAATAAAGTTTAATAATCTTATATTCTTCCTCATTCTCATGATATACTGACAGGTGGAGCTAGCCAACATACTAGAAGTGGTGGTTGAGGAGATGAAGAGGAGCGACTGCTCGTATTTATTCAGAAAGCCAGTGACAAAGAAAGAGGCACCGGACTACCACAACTACATACGGACGCCAATGGACTTGTCTACAATACGTGACCGGGTACGTAGGCTATATTACAAGAGCCGCGAGGACTTTCTGGTAGACGTACACCAGATCGTGAACAACGCGCACACCTATAACGAGAATCGTTACCCGGCTATACCTCCCTTGGCGGATACACTACTCGAGGTATGTGAGGGTTTATTAGAGGAGAGAGATGCAGAGATTGGTGAGGCAGAGGAGAGAATGGGGGAGGAAGAGGGGCAGGTTATTAGTGCGTCTTCAAAGGGTCGTAGACGGAGTTTAAGGAGTTTATAGTGTACAAATTAACCATTCTTTTGTGCATATTGTGCTATATTTTTCGCTCTTTTTTTCTTTTTTTTTATATGGTAGATTAGTGAGGGGGGGGTTGTGGAGGGGTGTTTTTCTTCCCTCCGAGGCTTCGAAAAAGAAGAATGTAATTTGTATTATGTGAGAGAGCACAAAAGTTTTGACTCATATCCTGTGTGTGAGGGAGAGAGATTTTACAGGACCATAGTATGTACACTGGTGGACAAGGCATTAGCGAGGAGCACGAATGTGCAAGGCTGAGGTTGCAAGAGCTTTTGTACCGCACGGTGTCCACATTCCACGTCCCCATGAACTGCACAGGCGCTTAGTAACATCATCCAGGTAATATCATCTCCCTCCTTGAGCACCATTTGCTCTGCATTCTCTATCTGCCCCGCACGGACCAGCACGTCCACCAAGGAAGTGACATGGTCAGGCTCTACTTGCACACCGAAATCCCACTGCATACTGTAGAACTCTAACAGTGCATGCTCCACAAGCCCACCGTGGCTGCACGCCGCTAAGACCGCAGTAAAACTGACGGCATCCGGCTGCACACCATCGAGCTTCATATCTAGATACAACTCTAGTGCTTTTCATGCTCCTTTCTTGCATAGACCGTCAACATGGTATTCCACGACACCACATTCTTTACTTGCATATTCTTGAACATGTTCCTTGCTCGGTCGAGCCTAGAGCATTTCCCATACATATTAACAAGTGCATTCTCCATTAACGCGCACGCTCTCCCAGCTACCTCCTCATGTAGGAGCTTCCCCAGCGTGAAATCCGCTAGAGACGCACAGGCATTTAGAAGGAGCAAGAGAGCGGTATCGGACTGGAATATTCGGTTTCCCTCGAGGTCCATCAGTCGGAATACTCTTACCGTCTCGGTGGGTTTACCGTCTTCCACGTATCCCGCCATGAGGGCGTTCCAGGCGATCATACTGTGGTGAGGCATCCTCTCCAGTACCGCCTTTGCTTCCTTGAAATGCCCGGTCTGGGCGTACCCACTGACGAGCGCGTTCCAGGAGCCCGTGTCCCGCTCCGGCATGCTGTCGAACGTCAGTAAGACTGTTCCCCCGCTCCGTACGGAGCACGACAGGAGTGCGTTCCAGGAGACCGTGTTGTGTCCGGGCATCTTCTGGAACAGTTCTCTGGCGTCTCCGTCTTTAGACAGTAAGGAAGTCCAGGACGCTACGTCCCGCTCGGGCATGCCCTCGAACACGCCCTTTGCGTGGTCTGGCATTCCGGTCTGCGTGTATATGGAGATCATCGAGTTGCACGACAGCAAGTCCCACGCAGGCATGAGGTGGAACTTCTGGGGATCTGCTGCGACGATGGCGTTCCACGAGACCACGGTTCGCTCTGGGGTCTCCGAGAACAGCCGGGCTGCAAGCTCCACGTCTCTGTTTTCCACGCTGGATACCATTAATGCGTTGGTGCAGACCGCGCTGTGCTCCGGCATTCTGTGGAACACCTCCTTGGCTGCATGCAAGTCCCCGTGGGCATTTACGAGGATACCTGTCCAGGACCTTGCGTCTCGCTGAGGAGAATTCTCAAAGACATCCCAAGCAAATTCCACATCGGACATATGAATCATCGTGTTTACCGACACCAAATCGTGTCCGCACATCAGTTGGAACATTCTCCGAGCCTCATACAGATCCCCAAGTTGGGCATATGCGGTAAGTGCAGTAGTCCATGAGATTAAATCCCTCCCCGGCATCCTTTCGAACATCTCAATAGTACAGTCACACATACCATTCTCACTAAGCTCCTTCATCGTCATGTTCCATGAAGAGATATCCCAAGAGGGCATTCTCTCAAACAAACCACACATTGACTGCAGATGTCCAGATCCGGCATTTGCTTTCAGGAGGCTATTCCATGTAGCCAGGTTCCGGCATGGAGTCTTGTTAAAGAACTCAAAGGCAGTTTCTATACAGTACTTTCCGCACCCCGTTATCATGCAGTTCCATGATACTATATCCTTGTCATGCATTCTCTCAAAGAAGGTTATGGCCTCCTGTAGTTCCCCGTTAGAGAGTAACCCTTGCATAATCATGTTGCAAGAGCTCACATTGTGTTGGGGAGATGCATTCAAAGTCTGTGTTGCAGTCTTGAGGTCCCCAGCCTTTATATGTGCCAAGATCATTGCATTCCTGACCAAAACGAACCATCAGTGTGTGTGTGTGCGCGTGTATACATATACCAGGAGAAGATGTTCCGTGTGGGCATGTTTTCAAACAGGTTCTTCGCTTCATACTGGAGCAAGTTGTTCGCGTATCCTGTCAGCATGCTCGTCCAGGAGACGATATCCGGGTCGGGAATGAAATGGAATGTTTCCCAGGCCAGTCCCAGATGCCCATTCTCGGCAAATGCTTGAACCATGGAGTTCCAAGTGATAGTCTCTCTCGCAGGTACTCTCTTGAAAAGCTCACAGCAACTGATAACGTCCCCGTTATCGGCAAACGCTTTGATTGTTGCATTCCATGAGACAACGCAACGCTCAGGCATTGAATGGAACAGTAACTCCACTCTCTGTAAGTCCCCATATGCGGCATTTGCTGTTATCATGCTAGTCACTGTGACTGCATTCCATAGAGGCATCCGTTTGAAGAACTCGGTTGCTTGATGACACATAGATACACGCACGAGGCACGCCAGCATAGCGTTCCACGAGACGTGGTTGCGTAATGGCATTCTATCGAAGAGATTCTCTGCTTCCCTGGTTTGCTCATTCTGGGCATATGCCATAAAGAGCAGGTTCCATGAATACACATTGGGTGTATGTATTCTTTTGAATGCGTGCTCTGCTTGTTCGATGCTGCCACATCTTCCGTACATTTGGACAAGGAGGTTCCCCAGAAATGTGGAGCGATCGTCGTTTCCGATTGATAAGAGGTGTGTGTGCAGTTGCCTGGCTTCTAAGAGATTGCTGCAGCGACGTAGTAAGCTTGCATATTGATCCATGGTTAACCTGCTGCATATTTCACTCTTATATATGTATACAGTGTGTGTGTGTGTGTGTGTGAGAGAGAGAGAGAGAGAGAGAACTATGATTATTTAAGAAATGAACATCTAGGAAGATTTGGAAAGCATGGTCTCGATGATATCTGCGGCATCCTGAACGGTGGCGATCTTCTCAGCCCCTTCCTCACCCAGGCTGATATTAAAACTCTCCTCAAGGTTCATCATTATCTCCACCTATATATATATATATATATTAATATTGTTTAATTAATAATGTAATAATATGTAAATAATTAAATATAATGATTGCTTACAGTATCTAGAGAATCAGCTCCCAAGTCAGCAAACTTGGATTCAGGTTTCACATTATCTTCATTCATAGATAACTGTGTTGCAATTACCTTCTGGACTGTCTCTAGTGTTGCTGGCTCAGCCTGTTTAAAATAAGTTCAACAAATACACATATGTATGCGTGTGCGTGCGTATGTGTGTTTTGAAATCATATAAAACTTACCACAGCATAACAGATATGGAGGGTTCCAGGACGGAAGAGTGTAGGACGTGCTGTGGTTCTCACAAGCTATACACACGTTTTTATGAAAAAAATCAAATAAATAAAAATACGTGATTAATTAATTATTTAATATTATTTAATTATTTAATTAAACTCTTACTTGATTACTTAAAAAATAATTATTTAATTAAAACTCATACTTGATTACTTGGAGAACACACAGGGGCAACCAAGTGCATGTTGCAAGGAGCAGTAGCCATGGTAATGTGGAGTAGATATGTGCATTGCTTATAAACAAAAATGAATGAAGCAGAGGTGTTTAATCAACACCGCTACTTTTAATAGAACATATTTAATCATAGTTATTGCTATTTTTATTCAGAAACAACTATATCAATCTTTTGTTTAATTTAATTTCATATTCTTACATATACTTAATTTTTTATTATTAAGCAAGAAAATCATTTATTAAATAATTGTTTATTCATAGATATTTTGTTTAATTTATTTACATATACTTTTTTTATTATTATTTTCTCATAGTAATTACTATTTTTTATTCATATATTCCTATAATTACTTTTTTCTTATTAAATTATTTAATAAATATATTTAAATAAAGATCATGGACACGAAGGTAATGGATTTAGTTTAGGGTTTATGGAAGCTGAGATGAGGAGCGTAACGAAGGAGGAACTGGGAAAGCACAACAGGGAAGGAGATCTATGGGTAAGCATATATGGGAAGATCTATGACGTCTCCAAATGGGCATCCACACATCCTGGAGGAGATCTCGCATTGAAGAGCTTCGCAGGGCAGGCAGATGCAACAGATGCATTCCTCGCCTTCCACCCTCCCCGAGCATATGCATTCCTCCCCAAATTCGAGATAGGTACTCTCTCGAATCCCGATTCGCATCCCACAAATCCCATAACAGAGGATCATAAGCGTGTACACCAGAAGCTCACCAGATCTGGGTTGTTCAAGGTAGATATATGGATCTACTGCAAGATAATGCTCATTCTCCTCTTCTTGCTCGTGGGCAGCATCTTTCGGTGTAGTGTTTTCTTCTAGTAAGCTCGTACATTGCATTTCAGCTGTCTTACTTGGAATCGTATGGAGTCAGGCCGGTTGGATCGGACACGACCTCGGACACACGGGGATCACCGGTAACTCCAAGACGGACTCTTACCTCGGACTGCTAGTGGGCAACCTGATGTCAGGTATAGGATTCTCATGGTGGACAAGGAACCACAATGCACATCACTACTCTTGCAACAGTGTGGAGTACGACCCAGATGTGCAATATGTGCCCATCTTCGCGGTGAGTTCCGAGCTCTTTGGAAATCTCTACTCGTATTTCTACCGGAGAGTCATGCCGTTTGATGCGCTTGCGAGGCTCCTTGTGAGCTACCAGCCCTGAGTTTCTATCCGGTGATGGCTGTGGCGAGGATAAACCTCTGCGCAGTCGTTCTTGGTAGCCATCTATGGAGGGCATGTGAGAGACAGGAGGCTTGAGATAAGTACATTGATCTTCTTTTATATCTGGGTTGGATGCTTACTATCGTACCTTCCAACGAATCTGGAGAGGATGGTGTTCGTACTCTTGTCCTTGGGGACGACTGGTATTCAGCACGTACAGTTTTGTTTGAACCACTTCAGCTCCAAGGTCTACCGCGGTACACCGTACGGTGACTACCGGTGGGTTCATGCGCAGTCGGACGGGACTCTTAATATTGAATGCTCGAGTAAGTGGGACTGGTTTCATGGGGGTTTGCAGTTCCAGATTGAACACCATCTCTTCCCTAAGCTGCCCAGGCATAATCTGAGGAAGCTTCTGAACAGATTATAAAGCCCATGTTGATTGATAAGCATGGTTTGGCTTATACTTCAGTGTCTTTCTGGCAAGCAAATGTTATGATTGTAAACACACTCCGCTCTGCTTGCACTCCAAGCAAGGGCTACTAACAAGAGTTTCTTATTGTGTGCAAGCTGTTAATGCACTTGGTTGACAAAAGATTCTTTTATATACTTGTTGAATATTCTCCATTTGATCAATTAAATCTTGATTATTAACTTTTGTTTTAAAAATTAGATAAATACTTAAAGAAAGATGTTTAAAAAGGTATAGTTTCTAATTCTTTGCAAGTAAATTCATTGAATATAAACAATTTTTGTTATGAATTGTGTGTATTTCACACACTATAACTTAAGTTATAATATATAATATGGTGTATGTATTAAATAAAGTATATATTGTGATTATATAAAAGTATAATTTAGCTAAACAATCGTGTTTTTTCTAAAAGAAACATATAGTTTAGTTTTATATGCAAAGTTATGGTTTCTTCAATAATACATTTATATTATATTCTATTATATTATAGCTTATAATAGTACTGATTTAAAAAAAAAATTGTGAAAAGTAAAGCTTATACTCTAATAGCATAGAATATTACTAGTATATATTATAAAATCTTAACAATTAAATTAAGGTGAATGTTTATTATTATAACATATAATTTGAATTGAATAATCCTAAATCCTAAACTGAGTTTAAATTTCACAGTAGAGAGTTTACTCACACTCACTTGACAATCTTATAATTGTTTTGATATTTTATGATGCACAGCTGTGTGCCCGTAGTTTTATATATGTGATAGAGAGAGAGAACTATTTAAAACTATGTGAGATGTAAACATAATTATTTAAGAAATGAACATGAACACCTAGGAAGACTTGGAAAGCATGGTCTGGATGATATCTGCGGCATCCTGAACAGTGGCAATCTTCTCAGCCCCTTCCTCACCCAGGCTGATATTAAAACTCTCCTCAAGGTTCATCATTATCTCCACCTGTTTATATATATATATATATATATATATATATAATATATATATATATATATATATAATAGTTTTTATTTTAATAAATAATGTTATAATATATAAATGTTAAATTAAAACAGTATCTAGAGAATCAGCTCCCATATCAGCAAACTTGGATTCAGGTTTCACATCATCTTCATTCACAGATAACTGTGTTGCAATTACCTTCTGGACTGTCTCTAATGTTGCTGGCTCAGCCTGTTTAAAAAACGTTAAACAATATATCTGTGTGTGTGTGTGTGTTTGAAATCATATAAAACTTACCACAGCACAGCAGATATGGAGGGTTCCAGGACGGGATGTGAGTTTAGGACGTGCTGCTATTCTCACAAGCTATACGCACGTTTTTATGAATAAATCAAATAAATAAAAACAATTTAAATTATTTAAATGATTATTTAATTAAAAACTATTACTTGATTACTTGAAGAACACACAGGGGGGGCAGCCAAGTGCATGTTGCAAGGAGCAGTAGCCATGTTGATAAATTGAATAATAAACCAAATAGAAAAAAAGAAGCTCCTATTTGGTGTGCATGTTACTTTTAATAGCACATATTTAATCATAGTTATTGCTAAATAACTATATCAAGCCTTTGTTTAATTTAATTTAATAACATCTTCCATATGCTATTAAAAGTCAAAAAATAATTTATTATTTCTGTATTTGCAATACTATAAATATCTGGAATAAAATTATATTTAAATAAAGATCAGGGACTTTAAAATAGTCTCTCTCTCTCTCACACACACACACGTATTAAATACTCTCTCACACACACATACACATACGTATATACACGTTTATTCTAGGGTTTATGGAAGCTACGATGAGCATAACGAAGGAGGAAATGGGAAAGCACAGCAGGGAAGGAACACATCACATATTACAATTGGATGTATACTTACTGAAATATAGAGTGATGAAAGAGATATATTGATTAACTTATTATACTAATAAGAAGCTATGACAATTATACAACTACAAAGAAAAAAGCAATTGGCATGGTTTAGGACGTAAAGAAATTTTAGTATTACTTATTGGTTAGTTAGTTAAAGTTCATAGTGGATCATCAAGTATTGATCCATCTTCTTAACTGGGGGCGATTGGCATGATCATTTTTGCTCTTACAATAATTTAATTTTTAAATTATTAATAAACCAAGACAATTATGTTAACATGCTGAGTTTAAAAACAACAAGAGAGCGGCCCACTAGAATTCTTGATAAAAATGCAACATTATTTCAAATTATTAAGTCAAGTATATTTCCACAATATTTGAAGAATATGGTTTATAAGAGTGACCTTATTATAAATTAAAAGAAAGAGCGAGACTATTTTGTTTAATAGTAGGCATACTTTATAAACGTAAATGAAATCGTATATTATACCTATGTGTATTACAACAAAATGTTTTGTCTATATCAGACAAAGGTGAACATGCATGCCATTTTATTAAAAAATTGATAGCACATCAAGATATTACAAGTCGATTATGGTGGCCCACATTATTTTAAAATGCAATTGAGTATTGCAAGCAATATAAAATTTATAATAAACATTAACCTTTGTAATTAACGAAACTATTAAGACCATTTATAAAATGGGACATGAATTTTATGGAACCAATTAATCTAAAAAGTAATTGTTATAATGAATATATTCTTATGATTATAAATTGGGCATCAATCGCATTACAAAATTGTTGTATATGGAGAGTTATTAAATTTTGATATGAAAATAGCGTAATATGTTACAAAGCACCATTAGAATTGATAATCAATCAAGGAACTCATTTTATTGATAAGGTCGTGAGTATTTTATGTTTTAAATATTTAATTAAACATAACATTTTTATGACATATTATCTATAAAAAATGAATAAATCAAATCTATAAATAAGATACTTTAAACCATTGTTACAAAAATTATTAACAATAATATACATAATTGAGATAAGAAATCATTATGAACATATTGTACAACTTACAAAGTTATTACCAAGTTTATCCCATTCCAATTGAAATATGAATTCCATAACACTAATGAAATTTGTTATACTATTGTTATAGATACAACAGAATACAGTATGGATGAGATGTGATACTTACATGAACAATTAGCACAATTTAAACAATTGGAAAAAACATGACAATAGGGAATATGAATATACAAGTGGTACAAACATGAATTAAGGCATGACAGGAACACCAAAATCAAGTAAAAGATCAACTCATATTTTGTGAAGAAAATTTAATTTGATAATATTATGAAAATGTATGTGACTTAATGAACAAAAGTTCAAATGTAATTGGCACGGACCATATGTCATCATTAAATTACAGAATAATAACACTATAACATTATTAAATTTACATATTCAAACTACAACTATAACAATTGATACAAATCATATACACAGATATACCAAAACGACGACATTATCGATGAATCACAACATGATGTCAACTACTAATAATGTCAATTCACATATAGAGTTAAGTATATTAGTATGGCATATTGAAGTTATTAACAATTACTCATATCAACATTTGCAATGTGATGCATATTTGACTTTTTAACACCCAATCACTAAAGGTTAAGGCAATCTGCATTTATGAAGTTTATTTTTTCTTGGGTAATCACATTATGGCAAAGGCATTCGAATTTTAGTCATATACAATTCCATTGTTAATGGAAGTATAAAAATTGGCTTCCTACTATCAACCATATGTCCAAGATTTTAACAAGTTTAAGATGCATGTGCAATAAGCAAATGGCTCAATTATGTCTGCACTTTGAACAAGTCTTAACCGAGAGCACCTATGGTAACAATTAATTTTTGACATATTCCTTAAATTTCAACAAGGAGTTGGGGTATGCGTATCACCAGACACATTCACCTGATTTGAAAAAATAAGTTTACATCAGTCTCATAAAGGAGCTTGGGCTACTCGTAGATACTACAAAGAAGGCCATGCATACATCTATATTCTGAGTATTATATTCCATTCTAACTAGTGTTAATATTGTGATGCATGATTTTACATCAATAAGGGTTGTACTACAACCTTTATGTGTGTCTAGTAATTCTACATACTAATTTATTGTATTTGTAATTGTTCGGGTAGTCCTTAATGAGATCCAACCAATAAGTCATGAGCAGAGCACTTAAGTGAAAATGACACATCCCTAAGCAGGAGGAGTCAATTAACAATACGGGCCCACCTACACAATAGCAAACCATCCACACAACTTTCATAGTACGACTATGCTTTTGTCCACAACACTCCTCATCAACCTACCCCACTACATATGCGATAGCCACACACAAAACTTATCAAGTATTAACCAATTTTATTACTGAGTTTCCACCATCACCATCACATGATTCTTTGATGTGTTCTACATCACAATATGATAATAATTCAGATCAATCGCATCGTATAGTGTCACCATCTCAAAACTTATGTACGTAGTCTCATCATGATGAGGATTAAGATCAACTAAAGGATGTACCAAGAATGGAAGTATTACACTCTTTTGTAGTGCATCAAGAATTGTCCCAGTAAGATGAGTAATTTATCAATATGGGGCAACATGCAATTAGTTAAGTTGATATGGAGGCCCCCTGGATTTCTAAGTGACAATGGAACAAGGAATCACTTGTGAATACCCTTGATAATCCCACTCCACACCCCCTATTCCACATATGCCCCATAATATCACCAAGGCTCAACTACAACATATTCAAGATACGACTGACTTACGTCTTTAACAAACGAATTTTCAACACACAACAAAGCATACCATCAGATGGTTAGCTCCATAACCTATAATACTAGGAAACATGTGAACCAATTATGGGCACTTGAGGAGCAAGAATGACAACTTGGCAAAGTTGTCATGGAGATTCACTATGCTTTGCTTGCATGATATAGTTACAAACTCATAAGTCAATGTCAATACTATATAGATGAATAGGATGCGCAAAAAAATAGAACAATAATGAAAAGTTAATTAACATTCTTAACGTAGAAGATGGTGCACCATCAAACCACATGAAATAGTGATTGCATGTTCATTTCAAGTCTGAAGATGTGAAATAAGAATCTTTTCATTATTAAATAAGAAAATATTTGTATATGCTTTATGAGAAGTAAATCTCAAGTAGAGTTGCATATGTATTATAAAGAGCAAATTAAGAAAAAGACAACATACTATGGATAAAGTAAATAGATAGTTATGATAATGGTTAAAATACATAAAAGTATGAAATAATTACAATAATGAAAAATAAAACATATAAATATGAAGTAAAATATTATATATTCACTATATATCCTTTTCTTTATGTTATTAATATTAATAATCTTGCCAACATTTATGTGAGTAATATTAGTACCTTTCCATGGAAATTTTTAATTTTAACAAATTATTTTTTAAATATCATATATATATATATATAATATATATATATAATATAATATTAAGCTATATAATATATTATTAATTTATTATTAAAGGCAAAGTATTCATTGATAATAATTAACATTTAAGAAATGATCACTTTGCATATAAAACTAAAATATATCAATATATTGAGGAATGCGTTTGTTGTGTCTGCATGTCATGTGAAGCTCTAATGTGAGATCTTCTTTAGGATGTGTCTGCTTACTATAGATCCCACTTAAACATGGAATTCTCTATTTTATTTGGGTGTTGAGGGAATGAGTGCTTTAGTAAGAGCATGCTTCATTATTTGAAAGCTCTCCTTGCTTTCTAGTGTTTATTAAAATTGTTGATCTTTCTTTAATAATTTGATAAGTGGTTTTGTAATTGTAACATAATTATGAATAAACTGTTGATAATAACCACATTTTCCTAAGAAATCATTGTACTTTTGTTATACTAGTAGGTGTTTGCAATGGTTGTATAACTCGTACTTTGTCTTGATCCTGTACTTTTGCTTGCACATGATATGTCTCAATAAAACTCTAGATTTAATCGGGTTAATATAATATGATTGACTCAACATTTTGTAAAACACTTTGAGCTAAAGTAACCTTCATGAATGTTATCAATATTCTCAAATTATTTCAGTAACCAATAGTTGAAATGTGGATGGTGCATTACATAAGCCAAACTGCATAACTCGATCATAAGGAGCTTGGGTGAGTCATTTTATATATATATAAAAAAACCATTATAGAGGAGCATGGTTGTCTGTGAAACAAATCACTATAAGAAGCCACTCATATCATATGGCTTTTTGTGTAATTATCATTAATCATATCAGATGACTGTCAAGCCACGATCCAAGAACCAGGAAGAGAGCAGGATTCCAAGAACAGGAAGGCTTGACTCAGAACAGAACCGAGAGCAAGACGGAACTAGGAACAGGAACAGGATAGATCCAGGAGCAAGACAGGATTAGGATAGGATCCGGGAGCAAGACAGGATCTAGGAATAAGACAGAAACAGCAGGATCCGGGAACAAGACAGGAGCAGGACATGATCCAGGAGCAGAACAGGAAACAAGAGCGAGACAGGAGCAGGACAGGAAATAAGACAAGAACAAGACAAAACGAGATTAATCGTAGTAAGACTGGTGTTTGATAGTAACTGATTGTACAACAATTAGGTCGGAGCTTTTATGCTCACAACTCCAAGAGCTAATCTAAGCATGAGTGCTAAAGTGGTTGCATGCATGCAAAAGTGACTGCATGCATGCAGAGGCTAAGATGAGTCCACATGTCCTTATCCTGTGGCATATCCTGTGGCATATCCTGTAGGAATATCCTGGAACCGTATCCTGTGTCCGGAATCCTGGTAGGAATATCCTGTAGGAAAGTCATGCAACCCATATCCTGTATCCGGAATCCTGTATTCTGTATCGGGTTGTGATAGCACCTCCTCCTTAAGACGAGTTCCACGAGTCTTGGGACCTGGTTTAGCAGGATAATGCCGATGGAAGCAACAACCTTGGAAGAAGCATGGAGTAAGTTGGATGTAGGTTCCCAAGTGTGATCAGTAGGCAAATACCCTTTCCAATCCACCAAGTATTGGAGTTGGTGACGATGAAGACGAGAATCAAGGATGGCTGCAACTTTGTACTCAGGTTCAGTGTCAATGACCCAGGAGGGGGAGGAAGAAACACGATCGGGAAGAGAAGAAGGATGATACGGCTCCAATAAGGAGGTGTGAAACACAGGATGAAGTTTCACCGTGGATGGTAACTCGAGTCGGAAAGTTACAGGATTTACCTCTGCCACATCCTGTAAGGGCCCAATCGTTGAAAATCCAACTTAGAAGAAGGCCTGTTGGTGCGAATGTGTCGACGAAGAAGCCACACGGGATCACCAATCTTGTATGCAGGTGCCGGCTGACGGTGAGCATCAGCATGATGCTTGTATCGTTCCTGTGCCTGCTGAAGATGAACCTGGAGATCATCCTATACCTGACGAAGATGCTGAAGACGATCCTGTACTGCAGGAGCGGAAGGAAGAAGCGGAAGGAGCAAAGTCAAAACGTGGATGGTGGCCTGTAAGAGCAAAGAAAGGTGTCTGTCCTGTAGATGCGTGAACGGAGTTGTTGTAGGCAAACTCCGCCATTGGAAGAAGGTCCAACCAGTTGTCCTTGGTAACTGATGAAGCAACGAAGATACTGTTCCAAGGTCTGAATTGTGCGTTCGGACTGCCCATCGGTTTGTGGGTGATATCCTGAAGAAAGATCCGCTTTAACCTGTAGACTCCGAAGAAGCTCTCGCCAAAACTTGGACATGAATTGTGGACCTCGATCGGAAACAATGCTCTCAGGAAGACCATGATGTCGGAACACCTCACGGATCACCAACTCGGCAGTTGTCTGACCTGTAGCTGTCTTGTTGCAGGGTAGGAAATGAGCCTGCTTGGTGAAACGGTCAACCACCACAAGAACTGCATCGAATCCACGAGAAGGAGGAAGATCTGTGAGGAAATCCATAGAAATGGATCTCCAAGGAGCAGAAGGAACAGGAAGAGGACGAAGAAGACCAGAGGGTGCATGATGAGGCATCTTCGACCTGCTACAAGTGTCACAACTCCGTACAAACCTCTCCACAAAACCTCGCAACCCAGGCCACCAATAGTTGCGAGTCACCAACTCCACTGTCTTGGCCACACCAAAATGTCCTGTAGCCGGGGTATCATGACAATCCTGTACCACACGAGTCCTGGAAATACCAACAGGAACGTACAGGAGACCTTCCCGGTACAGGAGTCCATCCTGTATGGTGAACAGGTTGTAGTCTGGACGGGAACTGGAGGAAGAGGAACTTGCAACGTCAGGATGAATGTGTGAGAACACATTCTTTGCCAAGTCGTCTGTAGCCAACTGCGAACGGACGTCCTGTAGGAGTGTTGAATTTGCTGGAGCCTGATGAACCTGCAGTGCCGCAAGCCGGAATCGATCAGGACCCAACAACACTTGCCTTTGACAGTCAAATGCAGGATCGCCCGGGCTTGGTGCAAGGTAAGAGTGCGCCTAGCCTTGCCATTCCAAAACCGGGCCTGTAGACGATGACGAAGTCAAAACGTGATAGGAACTCCGCCCACCTAGCCTGTCGCCGACTGAGAACTCGAGCCGTTTGAAAGTACTCCAGGTTCTTGTGATCCGTAAGAACTTGTACAGGATGTGCAGCACCTTCCAGGAAATGCCGCCACTCCTCAAACGAATCCACAATGGCCTTGAGTTCCTTGTCATGAATCTCGTAATTGATCTCCGCCGACAGGAACTTACGAGAGTGAAAAGCTACAGGATGAAGCAACTTGTTTCTCCAACTTGCGATAGGACGGATCCTACTGCAAAATCCGAGGCATCTGCTTCAATGAAGAAAGGATGAGAAGGGTCAGGATGTGCTAAAATCGGAGCTGTCGTGTGAAACGTCCTTGAGTGTTGTGAACGCGTGTTCCGCCTTGTCGGACCAAGAGAAAACCTTGTGCGCTTGGTGAGTTCTGTGAGTGGAAGTACACGCTTGGAGAAGTCCTGTATGAACCGCCTGTAGAAGTTTGCAAAGCCAAGGAAACATTGTACATCTCGTACCGACTTGGGCCTCTCCCACTCCACGATGGTCTTCACCTTGTGCATGTCCATGGAAACGCCAGCAGGAGAGACGATGTAGCCCAAGAACTCCACCGAATCCCTATCGAAAAAACACTTCTCCAACTTCGCGTACAGGCCATGCTCGCGAAGCCGCTCTAGAACTAGTCGTACATGCTTGTCATGTGCCGCCTGGTCCTTGGAGAAAATCAAGATGTCGTCGAGGTAGATCACCACAAACTGGTCCAAGAAGTCACGAAAGATGTCGTTCACCATGTGTTGGAACACGGCTGGGGCATTGGTAAGGCCGAAAGGCATTACCGTGTACTCAAAATGTCCATACCTTGTACGAAAGGCAGTCTTCCACTCATCGCCGGGACGAATCCGTACAAGGTTGTAGGCCCCTCGTAAGTCGATCTTCGTGAACACCTTTGCTCCTCGCAGCCGATCGAGAAGTTCCGGGATCAATGGCAACGGGTACCGATTCCGAATGGTGACTTGATTCAAACCCCTGTAGTCCACAACCAAACGTAAACTCCCATCCTTCTTCTTGACAAAGAAGATAGGCGCTCCTGCAGGGGACGAATGAAGCCGGATGCCAAGTTGTCCTCGATGTACTGACGAAGAACCTCCAACTCTGTGGGTGACAATGCATAAATCGGTCCGAATGGTGGAGTCTTTCCTTCCGCAAGATCAATAGGACAGTCGTAGGACCTGTGAACAGGAAGAACTGCAGCCTTGTGCTTGTCAAAAACGTCCTTAAAGGCGTGATACTTGGATGGTAGGGAAGAAGAAGGAGAAGGAGAAGGAGTAGGAGAAGGAGATTGAAAAACAGGAGAGTCGGATACAGGAAAGGTAGAAGAGGACGTAGGAGTTACTTGAAAGGCAAAAAGGTGGAAAGGAGCAGGATCAGTGGCGAGTTCATGCATGGTAGTGGTAAGAACTCGGAGAGGAGAAGGAGGGAGCTGTGACTGAAAAAGAGGAAGGATCTTGGGGTGGAACAAAGCAGGTAACAGAAAGAGGCAGGATTGGAAAAAACCTGTGTGGGTGTTGATGAGTGTACAGGATTGGAAGAATCCTGTACAGGAGTCCGTGGTTGCAAGGAGTGGGAAAAGCCTGCGAATGTGCTGACGAATCAACAGGAGGTGGATCCTGTTGAGGAGGAACCTTCGACACTGATACAGGATTGGAAGAACCCTGTACAGGACACCGCAAACTTACAGGAGTGGAGAGAGCCTGCGGATGTGCTGAGGAACTGACATGAGGTGAATCCTGTCGAGGAGGAGTCTTCAACACTGGTACAGGAACAGGCACGGTCAATCCTGTAGCTTGTACTGCCTCAGATACTAAGGATGTATCCTGCACACAGGAAGGTACAGGATTGATCCTAGCTGTCGGAGAGGAAAACGTGAGCGTCCTAGACCTCCAGTCGATCTGCGGATTTGCAACAACGAACCATGGCATGCCCAAAATGATGGGAGTCGACCAAGTTTTGATCAAGTTTGAAGGAAATTGAACAGTTGAATGTGCCATAACTGCAGGAGAGAGGTTCGGTAGCATGGGTAACTGCGCCAGAAGCAATAGACGCCCATCGGCCACCTCTACAGGAACTGCACGCTTCAACTTCACCACCGAAATGCCATGTTGAGTTGCAAACGTGTCATCCATGAAGCATGCATTTGCACCAGTGTCTAACAAGGCAAACTCCATGAGCTCTCGATTATTAAGATGAATGTGTACAGGAAACTTAAGTGATGGGATGGTATGAGCAGCACCAATGGAGCCTGCACCTACGTCCAACTTCGCGGCTCCTAGACGAAGTGGACATTGGAGTTTTCGACTGAACTTCAGCTTCAACTTCACGCGTCTTGAAGTTCCTGGCTTTAATAGGACAATCTGCCACCTTGTGTCCTGCTCCACCACAATACAAGCACAGGTTCTCACTGCGACGACGTTGCTTCTCAGCAGCGGAAAGAGAGCCACGCTTGGATTTCTCAACCTCCATAGGAACTACTCCAGAAGGTGGTGCAGGAACATGTACCACAGCTGCAGGATTGGTTTGCAGGAACTGCTGACGGGATCTTTCCTGACGACGCTCGAACAAACGGTTGTCGCAACGAACAGCTTGTTGCATGATCTGCTAATGTTTGGGCATCGGTAACGTAAGGAGAAGGTCCTTCACGTCATCCCTCAACCCAAAACGGAAGTGTTCGATCAATGCAGTCTCGTCCCATGGAATGTTCGTGCAAAGTTGCTGAAATTCGGATGCATAGACGGAAGCTGGTCGGGATCCTTGAGTGAGCTTCCGTAACTTCGTGCATGCAGAACGGTACTTATCAGGATCTCCAAAACAGGCTTCAAAGGCAGCCACGAAACCTTCAAAGTCTTCCATCAATGGTCGTCACGCTCCAGCAAGGGGCAACCCAAGCCCGTGGAGATCCACTTAGTAAGGATGCCAAAAGACCCACCTTTTGAGCATCAGTCGAGTAGCGCCGTGGTTGCATACGGATCAAGAGCCGGATCTGATTCAGGAAACCTTGGAAATCGGCACGATTGCCACTGAACTTCTCTGGCATGCTAACCTTCGGCTCCGAAGAAAAGTTCGATGAAGAGGGAACCACCGATGCCTGGGAGAGAGCCTGCGCAGCAGCCTTGGAGGATGCATCAGCAGCTGCATGTGCCGCATTGGTGGAACCTTGCAGGTCGGTGACCACTTGGCGCAAAGTGGCCAGCTCATGAAGTAACATTTGGTGCTCGCGTTGAAAGCGCTCAAAATCAGCCATGATCTAGGAAAGAAAAAGGAGAAAATGAAGGAAAAGAATCAAGAAAAAGGTAGCTGGAAAACGAGAACTATGAAGCAGTTACTATCAAACTGTCAAGCCACGATCCAGGAACCAGAAGAGACAGGATTCCAAGACATGAAGGCTTGACTCAGGAACAGGACCAGAGAGACGGAACTAGGAATAGGAACATGACAGATCAGGAGCAAGACAGGATCAGGATAGGATCCGGGAGCAAGACAGGACAGGAATAAGACAGAAACAGGACAGGATCCGGGAACAAGACAGGAGCAGGACAGGATCCAGGAGCAGGACAGGATCCAGGAGCAGACAGGAAACAAGAGCGAGACAGCAGGACAGGAATAAGACAAGACGAGATTGATTAGTAAGACTGGTGTTGATAGTAACTAATTGTACAATAATTAGGTCAAAGCTTTTATGCTCACAACTCCAAGAGCTAATCTAGGCATGAGTGCTAAAAGTGACTGCATGCAGAGGCTAAGATGAGTCCACATGTCCCTTATCCTCTAGGCATATCCATATCCTGTAGGAATATCCTACAACCGTATCCTGTGTCCAGAATCCTGGTAGGAATATCTTGTAGGAAAGTCCTGCAACCCATATCCTATATCCAGAATCCTTTCTGTATCGGCCGTGACAGCTTTTTTGTAGTTATCATTAATGACTTTTGTCAGATTTTAACCCGAAGGGCACACGTGGCTATCAAGTGGCCATTCAATGTCATCACCCTGTGTGAGCAACGCTAAAGTCTTCCAAGATAACTCTAAAGTCTAACTCATAGGCCCAATTAAGCAAAAGACTTAGAGTCCCACTCTAAGTCCCATAGAATGACCATCCCCTAAACCCTAGAGGAACACCGAGCAAACTTTAGGATCCTAGACCTAAACAGGCTCATGTCTTAACCCCACAAAGGAGATGTGTCTCACACATGCCCCGTAACAAAGCTAAGGCATCGTCATTACCCTTGAGGAATCCATCATCTGGGAGAACAACCCTTTAGGCGACAAGGGGTACCTTGAATCACGACTAACCCTAAGGGTTTGATGGCCAAGTCATACCTAGACCTGGGCTATTACTTAGTGTGAACATAAGTATGCACCATAGGTAAACACGAATGTTACTACGCAAACTCCTTAAGGCTAGGTTTGAATAACCCTAAGTACATGACCTTGCGAGTGTTTCATGATAGGGCTTCTACTAATGAGCTTAGGTTGTTCAATCCTTAGATCTTAAAGAGAAACCCCCTAGCTAAGTGTGCCTTTGTCCTTATCGCCTCTGAGTGGAAGGCAGTAGCAATACTAAGGTTTAGCACATTTGTCCTTGTCTAACTAACACATGTGTATAGCTAAGCGGCTATGTTATCGCCTCTGAGTTGTGCAATATAAGGTTTGGTGCATTTGTCCTTGTCTAACTAACATATATACAGCTAAGCGGCTCTGTTATCGCCTCTGAGTTGGAAGGCATAGTAGCAACCTTGAGTTTGTGAATGAGGCATCTACTTTTTCAAATGGGTGACAAATTTTAACTGGTGAGTTGATTACCTATGTAAAGTTGGGATATATAGGATATGTAGGCAAAAAAACTCAAGTGTAATTTAGTCATAACACAATCGTCACATCTCTTTCTCATGTCTCCTTATCCATGCTCATTTTAAGATGCAGTTGCATGAACTTTTTGTAAATTTTATAACTTCATTCAAATCATCGGCTTCTATAAACATACTTGCATCTGTAATTCATTTTGTAATCCACTCATATAACAATTCTTGGCAAGTTGTCCTTGACCTCCCCATGTTCACAACGATTATGCACTTATTTAAACCGCTTAATATAATTTTATGTAATTTCTGTCACTCCTTTGCAATATCAGTACTTGGTATTGTAATTGTTTAAAACATTAGTACTAAATCGTCATACTCTATAATAAATTGAATATAATTAATCATAATCATACTAATCACTTGCATTCATTTTAATGTAAAAGAAAACATTCTTTGTAAGTGTCTTGATTAATATTATGTGCCTTCTCGTTAATGTACATGTTTTATAGTATCCTCATGATTTAAGCCATAAAATAGTGTTGGTATCTACTATATCATTGTATATGTGAGTGTGTGTGTGCACACAAGTGTGCAGTTGTTAAGTTGTTTGTTCATATTATTGTAAAGGTTCCTACCATAGTTAAAGTTTTCAATCTCTCAGTATCCCAATTATTCTCATTTTGCACTATTTTAATTGGGCTTTATATTTAATTTACAATGTTCTTAAAATTTCAAAAATTCTCCATCTTTTCAAAATTGTTACTTCTTGCCTCTATTTTATTTTGTCAAAATATGTCATTATAACACCTTTATTCTCTTTCTTACTTGTATTATTATTACTTATAATTCATTTATTTTGCTCCATAATATTTTACCAACTCCCTTGAACAATTCTCTCCTTCATCTTTTTTATTACCACTTTACATCACTCATTTCTAACTACCATAGTTGTCATATGTTAAGGGTTAAATATCTCACTCACATCGTTAATAATGGTCACACTAACCAACACAAATATTTATTATAACACATGTAATATTATTCACAAAAATGTGAATAAAAATATATATATTAACAACATTAAAAAAGATACAATAGTAAACCAATATATTCTTATTTTACTTCATTGTTCATATTTATATATTTCTTTTGTATTGTAATATGAATACGACCTTACTTGAGATTTTTTCATATATAGTGTTTGTATATTTCTCATAAAAATATATGCAAGATTTCCTATTTAATAATGAAAAGATTTTGTCACACACACACATGCACTCACACACATACACACATAGTTATTAAGCAACACAAGTTTTTTAAAGAGCTCTACATATTCTTCATTTTAAAGTTTTATAATATTGAACATTAAAAATATTTTCAACCGTGATTAAAACTTCACTTTAAACTAGTTGATGAGAAGCATATTTATTAACTTATGAAATTGATTTAAACAATATCCTTTAATTATAACTGATCAACAAAGCTTTAAACTGTTAGCCATTTGCCATTAAATAAATTAAAAAACCATAACTTTAAGCTAACATTGGTTATGTTTAAACTCAGTTTTGATAACTATTGCTTTTTTATTAATCATTATTGTTTTTAAAACTTTTTGGTGTTTATAATCTAAATATATAATCTAAATCTTCTTTTAATGATTAAACATCACTACAAAATAAGGATTAAAATTATATGAATGTGAATCTTGATACATATTGGTTGCATACTTTGACCTAGTATTACATATGTTTAAATAATATGAAAAAGATAAAAGGTAATCATAATGATAATTATTTAATGATAACTTCCAATAAAGATGTACGAGATAAAACAAAATATAAGCTAGCATGCTCATTATATCCATGCGAGTTGCAAAAAATTGATTCGCATTTTTTATTTTCATAGTAAAATAAAGTCTGGATGTATTATATTCTAAAGATATGTTCTAATTAGATATTTTAAATTTGAATTTTGGTTTTAATTTTGTTTACAAAATAATATATTAAAAAAATAAAATATATTAGTAAAATGTATTCTAGAGCAAAGGGCTTCGTCTTCTTAAGATATAAACCGAGGACTTCGACTTCAAAGTGAATAACATAACCTTGAGAAAAAGTCACAAAAGTCTCCATAGAAGTACTTGCAAAGAAGCTAGGCATCACAAACTTGACTCTTTATTTTATTTATAATCACATTAATTTATTATATTTAATATGTCTCATTTTTATGTATTTATAATATTCTTTCATTAAATCATCATCGTTGTACAACAAATTGTCAAGAAGTCAAAATATAAGCTTTATATGAACATTATAACTAAATTGAAAATGATACATAAAAATGAGAATATAAAAGAAATCTTTAATTAATACTTATGTATTATTATTAATATTTTAAATATATATTTAAAAGAATATTTTTTTAAAATATAAATTATTCTTAAATTTATTTCTTTATATTAACAAAATTTAATTAAATAATTAAATTACTAATTATTAAAAAAATAGGACTATAGACATTCTCATTTTAAGTACAACGTACGTTCCTATATATGCAAGTTGTAACTAAAATGGGCATGGCTATAGTCCCATTTCTTAATAATTAGCAATTTTAGCTATTTAATTAGCATTTTCTAATATTAAAGGAATATTCTTTAGAATATATGTTTGAAAATAGAATATTCTTTAATATCTTTTTGTATTCTACCCTTTAATAAATTATAGCATTCATTGAACAAAAATTAATAACATTATAAAAGTAGAAGGTATTAATTATATAATATATTGCCTAATATAACAATTAAGGAAGAGCATAAGAGGACATTATATAAATATTGAGGTTGTTATTAAAATATTAATATTTAAATATAACATTATTAATTAAAAATTTGTAGTAGTAATAATATATATAAAATCCTATAATAATATAGTTAATCTTCCATATCATTTTTAAATTATATAGTTAAGTAAACAATTTGGTACTATTATTAAAGAGTTTATAATAATTATGAATATTAAATATATGATATTTTATAATTTTGTAATTGCTTTAAGCTTCAGAAACATACATTCCCTTGCAGTTTTGTTAATCGTGACTTTATCAACGCTTCTTGATATCCACCCATATTGAATGGATTTAACATTTATAAAACATGCTGGTCTTTTTGATTGGGAGACCATGTTTCTCTAGGCATCCATTATATCTTTCGCTCTCCTTCTTGTGTCGCCTTTTTTGTGGTTTGAATCATGCAACCTTAACAATATTTTTTTTGTGATTACTTCAGGTGTGTCGATAATTTGACCCATCCAAATAGGCTGATTATATGACGCATCTGGAGTAATGAGAACCATCATTAGTTTTTGAAGATCCTGGCAGCAATCAAAGTATGCTTTAGGTTTTTGGTTCCTTTGTCCAACAAAGTGTGGGGTTTGCACTTCCACATCACTACTGGCTTCTATGTCATCTGTGCTCAGTGATGTCATTTCAATTCCTCTCGCCACCTTGATTTAGGCCAAAAAGGGTGTTGCAATTCTGTACTTGTGACAGTAGGCCCTTCCAACTCTCGACAGTCTCCCAATAGTCAACCACATGCTTATATAGTTCTGAGTAACCAGTTGCTTTATCAGAATTCTTTGGCATCAATTTTTGAACCCATGCCACATTTTTTTGATGCCATCAATAATAACCTCTTGAGCTGGGCACTCAATGGAATAGGGTCTGGTTGTCCTTCTGGGGAGTGGCTTTCCATTCTCTCCACTTTTGAAGAGCATTAACCCCTCTTTCGGTAACCACTCCTGCTCTGATGGCCGTAACTTGTACTGCATAATAAGTATACCATCTCGTATGGAGAAAAAGAATTGTAGCGGCACAAGGTGAAAATAAAGAATCACTCCCCTCTTTTATATACTCCTTAGAAACTTTTTGAAGTTTGGCACCTCAGTCACAAGCAAAGCACAACTTTTTTTGGAGATGCAATTTTCAAAAAGATTCATCATATGCGGTAAGGTAAGTGCACTTGTCCTTTTTTGTAGAGTTGGAGACCTTGCTGAAGAACGCATCAATATCTTCATGAGTGTGACCAACCATAAGAAAACTGAGCGTGATTGTTTCAAACACACCTTTGGCAACAAGCATTGACAAGTATGCTAGCACATATCTAGAAAATAAAAGTAAATATGAGCTTGAGAAACCCTTAAGTAAAATGATTTACCTATTTTTGTTCTCCTGCACAATTATCCATCTATAAAAGCAAATGACGAGGAAGCTTATTTGATGTTGAGGACACATGTACACTATTTGAGCTAGATCCCTCCACTGAACCTGAACTCTCAACAGGGCCATCTGTTTTTTGTGCAGGTTGCTGACAATGCCTCTCATATTCCCAAGTAGCCTCAAGTGCAGACGTGTTCATGAGAGCATTATGTAAAGGTTGAAGGTGTTGTTTCTTCACTTTGAGATCCCGATAGGACTTGTCTGTGAGTGGGCTTCAAGGTTTCTGAAACACATGGCCAACGACCCAATAGTGAAATTGGAGTCGCTAGACCAATGTGGAAGTGAAAAGTGTCCATATGATTCACAACCGTGTCCATGTGTTAGCACACATGTCAATGAAATCGGAAGTTTCATGACATTTCCAAGGCACTTTGGTGTTGCAACGAGCTTTCGAATGCTGGTCTTTGAATGATCCTCATCATGGTCATGGATCAAGCACATGTGGGCCTCCATCTTCTTTTGAATGACAGTGATCTCCACCAAGGTTTTTGCACAAGCCTCTGCAGCCTTCAATGATGTACAAGTGTCACACTTGGAAAAGCTAAAGTTTTTGCAATCTCCACATCCTTAAAATGAGTATTCCATATGTTGTTGAAGGTACCAGTGCAGATTGCTTGCAGCCCCATCAAGCTGAGGCACTTGTTCACTGTTCACACAGCTTCAATTGAGTGTAGATCGAAGGCAAAACCTTGAGATTTTTCCTGACCCCTGCATTTGTGGTTCGGCATTTGTGAGGTATTCTGTCTGCATTGCTTCCACAAAAGCCTTGAGTATCTCTATGGCTGCCATAATGTGAGAGCGGGTTTGACCAAGCCAGTGTTCCCATGTATTGAGGTTCGCGCTCCATCTAACCACTCATCCCTCCGACGGTAGAGAACGTGGTCTTTGGAATCCCATATTGTACCAAGCTTTGAAGCAGATGGCCACCTTATTAAATACCATGGATGTACTCTAATAACCTGTGTCTGAAGCCATTCCATCAATACACCCAGTTAGTGCAGCATATAAAACTCATGCCTTTGCTTTTGGGTGAGCGTACGAAAGACATGTCTACATTGGGTAATTTCATTCCGGTCTGCCATCTGACAACACTTCTTCTTGCAGCAGTCAATCGTGGAAATGCTCGTAACACTTTCGGAAGATGTAGGATCCATCTTCATCCTCTTGCTGAAATGTAGGGAAGATCTGCAACCCATGAATCGCCTTTTTCTTACAATAGGACCAATGCAAGGAACCTCTTCAAATATGGATTGTTCTTCCGGGTTTTATTATTGATATCCAACCCAGAATATGTTGAACCATCTTGCCGTTTAATTCAGATATTTGCTACCTCACGAGGGATCCAAGATGCAAAGTGCCATTAGGTGAAACCTCTGTCACAACTACACCCACGAAGTCGGACCCTAGTTTCTCTTCTAACATGCTTCCATTGGATTTATAGCTGTGTGATGCCTCCCAACCTCAATCTCATGAAGAAGAATCACCTCATCCAACAGCAGGCAAGCCATCATATGGAAACTCATGCTACTGTTTGTTTGTGACTCTGTATATTCTGTGTCAGCCTTGACTTCATCCAAATTCACAATACATGAGAACCCTCCTCAAATTCCATTCCAAGAACCTCAACATGCTTGAAAATGGTATTCACCCATACGTACACACAAGATCCTTGGGCAATATTGTGACATGATGCATTATCATCTCGAACTTCCACAGTTCCAATGCCAACTATCTCGTTGTTCCGAAAAGACATACTTTATCCAGTATTAACATATTATCCTACACATAAATAATTGTGTTATTTATGATATCTGTTTATGCAATATTTGTAAGAAATCATAACTGCAGTTGCTTAATAATATGCATGTGCAATAATACATAATTATATATTAAAAATAATATCTCATGCTTTATTAATATAACTGATGGCGGGATTAATCCTGCCGCAGACTCTACCCCTTCAGAGTGAGTCGGCGGGATTAACCGCCGCCGACTCTACCCCGTCGGAGAGAGTCGGCGGGATTAATCCCGCCGCCGACTCTACCCCGTCGGAGAGAGGCGGTGGGATTAATCCGCCGCCGACTCTACCCCGTCGGAGAGAGGCGGCGGGATTAATCCCGCCGCCGATACTTCCTCGTCGGAGAGAAGCGGCGGGATTAATCCCGCCGCGGGCTCCCTTCGACGAGGAAGTAGCAGCGGGATTAATCCCGCCGTGGGCTCCCTCCGACTAGGAAGTATCGGCGGAATTAATCCTGCCGCTGGATCTTCCTCGTCTGTGAGAGTCGACGGGATTAATCCCGCTGCAAATTCCTCCGACGAGGAAGAGGGGTCGGGATTAATCCCACCCAAACACTGACGACGGGAATAGGCGGCGGGATTAATCCCGCACAACTCTGACGACGGGGAATAAGCGGCGGGATTAATCCTGCCCACAACTCTCTCCGAAAATATGATTTCAAAGAGATTCGGGATGAATTTTGCCCACAAATATTTAAAACAGGGAAGTAGTGGCGAGATTAATCCCGCCACCCCTTCTCTGCCTCCTAAAATGGTTGGCGATTAATCCCGCCGACAACTCTTTCTAATAAATTCAAGTAAATCATTATCAGTTGAAAGAGTTATCGGCGGGATTAATCTTGCCGCTCTTTTTAAGAGGCGGAGAAGCATTGCCCGAACTAATTCTGCCATAGCTAAAGAGATGGTGGCGGGATTAATCCCGCCACCTCTTCAAAGAGGCGAAAAAAAATGCCGGATTAATCCTGCCGCCCCGGCTAACCGAGAATACTAAGTTAAAAGTATATTTAAACGGGATAAATCCCTAACAAATATATTAAATGCATTCCTAAATCTCTAAATTCTAAATTTAAGAGAGAATATAAGAGAGTGAATCTTTATAAATATATCTAAATTTTTATAATACTTACTTGTAAACAGCACTGAAGGCGCCGTTTCCTATAAACAATAGTGCACCCAATTTAATGTCGCTCCTAAGCTGATCACTAAGAGAAAAAAGAGAAAATCTGAAGAGTGAAAATGAAGAAACCCTTGCCGGAGAAAGAACCAGATCTGAATTTGAGTGGAAATTAAATATTTTCAAATTTACATGTCAGACTGATAATACTTATGTCAGAAATTCAAAATTTTTGAAATAACAGAAAAGAAAATTTAAGATGAGTTGAAACAAATAACCGACAGTCTAACATATATACTCTCCATTCCAATGAGTGTTAAAATTGCATTTATGTCATTCAAGTGCTTCAAGCTGTTTAATATTACGAAATTTTTGTAATTATTCTACATTCTTAATATTCAAGTATATATATTAAGTTTATATTTATATATATATCACTAATACAATATAATTGATATTATTATGTATTATTTAAATTATTCATAGTCTGTTTATTATTATTATTTTCTTAATTACTCGAGTAATTAATTTACATTTCCTACTTTATGGGATTCTTGTTATTTTCTTAATATTCAAGAATATTCCAGTATTAAACATGATTATCATAATTAAATTAGTCTTATTCTTAATTATCTCAGTAATTATTCTACATTTGTATATATTAATGGGATTTTCTCAATTAATTTGTTATTATTTCAAGAATATTCTAGTGTTAACCTTATTATCAATTTTAAATTAATATATATTATTAAAACTATATATGGCTATATATTAGATAAAAATCATATATTATTATATTAATTTAAAATATGTTCATAGTGTGTATATTAATATTATTTTCTTAATTATTCGATGTTTGTTTTGCACATATTATATATAAACACAATCATAAATTTATATATACATGTGCACACGCATTAGAAGCACTTACAGAGACACATATGCACACACATGCACATTGCCCTAAACCAAACTTGAGAAATTATATGTTGCTTCTTTATTGAAAAACATCATGTTCAACGCATGTATGATCTATATGTACTCAGTGTGTGTATATGTAACACATTGAATTTACACATGTAATATATATGTATGTCTGTGTGTATACATGTGTGTATGTATATATGTGTACTAATATAATATATGCAATGTGTACGATTTTTCATTTGTTAACACTCTATCTTTCTCTCATACATACACAGTGTCACCATGCATAATCCCTTCTTCATACATACACACATGCATGATCATGATCCATAATATGTAGCCTGTCTCTTCTCTCATACATACACACCATGCATGATCCATAATATGTACTGATGTTACAATATTATGTAATATGTATAATGTATATCTGTGTATAACACTCACTCCTCTCATACATAACACCATGCATGATCCATCCTAACCCTAAACCCTAAACCCTACATTGAATTTACACAGTAATATGTATGTATGTCTGTGTGTATACACGTGTGTATGTATATGTGTGTACTAATATATCCAATGTGTATGAATTTAATTTGTTAACACTCTCACTCTTCTCTCATATATATACACCATGCATGATCCATGTAAATATGTACTGTCTCTCTTCTCTCAAACATACACACCATGCATGATCCATAATATGTATTGTCACTCTTCTCTCATAAATAACACACCATACATGATCCTGTACTCTGTCTCTCTAATATTAATATGTACTAATATGTATGTATAATACTATGTGTGTATATATGTATCGCTGCACATGAAACTTTAACACTCTCATGGACACACACGTGTTAAACCCTTGCATGATATTTATTCTTGGGTGTATGTGATACACCCACGCACACACGCACACGCTGATAATATAATGAAAGATATTCGTTTAGGGCGAATCTATAATTTATTCTTTTAGGGTTTAAGTATATTCTTAGAAGGAATATTCGATTAGGGTTAATATATATTCTATTCCTTTTAGGGTTTAAGTATATTCCTAGGGTTTGTAAGGCGGCGGCGGCGGCATGGAAATCTCCTTCTCTCTCTCACACAGGTGAGATCTCTCTCTCTCACACACGCACACTCGTATACATATACACACACAGATATATATATATATATGTGTATATATCTCCTTTTCTCTCTCTCTTCTCTATAGATCTCTATCTCTTGCACACACACGCACACTCGTATACATATACACACAAGATATATATATATATATATCTCCTTCTTTCTCTCTCTTCTCTATAGATCTCTATCTCTCGCACACACGCACACTCGTATACATATACACACACACACAGATATTATATATATAATATATATTATATTATATATATTCTATTTATTTATCTATATATATGTGTGTGTGTGTGTATCTGTATAATTTTATTGATTTGTTAATTGTATCTCTCGCACACACACGCACACTCCTGTATATATATATGTGTGTGTGTGTGTTTGTTTTCTGTATGATTTTATTTGTTTCACACACGCATACACACGATATACATATACATATATATATATATATATATACCTATGTATACATACATATATTATGTGTACTAGTATCTATTATAATTTTATTTATTTATCTATCTCTCGCACACACACGCGTATATACATATACATATACATATATGTGTGTGTGTGTATCTGTATAATTTTACTATCTCTGGCACACACACGCACTCTCCTACACACACATATACATATATATATATTATATGTGTGTGTGTGTGTAGCGGCGGGATTAATCCCGCCGCTATATAATTAACCACTCGGCGGCGGGATTAATCCCGCCGCGTACGCATGCCCTGCGCGGAATCGGCGGGATTTATCCCGCCGATTGGCCTGCCTGAAGGGCCTAGGCGGCGGGATTAATCCCGCGATTCGCACAGGGCATTGGCGTTCCAGCGGGATTAATCCCGCCCGCGCGAAGGCAGGAATCCCGTGGGGCCTAGGCGGCGGGATTAATCCCGCGTAGCATGCCCTGCGGAATCGGGCGGGATTTATCCCGCCGCCATTGGCCTGCCTGAAGGCCTAGGCGGCGGGATTAATCCCGCCCGATTCGAGCAGGGAATTGGTGTCCGGCGGGATTAATCCCGCGCATAGGGACCGAGTGAAGGCCCTGGGCGGCGGGATTAATCCCGCCGACCTTCAATGCTGTTGGAGAATGAATCCCGCCACCCTTCCTTTTTTTCTCCATTGGTGAGTCGGACCAATCCCAAACGTTTCTGTCTGAGACGTAGAAGGTTTACAACATACCAATGGAGAGAACTGGGAAGGGTGGGGAAATTCATTTAACCATCCCTTACATGGTGGGCGAGATTAATCCGCCTCCTTTCTGGAGTCACTGAAGGGGTGTGCCAAATAAATCCTGCCCAGTTCTCTCTGAGACGAGAAGGGTGGCAAGATTAATTCCGCACTCCCGTTCAAGGCCTCCAGAAAGGTGGCGAGATTAATCCCGCCCACTCTTTCAGGAGGCATTGAAGGGGGCGAGATTAATCCCGCCGCACCTTCCATGTGAATATATATGTGTATTAGTATATATAAGTTGCATATCTCATTTTATTTACTTTTATCATCTTATCATAATATTTCGAGTAAAAGCTAGGAAACTATGTAAAACTGTCCAGAGCTCACATTTGTGGTGGTTCTAAAACGAAATGTTATCTTTCTTTGCACTAACACAAAGGTGAGCTTTGGACAGTTAATTCCGTCTACTTCTCTCTGTGTATTATTTTTGTATATTCGGGTTTATACAAGTGTGTGTGCGTTTTTATATGATTTGTATTCATAGTGTATTATTTTGCAGAAGGACGATTTGATTAAACAAGGAGATCGAGTCATTAGTATGGAGTCGTCGTCAAATTCTGGGTAAGAATTAAAATAAAATCTGTTATACTCGGATATGTGCTTGAACTAATCATTTTTGTATTCAGATGTGGAATTGAGGTGACATTAAAGACGAGAGCAGGAGAAGAGATGGGCAGGGGGATTCTGGAATCAACTTGGCCATATTTCAAACTAAACGGGAAGCGCATTGGAACAACCATGGTTGCTGTCAAACTAACCTCTGTCACATCGCATGGACAAGCAAAACAATGGAAAGTGGGTGTGCTAGTCAAGCATCCGAAAGCATGCTGTGAACCCAGATTGAACGATGCTCGACACATATGCCTTGTTCCATCCAATGTCACGTTCTCGGATCCAGAGGTCGCAGTTACAACATTAATTTCGGGTGGTTTTGTCGACTTGTGGATAATGACGTTCACGTGTTCACTAATGATGTTGACCTTGGAGTTCTTCTTCAACTCAACGAAAGCCCATCTATGGAGGGGATCCATCTGGATGTCTACTTCGAAGATCTTCAGACTCATCGAGTAGGTGTATTGTCAGGAGATATTGCTTCACAATACAGAAAATCAGCAAGTGGAGCAATCGTTCCCTCTTCACATTGAAGAAGAACACTGCGACATCAAAGGAGATTGAGAGGGTGGCTTGGTCTCAGGTTCTTTACAGATCACGTTCAATTTGCTTAGCAAATTTCGGGAGCTGGAAGAGTGTGCCGAGAACCTTAGAACAGCATCATCGGGGATCACACATGTTGATTCGGATCGTAAAGAAAATCATTAGTCGTTTTGTCAGCTGCACCTGTGGCGTCCCATGCTGCAATAAGCCACAAGGAAATGATGTTGGATGATAGATTTACCAGTGTAGGGTTAAGTATTGCAGCGTCAACCCAAACTTCAATTACAGGCCACTCAATCAGGAACGTGTAGCTGAGCTCATGGAGAAGATGAAGGACGACAATTCTTACACCGTTCCACATAATGCTGTTTTGTGCCATACTACGAAAGACAAAAGGCGCTGACAAATGTGGATCACAACACCGAACAAATGAGGAAGGTTCAGACGGAGAATAGAAAATCAATAAGTACTACATCATTAGTGGCCAGCACACAATAACGGCAGCCCAACGACTTCTCGAGAACACAACAAAGGAACGATGGCAACAAAACTTTCCGAGCATACCCGTGAGAAGCTGACGAAAAGATCGGCGTTTTTAGCGAAGCCGAATCTCACAATCGAGCAGTACCATAAGTTATCGGCGGAATGGGACGCTGCAGACACCAACCACTACAACAGCAAAATATGGGAGAAGTTCAAACACACGCGAGCCGTGTGGGAATCTCTTCAGCGACCACAAAGAGCTACCGCAGGGAATACACAATCTGCGGATACCGGGTAAGCAAATTGTTTGGGCGGGATTTATCTCGCCGGTATATTAATCTGTCTTTTTCCTCAGAGAGTTGAAGAAATTGTAGCAGTTGATTTTGCCCAGGTGGGCGGGAAGGAAACATCCTTTTGATGATGTTGATTTCTTGTCCCGAGATAGGATCTTTGCGAAATGGTTGGGGATTATGGAATCCTTTTCAAAAGGAACACTGAAGAAGAAGCAGACAAGTGAAGTGGAGCCCTCAGAAAGTCTGCAAAGAAACCCAGTAAGACGCCGAAGGCTAAGTCTGTTCAATCTATAAAGGATGTAGACAACGATTTCAAGCTCACATGGTTGAAGCCTTTAAATGGAACAACGATGGAGGAGATGGAAGTCTTGGCTGATTTGGTGATTGATGGCAAATTACAATTAACAACAGCAGCCCACCTCTCCTTTTCATCTCAAGGCAATGGAGTTGAAGACGGTCAGGCACTTCAAGGAGTGGTTGGGAATACACTGCCACAAACTGGGTCAACAAATATTTTGCATGTGACAAATGATGATATGCTTGTCGAATGGGTGAATCAATCGGAAGATCTGGGCAAGAATCTATTGCACGCCAACGCCAAAAAGGAGAACATTGCGATGACGCCTTCTCTTATGGCAGTCCTTCAGCAGCGGAGAACCGAGTTGAACCTTATAAAGGAGGATGCTACGAATCACGACAAGCCCTACAGATGTTTGTTGTTGGATTCGGAGACTTTATGGGGTACCATCACTGCTTGTAGGAAACCGTTTCAATTGTTCGTGATGGATCGGCGGGTGTCAAAAAATCTTCGACAGACAGGACACTAGAGGATTTGGTGGAGAAACTTAGCCGTGCAAGCATGTACAAAGAAGGTATTTATTATTGAATTCATACTTGCTCTTGACTGATATCTACTTTTTAGGTATTTATTTCTTGATTCTTGCTCATGTCACCGATACCTTTGCCTTCTCCTTTGCCAAGAGGAATAAACATCGTTGGACAGGATTTTATATGAATGATGCTGATCCAAGTGCATTGATTCGGTTGTTCACTTGGTTGTTAGGAATGCGCCAAACATTTCAAACTTCCAAATGACTGGCCAGGCATCTGTTTGCACTCCAACGGCCCTGAACCTCCATCCGATACACCGATAGGTGAGTGACGTATTCGCAATGTACGTTATCCAAACATACAAGTCAAGCGGCACGGAGCATCGTCAACTTGATTAGGGGTCCTCACAGTGATGCGTGGGTTTTTGACTACTGCACTAGGGGGTCCGTCTTGAAGGAGTGTTACCTTCGGCATACATGTGTATTTGCCGTTGAAAAGGATAAGACCATGGTTGAGGACCTGAACAAGTGGATAGATAGGTTCTCAACTGACTACCCCAACGAATCCATAAAGGTATTTGAGAAAGTTCCCTCCAGATAAGTGCGATAGCTCTGAAGACGAATCTGGTTCAATGTCGGAGTCTGAGAACGAACTTCAATCAGATATTAGACCGGAAGTTATCTCGAGGAGTACAGAACATTGCACACTCCATTACCCATGGAAACATCAATAGAAGATGCAGAAGATCTTGAACCATCTCACAAGCGGCTTAGACCTTCTTCGCCTCACTCAGAAGGTAATAGCGAAGAAGAATTGTTAATGAATTGTTAGAGTGACGAATAGTTGTAAATGAGTGTAACATAAGGCATTTTTGTATATTTCTTTTATATTTGTACAGAAAATAAATTCTCAAGGATTAATGAAGCTTTTAGTTCAAACATGGGTCACACATTAACAAGGTAAATAATATACCTTGATAATTTTAAGGTCAGCTAATTATCATTTTGCAGATGTAATGAAATAATTGAGAACATGGATTTTCAGCATTGGCATGAGGTAAGAGAGGGGTTTGGCGACAATTTCTTGTGCCACATGTTCAGAATGACAGAGTTCATGCAGGAAATGGATAATAATGCAGCTCAAAACATCGTTACCATGGGGGCCACTTCAGTTTTTCATCATCATTTTTATTGGCTTCAGTTCCGAAATCAATTTCTTCAGCACATGCAATATCTGAATCTTGTAAGGATGATGTACAATTAAATGATGAAGGGATAGGCAACGAGATAGTGGCAACGGATAAATGTGAAAGGGAGCAAACAAGTGATTTGCAAAGTATTCAAGAGGCAACGCTATCTCATGTTACTCATGGCCATATTGTGTTGTTGGATGTCAATGGTGTTCTGCTTCATCGACAAAGGCCCGAGGATAGGAAAAAAGAAATCAAACAAGGAGATTTCATTCCTTGTCATGGTAAATTTCGATATGATATTATTTTTCGTCCAGGGTTGGATCGTCTCTTTCAAAAGCTTAAGGAGATGGGTGCGCTTGTGGGGATTTGGTCATGCATGCAGATTCATAACTTAACACCGCTGTTGAATTTGCTTAAAAACATTGTAGTGTTGCAGAAGAGGTGATTCGTAAAGATTGGATTTTTGACCAGCGAATGTTATAAACCTCTCGAATTTCACAATATAAGAAAGGAAAGCAAGCCATACTTCTTCAAGAATGAAAGAATAATTGGGACTCATGGGGAGATCAGTCGCTTAAGGATAATGAAGAATGCACATATCTTAGTAGTAGACGACTCTCCTCAGAAGGCTATGCTCAACCAAAACATTGCTTGTATTCATCCAATCACTTTCGATCCATATTCTGATACCGATATCATGGATGAGCTAGTGAACTACTTGGATACGTGCCTCAGAAAGAAGAATCTAAAAATTTTTGTGAGCAGTATCCACCGTATCATACATTTCCTGAAGCTTTTCTTTCTCGTGATTTTGAATTTTATAAAATGAAGGATAGCAACCGGGCGCTTTATAATATTATTCTTAAGGAACGTCATTTTTTAGATGAGCCTTTATGCAGACCTCTCTTATACATCTTATGTATTAACAAGGATGGCAACTCCAATTGCATTCGTGAGAGTGTTAAGTGGTGGCAACAACATCAAGATATTGACCAAAATGATTTGATTAATCCGGAGAGTGATGATTTAGACAAAATAAGGAGATTTCTTGTATGTTAGGAAGAAAGTATTTATAAAAAATTAACATGTTGATAAGAAATGATTTCATTTGTAATTATGTTTGATATATTTCTTCATTATTTGTAAACTTTTTTAGAATAATATGAATATTCTAAGATAGTTTAGGAATATTCCTTACTAAGTAAGGTTATTGAAGGATTAATTAATTAATTAATTAATATTTAAGGCTTAATTACATATTAATTAAATGATTAATTAATAATTAAAACTTAAGTATTAATTAGTAATTTATTTTATATTCCCATTTTCACGTATCATGCCCACTTTAGTTACAACGTGCATTATATGTAATTATAATGTGTGTGTACGTGCATGTGACCAGAACACAGCAAGAATATCGGTACATGTAGTTAATTAGCTGCATATATGTGAACGAGGATGTGAAAAGTATCATAATGATATAATTTACCAATAAAACATACAAATTGCATTCTCATTATAATTCAAAAGTCTCTTTTCATTTCTTTATTTAGTTTATGTACACATTCAAATGATGCATATACACATGTATATACACATGTAAACTTATATCACATTACAGGACTTGTTTATGTTTATTTTCATGCTGATAATTCTTTGGCCAAAACTCAACAGCCTTGCCTGTTTTCCCGCACACACTCGGGCACTTCTGAAGGCTCAACGTATACAAACACAATCACTTTGTTTTTCTTCCGCACGTATGCTCAACACCTGCATGCGTGTGTGTGTGTGTGTGCGCGCGCGCGTGCGTGCCGTACACACATATATATATTTAAAAATGAAAACTAAGGATCTCAAGAAACATAAAACTTCATACCTAAGTGTTCTCTTCCATGCATCTTCCAATTGGGCCAGAAACTTACTTGTGCATCAATAAATATATATATATATATATATAAATAAATAAATAAATAAGGAGAGAGACAAAAAACTTTATGTCATAGTCAATGAAGTTTCTTAGCAAGTGAATGCAGGCTTGAAGGATATAAACAAATACTTAATAATTTTAATTAAACTAATAAATATATAAAATTATACATCAAGTGTGTAGAAAGAACAGTTACAATTCAGAGTTTCAAGGATTTTAAAAGCATTCCAAAAAGTAATTTGTATTGAATCGTAATTATAATTAATTTTTGATGATGCTAAAGTATGCACATTTTAAAATGGTTTACAATAGCATAAAAAAAAACTCGCATTTTACATGTTCGCAAACAAACAAATCTTTGATATTACGAAGAAAATACTTGTCCTGATAGAGTTGTTTATAAGCGCTAATACAAGTAATTGTAAAACACATTATGTTAAATTTAAAAAAAATAATTATTTTAAATCTTAAAATTAAAAAAAAAAAATTGAAGTACAAAAGATTTATATAATATATACTTATTAGATATACATACAGAAAATATATAATCTAAGATATACATACATACATTGCTTATAATAGACATAAACTTGAGAAAAAGTGCACTTGCAAAGAAATTAGGCGGAAATTTGCGATCGACAAAAACTTGACTCTTTATTTTTATTTAATCACATATTAATTTACTTTTAAAAACGATCGTCATCGTACAACAAACACTCAAGATGTGTTGAAATTTAAATACTATAACTGTGTGCGTGCGTGCGTGCGTGCGTGTGAGTGCGTGTGCCAGAACACAGCAAGAATATCCATACATGTATATATGTATTAATTAGCTGCATATATGTGAACGAAGATGTGAAACGTATCAATACGAGGGAAGGCAAATTGCAGTCTCATTGTATATTTAGTTATGTACAAATTGTATGTTTATATATACATGTTTTATATCACATTATGGGGCACTTTGGAACTTGCTTATGTCTATTTTCATGCTGATGAGCTTTCTTTGCGTTCGCTTTCTTTGGCCAAAACTCGACAGCCTTGCCTGTTTTCCGCACACACTCGAGCACTTCAGAAGGCTCAACGTATCCAAACACAGTCACTTTGTTTTTCTCCGCACTTATTTTTACTTGCTCAACACCTGCATGCGTGTGTGTATCATACACACGTATATATGCCCCAGAACTATATATGTTTAACAAGGAGAAATACAGTAAGCAATCTTCATACCTCTCAGTTTTGCGAGTGCTTTTAAAACCTTCCTTTTGCAACCCTTGCAGTGTAAATCTGCCTTGAGAGCAATCTGTTTCATTTCATGTGAGAAATTTAGTATACTAATTCAAGCTCAAATTATTATATAATGTCACCTTTGAGGACATTGCTGGTTAGCTATGGAAAGCTTAGGATTTCAAGCTCTTCCAGAGTTTTGGGAACATCTCTAACGTATAAGAAACTTTCAACCCACGAGGTGTTAAGTGTTCTCTCCCGTGAATCTTCCAATTGGGCCCAGCAGCTTACTTGTGCGTCGTCTTTTTATATTATATACAAAGACAGAAGATCTCCATGTCCTAGTCAATGAAGTTTCTTAGCAAGTGAATGTATAATAAGTTTATTATATGTGCGTCTGTCTATGTGTGGGTGTGTCTCTCTACGGTGAACACCCCTCCTAAGTCCTAAAAACCCACAAAGCATTATAGACCAACGAATCTTATTAACCATCGTTTTAAATTTTAAATCGGAGAGGCATTGTTATTGGTACGAATAGCCATTATAAATCTTAAATTTACATCGACTAGTTGTTATAAATATTAAACCTACGTGGCACTATCAAGTTTATTAAATTCACTTAAATTTTAAATTCATGTGGCAGTATCACTAATTTTAACAAGAAACAACGCCGTCGTGCACACCCGACCCGGAAATGTTTAAGGATAACTTAAAAATTTAGGTTAAAGGAATAATAACTAACTTAAAAGTCTATATTATTTATAAAGGTTATTAAATAATTAAGTCTAATTTAATGACAAATTCACTTTAACTTAAAAATAAATTTATCAGATTAAAAATAATAATTAAGTTAAATATAATTAAATAATTATCGATAAACTTAAGAACTAAGGAATAAACTCTCTCTAGATTAAAAATAATAATTAGATTAAGAATTCAGCTAAAAAATAACCTCATTATATTAAGGATAATAATGAAGTTAATAAATTATAATTAAATAATTAAGCTCATCAATAGTGAGCACGTTAGTAAAGATATATGTCATTTTAAACCATTTTAAAATGTACATAGATTTCAGCATACATCAAAAATTAATTATAATTATAAGAACGTTTTCACACAAAAACTTAAGTTTCTAAAGTCTAATACAATTTCACACTAACACTTAAATTAAATGGCTCAGGATAGTGACTTAATAAAACTTAAATGAGCTTAACATTTCTCATTCATTTTTATACTTAATTCTCTTAAGGTGATTTAGAGTAACCCATAAACCTTAAAATGTAAATCAATTTAGTTTAGTATCTTCAACGTATTTAAGTCAGAATCTCAAGTTTTTATCTTTTTAAATAGTGGTTTGAAAATGCTCTAAAAACTTGAGGTTTAGTATAGATTAAATGCTTTAAAAACCTTGAAACTTTGAATTGAAACTGTACTTTCTACACACTTGATATATAATTTCATATGTTAATTTAAATTCAATTGAGAAGTATGTAACTTAGTTTAATAATAAATGCATATAAATGCTTTTATTAAGAAGTCAGCGATGATAGCAACAAAGTAAAACTCTCCTCGATTTAATTCAAAACATGGATTGCCAAAAATGCTTATTACACCATTCGAGTCATGGTTTTAATTAAAATATAATAATTTTGCTTTTTTTAATATTTTTAATAATACACCTATAAGGTTCAATGTAAAGTTTGTTTAAAATAAAATTATTAAACCAAAGGATGTACAAATTATGACTTTTAATTATCATTATGTATTGTTCATTAGTTTTAATTTATGAACACAGGTTTTAATGATTGGTCACTCTTTTAATTATAATACAAACTCGACTTATAATCCTAATAGAAATGCAGAAGTTCTTCTTGAATTAGTAATTCAACTTGTGTGATCTTAATTAGAATGATCATATATCAAAAAATCATTTTCAATGCTAAAAAATATTAAAAATAAATAATGAGTTTTTGCAAAATTAATTTAGCAATCCACTTAATTTAATAATGATCCCTTTAAGGTTCATTATTAAAAAACTAAATTTTTGTAAAATAAGGATAAAATCATATCATCCTAATATACATAAATAATTTGGAAAGCATAAAAGTAATCGTATCTTTAATGATAATTTCCAATAAAATGTGTTATATTATTATTTTTTAGATTAATAAGAAGAGTTTTCACAGTGGGTTAATTTCATTGTTATACTTCAAATACATTAAAATATGTGAAATATATATTGTATATATTTATGAAGGTTGAGACAAGTGCTGAAGAATAACCGAGGCATTTGTGATTGTGACGTCCGCTGCCTAATTATATATATGAAAACATTTGTATATATCAATATATAAAATTTAAAATTTATATATATATATATATATGAATGATAATTATTGTGATCAGCAAGATGCCTTCTTCAGGAATATACGGAATCATTAATATATGCATAGAATATCTTTTTGTTCTTAGTAAAATATTATTTCACCAACTTATTGACTTTCCATAGATGTACTTGCGAAGAAATTAGGGGGAAATTTGCAGTCGACAAAAACTTAACTCTTTATTTTGATTTAATCACATATATTATGTAATACAGTTCAATCTTTTATTAAATGATCGTCATCATACAACAAACACTCAAGATGTGTTGAAATTTTAGTCAACGTAAATATATGTAACTATAAACTGTGTGTGTGTGAGTGCGTGCGTGTGAGTGCGTGACAGAACATAGCAAATGTATATATGTATTTAACTAGTTGCATATGTGTGAACGACGATGTGAAAAGTATCAATATGTTCTCAATAATGTATTCAAAAGATTTATTTATGTACACATTCAAAATGATGCATATACACATGTTTATACATACATGTAAAACTTATTTTATATCACATTATGGAGCAGTTTGGAACTTGGTTATGTTTATCTTCATGCTGATGAGGTTTCTTTGCCTTTGCTTTCTTTGGCCAAAACTCGGCAGCCTTGCCTGTTTTCCCCACACACTCGAGCACTTCAGAAGGCTCAACGTCTCCTACACAGTCACACAGCTTTGTTTTTCTCCGCACGAATCTTTACTTGCTCAACACCTGCACACATGTGTGTGTGGTACACACACATACATATTTAACAACACCTGCACACATGTATGTGTGGTACACACACATACATATTTAACAAGGAAGTACAATAGCAAGCAATCTAATGAAAACTAAACATGTCAAGACTTCATACCTCTCAGTTCTGCGAGTGCTTTACAAACCTTCTTTCTGCAACTCTTGCACTGTAAATCTGCCTTAAGAGAAATTTTTTCCATATGAGAAAACTTAGTATACTAATTCAAGCTTAAATTTAATGTCACCTTTGAAGATTGCTGGTTAGCTATGAAAAGCTTAGGATTTCAGAGTTTTTGGAACATACTTAACGTATAAGAAACTTTCAACCCACGAGCTTAGTGTTCTCTTCCTTGCATTTTCCAATTGGGCCCAGCAACTTGTGCGTCATCTTTTATATATATATGTGTGCGTGTGCGTGTGCGTGTGCGTGTGCGTGTGCGTGTGCGTGTGCGTGTGCGTGTGCGTGTGCGTGTGCGTGTGTGAGAGAGGAGTAAACTCCATGTCATAGTCAATGAAGTTTCTTAACAAGCGAATGCAGGCTCGAAACTAAGTAGTTTTATGCTATTTAAAACCATTTTCTATAAATTTAATTTTTGGAATGTTTAAAAACCCTTGAAATTTTGAATTTTTCTACACACTTTGATATATAAATTCATATATTTATTAATTCAATTAAAAATATTAAGTATTTATTAAAATGCAGCTTAGTTTATAATAAGTGCAACTTGTTACACCATTCGAGGTCATGGTTTTAAATAAAATATAAATAATTTTGTTATTAATTATTTTAATAATACACCTATAAGGTTCAATATAATATGTATTAACTAAAAATTTAATTAAACCAAAGCATGTGTATTAAATCAAAATGTACAAATTATACCTTTTAATATTTAATTTACCGAACGATTGTGAATCAATTTACTTTTGAATACAGAATGGAACTTAAAGGTTTTATTTTTTGTTCACTCTCTTAATTAATCCTTATAAAATAACATGAGTAACCAATTTAACCCTGTATAATTCGGAGTTAAATAGTCACCAGATTTGATGAAAAATAAATAATTATTAGGTCAATCAAATTTAACTTAAATTAAATTAATTTTAAAAAATAAAAAATAAAATTAAGGTTTTGAAATGTTGCATCGTTTTTAACATGAAAATTAGTTTTTTATCCTCCCAAAAAAAATCAGGTTGGCCAATGTAAATGAAAATTTTTGAAATCAAAATTAAATTTTTAGTGTTACCATTAACATTTTTTTACGAGGATGTCGACGTAGCATTGCCAGAAATATTTATTAAAAAGTAATGCATTAAAATATAAAGTTAATGAAGTTGATCATGAATATTAAATTAAACATAAAAATAAGTAAAAAATATTTATGTTTGTTTTTATAATTTTTTAAAATTAAGTACTAATTCATAGTTTTTTTCTTAGTTTCACCTATTTAATAATAAGTTATTAATTTTTAACGTTTGAAGAAGCCAAATATACCTTAATAGATATGCAGAAGTTCTTCTTAAATTACTAATTAGCACGATCGTATATCAATAAACAATAATATCAAAACACATTAGTAAAATTTTATATTTAAAGTAAAGGTTTTGGACCTCACTATATATATATAGCATCAAACTGGGATAATGTTTCTAAGTATTTGTGATTTTGTACGTCCGATGTATAAGAAAACAGTTGTAAACATAAATATATGAAATTTAAACTTGAGTAAAGTCCAAATAGTGTTCACTGCAAGAATATACGGAATCATTGAATATACCCATAGAATATCCTTTTGTTCTTAATAAAATATTATTTAGGTGTTCAGTTTATTATTCACCAACTTTTTGACATATTCTTGTCAATAATATACATAAAATTCACTAAAGTCGTACTTACAAAGAAATTAGGCAGAAATTTGCGATGGACAAAAGCTTGATTGTTTATTTTTATTTAATCACATTAAATTATTATATAATGCAGTTCAATCTTTTATTATATGTATTAATATGAGGGAAGTCAAATTGCATTCTCATTATATATTCAAAAGATTGTTTCTCTCTTCTTATTTCTTTTATTTAGTGTATGTACGCATTATGTACATATGTAAAACTTGGTTTTATATCATATTATGTTACTGATAAGGTTTCTTTGGCCAAAACTCGACAGCCTTGCCTGTTTTTCGCACACACTCGAGCACTTCAACAGGATGAACATATCCAAACACAGTCACTTTATTTTTCTCCTCACGTATCTTTACATGCTGAACACCTGCATGCGCGTGTGTGTGTGCGCGCGTGTCATATACACACACATGCCCAAAACTATATATGTTTAACAAGGAAATACAATATGCATCCGACAAACATAAAACTTCATACCTCTCAGTTCTGTGAGTGCTTTGAAAACCTTCTTTTTGCAACCCTTGCAGTGTAAATCTGCCTTCAGAGAGATCTGTTTCATATGGAAAACTTAGTATACTAATTCAAGCTTAAATATTAATGTCACCTTTGAAGACATTGCTGATTAGCTATGAAAAAACCTTAGGATTTCAAGCTCTTTAGGAGTTTTTTGGAACATATTTAACGTATAAGAAACTTTCAACCCACGAGCTCTCTTCCATACATCTTCCAATTGGGCCCAGCAACTTACTTGTGCGTCAGCTCTTTTATTCATACTCCAATGAAGTTTCTTAACAAGTGAATGCTAAGGATATAAGTAATTTTATGCACCATTTTAAAATGTGCATAGATGTCAGCATACATCAAACATTAATTATAATTATAAGGACTTTAAGCTTTGAATTGTAACTACACGCTTGATATAATTATATTTCTTGATTTAAATTTACATTATTAAGTTTTTGTGCGAATGTAACTTCCTTAAATACTAAATGCATATAACATTTGAGACAAGAGTCAACGCGATGAGAGGTAACAAAGTAAAGCTATCCTTTTACATACATAATGTGATGTTGTGTAGTTTAATTTAAAATATTATATTAAATGCATTTAATTATGTATAGTACACTTATTAAAATCACATTGTTATTTTCAATTTTAAATTTAAATATTTTAGTTATAATCTCATACTGTGTTTTTTTAACTTCCTTGAAAGAAACTCTGTTTTCAGGTATTATGTTTTTGATAATTCAGGGCTTATTTTTTTAATTCTATCAAAAGATTATTGAATTAAATCAATATTGTTTAAATATATTGGATGTATTTATTTTAAATTTTATTTTAACTTTATTTTTTGCTACAAATTAAAACTATAAAAGAATTAAAATATATTGGTAAAAAAGTTTATTGCTTGCACATTGGGCCAATTTCAAATTGGATTACATCAAACTATGTGAAGTATACATTTATATATTTATGAAGGTTGATACAAATGCTGAAGAATACCATAATGCCTATTTATATATATATGAAAACATTTGTATATATAAATATATAAAATTGAATCTTACAAATGAGGGAGCAATATATATATATATATATATATATATATAATAAGATGCCTTCCCCAGGAATATACGGAATCATTAATATATGCATCGAATATCCTTTTGTTCTTTAAGCACCAACTATACACATAAGCGTCACAGAACTCTCCATAGATGTACTTGCAAAGAAATTAGGCGGAAATTTGCGGTCAACGAAAACTTGACTATTTAATTTTATTTAATCACATATTAATTTATTACGTAATGGAGTTCAATCTTTTATTAAATTATCGTCATCATACAATAGTCAACATAAGCCTTATATGTAACTATAACTGTGTGTGTCACGAGCTTAAGTGTTTTCTTCCATGCATCTTCGAATTGGGCCCAGCGTCATCTTATTTATATATATATATATATATAAATAAGATGAGAGAGAGAGAGTAAACTCCATGTCATAGTCAATGAAGTTTCATACATTTTTAAATGGTTTAAAATAGCATCAAAACCTTATAGCATCGAAGCCTGCATTCACTTGCTGCATACATAGTTAAAATTATAAGGACTTTGAGCTTCATTATAAATTAATTTTTGGAAATACATACTAAGCTCAAGTATTTATTAAACCAAAGCATGTATTAAATCAAAATGTAAAAAACTGACTTACTCTAAATCTTTTATATCCATGTATTATAGAACACCAAATTCTTTTGATCTCAATTAATAGCGGAATTAATGTAAGAACATGTATTCTTTTACATTCAAGCTTAAACTCAAAATCCTTAAATTTTTTTTATCAATTTTTTTTATAGTAAGTTTTTTAATTTTTTATTATTTTTACTTTTTGTAATTCAATTCAAATTTAAATTTCAATGCCAATTTAAACAGCAGTGAGATATAAAAACTTTATTATTTAGTAACTTAAAACACGATACTTCATGTCACCCACTCTTAAAAATATACATGTTTAACACATTCTTATTACATTCCCATATAAATTGATTTAATTAAGAAAATTAGTTACTTATTTGAATTACCAATATTCACTTTCAAGAAGATATATGTTTAATATTTTAATGTAATTAATATAAGGTTATTAAGGGTTTGACTCTTATACCTAATTATGTCAAACATGTGAGAGCTTAACAGATAAATGTATTTAATTAATATATTAACAATGTTTTATCTAACACTTTCAATTCTAAATTTAAGATGATACACTACATTGGAATATAGATTTATATATATACTTATAAAAATGTTTTGTATATTATTACGTTTATCAATTTGATGTGAAAATTTCTTTATAACATATATTAATTTAAATTTAATTTTTTTTATTAACTAACACACGTTTCCTCTTAAAAAGAATAAAACCTTTAAAAAGTTGAGTGAGTATTGAAAAAATTATTATTAGTTTAAATTATTGAACTTATTCATAAGTGTATTATACTATTTATATATCTTTATTATTTTTTAAATATATAAAGTCAAAAATGATAGAAAATAAAAACTATAACACAAAAGATTACACACGATCCATATTTCACTTTACTAATAAATATATCTTTTATATTGTCACATGGGATTATTAATTCTTTTTAAGAATGGTTAAAATATCATATGACACTCCTAATTTTGAATTTCACGAATTATATATTGTTAATGAAGTAGAAAAAATGTTATTTTAATTTTTTAACCTTTTTTTAAATACTTACACTCATTTAAGATTTTTATTAAATAATTAATAATAAAAAAGTAATTACTTGTTTGAATATGGTTAACTCATAATATTTATATTATAAATTAAAGTTATTTAGAATTTATTATTCTATATAAAGTTGTATTATAGCATATGCTTGATTTTATGTACACATGCCATGAATTTATTTATTAATTTTTAAAAATTTAAATGTTTATAATGATTTTAGGCTTGCATATTTATGCATACTACTGGGAGATACTAATTTTTATTAAGGTATATTAACCATATAATTTCTCTAATACTAAAACTATTAACATTAAAAATAAATGTTTATAGTTAATTAACAATCCACTTAATTTATAAATGACTTTATCAAATTAAGTACTTATATTAATTTCTTAACAATATTTTATTAAACTATTTATTAATAAACGTTACACTTTAAAAATAAAACCCTAAAATGAGTATGTTCTTAATTAAACTTGTACAATGGTAATTACATTTTTATGTTTCACATCCATATTAAATAAACGTTACACTTATGTTTTAGCCATGTAATTTAAAATAATTTACATTAAATTTGAGTTTTGAACAATAGTGCTAATAAATTTTATATAAAAAAAACTTTAGTGTGCTTTAATTCTAACCACAAAATAAAAATATTATCGTGAAATAACAATAATACAAATTAACTTTCTTAAATAAAAAGTTGACAATGTTTAGTAATTTTTAAATTAACTAGAAAATAGACTTATATGTAAGTTGTCATTTAATGAAACAAAAATAAAGCAAATCAGATAAATTTCAAAATTTAATTTAAAATAGAAAGCTAACAATATTTAATAATTTTTACATTAACCATAAAATATAATTACATGTAAGTTCTCATTTATATCATAAAATATATTTAAATAATACGATCAACAAATATTTAAAATTTTATCATTTGTCATGGGACAAATGTAAAAAGCGTATTTTAAAGGTAACATTTTATGTTTAAACTAGTTGAATTAAAAAAAAGAAAATTATATTAAAATGTACCCTTTGAGGTTCATTATTGAAAAGCTATAATTATTTAATGTTCTTTAGGCAACCTTTGTAAAGGAAAGAAAAAATATGATAATGTGATACCTATTCCTAGTATACATATGTTTAAATATGTGAAAAAAAAGATAATAATGATATATCATTAATGATGATTTCCAATAAATTATGCTAAAGGCTTATGAGGATAAGTCAAAATAAGAATATAATCTAGCATGCTCATATTTTCAAAAAAATTATTCCCATTTATTTCATTTGATTTAAGTATTTATTAAAGGACCATTATGGTATACAATAGTGATAATTAATTGACAAATTCATATATGCATTTGAATAAAAAATATCATTAACCCTACACAAATTTACATTTTAATTCACAAGGATTCAATTTAATTTTTATTTTCTTAATAATATATACTAAATTCTTCCTAAAAAGTATTAGAATTAATAGGCCCCATTGTGCAAACTACCGTCTCATTATATAGTTTTCACACACACACACACTGTATAAAACATGTATATATGAATGCGTACGTAAACTAAATCAAAGAAATGAAAAGAGAAAGTCAATCTTTTGAATATATATATATATATATATTATAATGAGAATGCAGATTATATTCGCAATTTGATATAAAATTGCAAATTTATCATTATCATCCTAGCTAAGATCTTTATATTTAAATACAAATGGATATTCTTATCGTGTACACACACACGCACACAAACACACACAGTTGTAATTACGTATGGGCTTATACATTTACGTTGACTAAAGTTTCAACACATGTTGAGTGTTTGTTGTATGATGACGATGATTTAATAAAAGAATGAACTGTATTATATAATAAGTTAATATGCGTGGAGTTTTTGTCGGCCGCAAATTTCCGCCTAGTTTCTTTGCAAGTACTTATATGCAGATTTTTGAGACTTTTTCTCAAGGTTATGTATATTAAAAGAACTTACATGCAATCAAATAAGAATATGTCAAACATACTATTAAAAAGTTAAATAATATTTTATTATATAAATACAGGAAATTCTATGCATATTATATTATTCTATTCTATATATATAATTTATATATTTATATATAAAGTATAAATATTATATTTTACAATGGATATTTGACGTTTATCATATATATTGCTCCCCTTTATTATACAAATGTTACTGGTTATTGAGTGTATTCTGTATATAAATACTTCACATTGTGATTGTATGTGAAGTCTATAGTTATACTAATTCAAACTTAACTATTAACGTTTTATATAAATGTCACCTTTGATCTGGAACATATTTTATGTATAAGAAAATTTCAATCACGAACTTAAGTGGCCTCTTCCATGCATCTTCGAATTGGGCCCAGCAACTTGTGCATCATCTTTGTATATATATATGTGTGTGTATATATATGTGTGTTAATCTATTTAAATATATATCTATATATATACAGAGACAAAATATTGATTAAATGAATGAATGAACTGTTTAACCGTTCTTAACTTTGGACCCTTTCTCGAATCTGAACACAAAATATATTAATTGTAATGACTAAATCTATGTAAGTATTATTCTAAACCATTGAGGGACCACTCCATATACGTCAGCATACATTTGAATATTATTTGTTTTAATTAAATATAATACAACAAATAAAATAATAAATAACATATATACTCGTAGCTCCGTTTAGACAACGGAATCCGTTAATATGAATCAGTCTACAAGCACATTTTCATAATTAGAAACATGATCTCCAATATAGTACTCCAAATTAGCATATCCAATGACATCAGAAAACAGAATAAGTCAACACAATTTGTCCTGTGAACCTACAAAGAATCTATTGATCTCACAGTACTCAATATCTTTATATATCTTACACGTTTCGTAGGTAAGCATCTATAAGTTGAAATTAAACTGATTAAAGTGAACACCTGTCTGTTTACACAGTGTTTCAAACCAGACATGTATGTGACGCACAGTGTGTGTATGTGTACGCGTGCGTGCACGTGTGTGTGTAGATCACGTCAAGAGGACCCGCAAACTAAAAGGAAGTAAAGTGGCAGCAGCAAAGCAGGCAGATAAGGTACACGCACACGGATTGTTTGCCATTGCAGCGTGTCCCCACAAGAAGAGATTAAACCAGGAGATATTACTTGCGTAAAAGCGCATGGATATGAGAATCTCCGTGAGAGTGATGTGTATGATCTCCCATTTCCAGACAAGAATAATATATAAGAAAGCCTAACTAAAATAGTAGATAGATAAAGGTCCACTGCCTTAGGAATACTCAACAACCATTGATAGTGCTCCCTGCCAAATCTACATTTCTTTATTGCCATATACATCTTAGTCTTAATCACTGCAACTTAAGTTTGAATCTCCGCCGTCGGATCTTCCAGGTTTGAATATCCACCGTTGGATCTTCAACTGCAACTTGGTAAATGGATATACACGCTGACGCAAAATGTAAGACTTTTATTACTAATGTAATAGTTGGAGATCCATTGCAGTAGGGAACATGCATATATACGTGTATGTTCTTGTATACATACATATACAGTGACGTGAAAAATTGGTAAAATAGCTATTAATTTCGAATAGAAGATCATGTGGGGTCACGATTGCAATAAAAGGATATTTGTCATGTTTGTATAGGTGTTCCAATTACAATATGGTTCATATATATGTAATCGATGATAAAGTATCAAGTCATGTGGGGTAGCATAACCATATATTGTTGGGTGCAAGTGTCGTACCCAAGCTTTTCTGGCAGATCCCTATCACTCAATACTAGATATGTTCCATGATAGCAACTATGCAAAACAATGTAATTTAATTATTTTTTCTATTATTTTCTATTTAATTTTTAATTATATTTCCTATAGAGAACCTTCAATGAGGTGGTGGTGAAAGAATAATTCATACATTAGTATGATTTGGCAGCACCCCTTTCCTGTTTTGCTTGTCAACAAGACCAGTTCCACCAACCCCAACATGCAATCAGTGTGTATACCCTTTTACAAAAGCCAAAAGCGTAAGGTTTCATAAACATCCTAATTAACGCCTACGTACATACACATACAGTGTACGTGTATATGTGTATGTGTATACGTATAGAAAACGAAATGTGGACGAAGCAAACCAGCGGTAATCTCGAGAAATCTCTGCAAGAGTACAAAATCATCTGACCGGAAAAAGCGTGACGTTCTTTCCGAGGAATTGACCTTGGGACCTTCACAAGCCACGTGTAACACAAGCATTGGACAAGGAGAAAAATCTAAGAGGTCCAAGGTTCGTTTCAAGCCCCAAACTTAGAAACAAGTCAAATTCGAATTAGTGTACATTTTTTTTCTTCTTTTTTGTTTCTTTTTTACAAACGGCTCTCATAGGATAAGGCGGCCTCTAGAAGAGGTGTCGCAGGTTCGAATCCTGACCCCAAAACACTAACTGAACTAGAAACTGAACTACTGCCCAAGATTTCAAAAACCCTCTGTAGCAATTCTTGCTGCTGCTGGCCGTCCACGAAATCTTCATCCGAGAAATCGAAACTCCCCCTCGGATTTATCCCATGAGTCTCCCGTGCCAAATCTTCCTCCTCGACAAGCTGGAGAGTGTTATCCTCGGAGCTGTCCGAGGTCGGACTGGGTTCTAGTCCGAGCTCGTCATCCGAAGCCTCAAGCAAGTACCCGATATCCAGAGCCGAGGTACTCACCTCGGACTCCGACCCAGATACTCCGAGCTCTTGTTCCAGGCTCTTCATCACATCCGATACCAGACCCTGTTGGGCCTCATTCAAGACGGCATTCTCCTGCTCCGCTTCCTCCAGTATAGAACTCAAATCTTCTGGATTTGTACAGAGACGCTTGGAAGAAGGGGATTCATCCGGAGAATCGGAACAAGGGGAAGAGACTCTGAAGAACAGTCGTCTTCCCTCGCCCGTTTCTTGTTATCTTGCTCCATCGATTGTAAGAGAGAAGCAAATTGAAAGAAAACCAAGAATCAGAAGACGCACACCAAAGTGTTTCACAAGTGTAGAAGCAAAGATAAACACAGACTATATATATAAGGCATACAGACAGTGTGCATATGTGTTGGCAGGAAAGGACCTGCTCTCTGGGACCCACCCACAAGTGTAGGCCCATTAAACTGGTCCCGGCTTTACCGGTAGGTAGGCTGAGCTGGCGGCACAATATGACCGCCTATCAACGGTCGCCCGTGACCGGTATGCCAGTGTCGGTTGCGGTGAGGCGATGTGGCCGGCCGCCACATGTTTGCCGCCCATTGGGCCCTTGCTTGACATCCACACCGCATGCGCATGCATGCATGTAGAAAAGGTAGATCCAACCCAACCTTAGAATATTCCATTTTAGAATTAAACGATTAGGGTTTTATCAAAGGGTAAAGGGAAACAATTAGGGTTTCATTAAAGGGTAAAGGAAACAATTAGGGTTATTTTATTTTAATATTAAAGGTTAAAGGAAACAGTAATCTAGGTACTATTAGAATTCTTCCAAGGAATCTAGATAAAATGTCAATCTCAAATAGATTTATACGTTGTTCTAGAGCGTGTTTACTATTTCGTTGGTGGGTGGCGTGGAAGGCCGATAGGGCTCATCAACAACGACGATGTTGTTGTTGTTTGAAAACGATTTCTTTTTTTAATAATATAATATTTATATATTATATACAATGTCAAGGTTCTTGAACCATAGAAAAATTAAAAAGACATAGATAGACCTTAGTAAATTTCTCTGCATGTACTTTGAAGACTTCGTCTTAGACACGACACCTGCGATTGTGTATGTATTTACTGAAAAGGACACGGATTCTAATCGCTTGGTCGTCGTATTGCATGCATTGCGTGTGTGAATTGTTCTCGTTGGGTGTGTGTATGTGTATGTATGTGTGTATGTGTGGTATGTATGTAGCGTAACGCAAACGGTGGCCATCGTTACATTCAAGAAAAGCATATTTTGAACGCTTATATTGGACTTGACAAGTGTGATATATTCAAAGAGTGCGAATAGTGCTTTGAGCATATGTTTTGTTTGTATACACACACATGCGTGTGTATATGTGCGTGAATGCATGTGGCTGCATACGAAGATTCTGGGGAATATTTCTACAGCTGTCACGACTTCCAATGTATCTTAAATAATAAAAGATACACTAGATCTGTATGTGTGTCGACACTAAATTTGAAACGTGTATAATATATGTGTGTATTAATATATAAATATAATATATACTAATATATATAATTGAGTGTACTATATGTACAGCAACAAACAACCAAAATATTATATATATAGTCTGTTTACACACTACCGAGGCAAATCATGTGTTGCTATGTATTAAAAGACTAAAGCCTCCACAAACGAGACATGTAGGCATTGCGCATTTTCCATATATATATAAACATTTATAAATCATGTGTGTGTGGGTGTGTGTGTGTGTGTGATATGTATATATTATATAAATGTATAACTTGAAATGATCAGAGAAAATGTAGTTTATTAAGTAGAGCTTGTGGGTTACATGAGTATTGATTAAGCCAATTTTACAAAATAAATTAATATTTATAAAGAATTACATATTTATAAATGTGTACAACAAAGCGGGTGAGCATATGGAGACCAGGTGTGTCAGATATATTTAAACTTTAAACCCTTGGTTGTATGGTCAATTATATTCAATGCTAAATATATATATATATTTTTTATACTGACAAACTACATAACATACACAGACAGGACATGGTATATCAGATCTAAAACAGTGACAATATTTCTATATATAATAAAGAAAACAAAATAAATATATATATAAATTTATAAAAGTATATACTATATATGAAAGTATACGTTTATAAATTATTATACAAAAAAAAAAAAATGCATTGTCAATCCAGTACATTGACAGCCTTCCTTACATTCCTTGCGGCAGCAGCATGTAACGGACTGATATCCTGACATATATAAGTATTTGTAATTTAACCATCAAAGTGTGTGTTTTTTTTAGTACAGAAGTAGTGTATGTGCGTGCGTGCGTGTGTGTTTGTGTGTAATACTCCTACATGCGTGCATGTGTGCGTGTGTGCATACTTTACATAACACATGTATGGAAATGCATATTTAATCCTCCTCCACTTGTGAACATACATAGGGCATTGTGTTTTAATATATGCCAATATATATTATTTTGGCACGATTAATAATATAAAATAAAAATTATTTTTGTTTTTTGGACAGCTGTAATTCAATAGTATAAATTGATCTTAATCACATGCTAAAATCACATTATATACATATTAAAAGATATTTGAAAGATTCCATGCTTCAAAACCTACAAACAAGGTATAGGCCAAAGCCAGCCAACTTGTCAAAGTCCAACTATGCTCTTCGAGACTACACACGCACACACCTATACACACGCACGCACGCACAGAGTTAGGTCAAGTATATTCAATGCTACATCTTCGTCAACCAGACATATTACATCCAGAACACTAATAATATATTCATTTTACATAAGAAATTGCGTTAAGGATGAGGAGGTTACACATAACATGGGGATATTGCAAATAATATATTAACATTAAATATTAAATTAGTATTTATTATAAACATAAAGCCGTGACGACTAACAATGTAGGCTTAATTAAAAACATTATATATAAATCATAAAGTATAATGATTATTAATCTTATAAAAATAATAAAATATTTACTAGGGTTTACACGTACACACACGTGAACTTGCAGTTGTACACATATATTATGTATGTATATATTATGACTAGTCAAACTATGACTATATACGATTTTGTCCTTGCAGTAGTATTGGGCAATATAAACCCAGGAATGTAAGTACGAATCATAGGTCTGGCGGCTAAATATAATGTAATATTATAATACAGCATTTTAATAATGTTTCAGATTTTATTAAATAATAATAACAAATTTTAGTGTACTTTACTTGAGATCGTATCTGACTTTATAAAATTTTATTTTATAATTTCAAAAAAAATAATATTATTTAGATATATATTGGTAAAATTACGTATGCATAATAATCGACAATTCGCCATTAAATGTTCATTTACAACGACATTACAGTGGAAAGTCCATATGATGATGAACTACGTATATGTCCTTGTATGTGTGTGTGCGTGCGTGTGCGTGTGTGGGTACCAAGGGACCTGCATGTTTTGGTTATATAAATCCATTGTGCAATCTAAGATGTCCATTGAATAAGTTTTTAAAATGACAGTTGAATAAGATTTACAACGATTGTTGAATAAGATTTAAGATAAATGCAAGTTATAACTGTGTATATAGACCCAGCTGATCCTCAATATGTTTATACATAATAATCACAAGTGTGTTTATCGTAAATATGCACGTTGTAACTAAAATGAGCATGATATATAAAAATGAGAATATAAAATAGATATTAATTAATATTTAAGTTTTAATTTTTTATTAATTATTTAATAAATATATATTTAAATATTTTTTAGACATATATTGTTCTAATATTTAAAATTATTAATATTATTAAAAAATGAGACTAAAGACATGCTGATTTTAATTACAATTTACATAAATAATTATATACAATTATTCTAAGTATTTGCAGCTAATCTTAGAGATTGTAGAAATTATTTGAACTTCGCACAATATAGAATGATATATTCATGGGATTTTTGTTTATTTTATACATGTTTTGTAAATAATAAATAAATTAAAACTAGCTAAAAAAACTTGTAGTCTTTTACAACCCATGTTTATTAAATGTAATTATATTACGTTTATACTTCACTAATGTAGTTTTTGTGAATAATATGTGAAGTGTGTAATAAAAATCATTGGTATTTAGTAAGAGGAATAAAAATTATTAATACATTAAAGATAAAATATATAGGTTTGATCCAGGTTTTTTTGGGGAATTCTGAGGGTCAATTACAAATATATAATATATTCATATATATTATTTTTGTACATAAATAAAAGATAATAATATTATAAAGGTGTCTATATGGAATCTAGACAAGCTTATAAAAATTCTATTTAAATCACACGATCTCAACCACATGCTAAAATCACATAATATACACAATAATGTATATAAAAGATATTTAAAGATTCCATGCTGCAAACATACAAACAAGGCATATGCCAAAGCCAGCCACCACACTTGGCAAAGTTCAAATAGCGTTCAAAATACACGCACACGCGCATACACACATGTATGCACGCACAAAGTTAGGTCAAGTATATTCAATGCCTCAACTTCGTCAACCAGACATATGACATCTACAACACTAGAATACATATGAAATTGCATATGGAGGGTAACATGGGGGTTATTCTAAATAATATGTATAAATATATTTTATAAGAGCTGGTAGTTTAACAAAGGTTATTAATTAGTAGATTTATATCCATGACTATTTAAATTCATTATACAATCATTATGTACTAAATCTTAATCTAATAAAACTTAAGCTTTTAGGGTTTAAGGTTTAAGATCTGACGTATATTTATAGATGAATAGTCAAACTTTGAATATATAGTACTGTCCAATAAGAACCCAGGAATGTAAGTACGAATCACACGCATTTCTAGGGCTAGAATAGGTTTGGCGGACTTCAGACACAAATATAATATAGCTTTCAGATTTTATTAAATAATACTTACAAAATACCATAACAAAGAGTTTGGTGTAGAAACTTCTAAACCGATGCATTTCTGACTGTGTACTACACTTGAGATCGTATCTTATAATTAAAAAATAATAATACTTTTTAAATATAAAAAGTATAAATAAAATTATATAATATATTCAAGGGTACCCCTTTGTAACCAGACATAGTACACCAGAACACTAAGATCTGAAACACTAGCAAATGTGTGTGTTTATGCAGTGACATAAACACACACACGCACACGCACACGCACACACAAATTTTGTGGCCTATCAAAGGCATAAGTTTACTACACGAGTTACATATATGTCCTTGTTTGTGAGACTGTGTGCGTTTAGAGACCTGAATTTCGGTCATATAAATCTTAATAGTTATTGAATGTTTTTCAAAATGTTTCATATTTAAATTTTAAAAAGGCGCGCGAATTTTTGTCGAAATTTCAAACTTTCGAATTTTATTTTATGTAGTATATATAGACATGCATATCCACCCAGCCTTCATAAAATACTTCACTGGTCTGGTAATAGTGTACTTCTCGATTTATTTATATATTATATATAAACTAGCGTTGACATATATATATGTAATAATATATGTCACACACATATTTTATAACTAAAGTTATTAAAACTTACAGGATATTATACTAAATATTTATAATTAACTTATAATTATAAGATACATGTGTTTTCCTTTTCTAACTATGAATACAGATACATAGATCCTGGTTAATATACATACGTGTCAGCTGAGATTATCTGTTTTAGAGTTAACTGGGTAGACTCGTGGTTAACTATAACCCCGATTGTGATGTGGCATGCATCGTGGGTCAACTGTGCTAGGTCATAGGCCCATGTGGACAAATTTTTATCTTACTGAGGTGAGATGGCTTGATATCCTATAATAAAAAGAAACATGGATTGATTTGTTAAATAATAAATATGTATTATTATTTTTAGATATGTTTTAAAAATATAATGTGTGTGTATGTCCAACATCTGAATATATTTAAATATGAATATATATGTGCGTGTGTTGGTGTCCGTTTTAAATATATTATAAAGTAAAAAGAAGGTTAAAATATTCTAATACTATTTTATTTATAATTTAGTATATCTTGATTTATTATTTTTTTTCAATTTTAATTTGATCTAAAAACTTTTAATGATAGAAAAATTAGAAATCTTAATAATATTTATATTAGTACATATGATGAAATATATGTTAGGAAAATTACAATCTTATTTCTGAAACTTGTAAAATTTACATATATACCTTTATTAATTAATGTCTATATAGAATATATACACTTTACATATATATATTATCCAGGGACAATTTTGTAACTTGAAAACTTCAAAGGGTTTACTGTATATGTAAGTTTAACTGGGAATATATATGTATGTGTGTGTGTGTGTGTGTGTTATTTCAAAGTTTGAATTATTAGCATCTCTTAACTTTATTACCAGCAGTATTCTTTTCCAAATTGAAGACGGATAAACAAATAAACTTAAGAAAGATTTTGAGATTCAACTAAATAATTATATAATTGAATTACTTTGTGTTTAAACACATTCAAACTATATATTCATTAATTTAAGACTTTATATGAATTTCGACATTTTATTATTTATTTATTTAATATTTTTTAGATTAAAAATATATATATTTAATTTATTTTCCTTATATAAATATATATACAACTGGTAAACATACACTTGAACACACCTTTGTATTTTATTATGGAGCTGAGAATTAACCATAACATTATATATAAATAACTATAAAATTTAGTTTTTATTCCATTAAATTTAATACAAACTTTCCATGTTTCATATATAATTAAATTATATTTAATATATATATATATATATATATATATATAATAATATATAATTATATATATCTATAGATAGTACCTTGAAATTAAACTGTTCTTAATATATGCTGATCTTTTCTTACTTTTTAATATTTTATTTAAAGTAGTAAAGTTTAAAGCATGAATTTATGCTATACATTATGTCATCTTAGAATATACTTTGAATATTCGTAGGATATACTAAGAAATCTAGTGTTCACCAGGTGATAAGGGGCAGAAATGGCCCTGGCATGCACACCCACAATCTCTTATACAGTAGTTAACCACAATAGAAAGAATTCAAGGAGAAAATGTAGCAAAATATGTGCTTCTTCCAGTATGAATCTTGCTACTGCAGCTCTGAATACGCTCTTCTCGTACAAGCCCTTCTTCAGATTTGCAGCGTCTAAAGCCAGGCAGATGATCATTGAAAGAGGTACACAGATTGGTATCCATGGGAACCGGAGCTCACTAAGCTGCAAAATCACAACTGGGAAATGGAGCTTCAAGCTGCTCAGGATAAGAACTTGCAGTATCCACAGGTACACATTTTATGCTTATTATATTCATATTTCTATAATTGATTTCATTATATTTTGTTAATGTAAAAACAGTATTATTTGAAGCCTTTTCATGCATATGAGAAGGGTAACTTATCATGGGACGCTGCATTAGAAGTTGAACTCGCAGCAAAAGCTGTTCATGCAAATGTTTTCGATCCAGAGGTGCATGGTATATAAATAAATTATTAGATGGCATTAATAAAAATACCATACAAACATAGTTTATGAATGATCTTTTATTTAATTAGAATATTTGGAAATCGTATATAATATATAAATTATTTATAATAAAAAATGAATTCTTTACAGAGAAAAAAGCTCGACCCGGATGGTGATGTGAAACTCCGTGATTCTTACCACGAAAAATGCTCACCATGTTGAATATTTCACAAAAGCTATCCTGGATATCGGATGTGCAACGGGGTTAAGCACATTTGGGCTTAACAAGGTTTATAGTTACACACACACACACACGTGTGTGTGTGTGTATTCTACATTAAATGATCATTAATTATATATGCATTCTTTTAGGTGTTTCCACAAGCAGACATAATGGGAGTTGACATGTCTCCGTTTTTCATATCAGTTGCAAATTATAAGCTTAAGGAGGCTAAACCTCTAATTGTAAGTAAGCATATGTTATATATATCTATATATATATACACATTATATGTTTACACACACACACACACACACCTGTGTGATATATATATATATATATATATATATATATATAATATATAGTATTAAAAAGTTGCAGGAAAGGAGTTTACCAATGAAGTTCATACATGCTGCTGGAGAGTGCACAGGCCTTCCTTCGAACTGCTTTGACTTGGTTTCTATTTGTTTAGTTTGCCACGAACTCCCAAGATATGCAACGAAACAGGTGAGTATGTGTGTGTGTGTGTGTGTGAGATAATAATAATAATTATTATTATTACTCGTTAATTAAATAAATATATTTTTCAGATAATTGAAGAAGCTAACAGAGTTTTAAGGATTGGAGGGGCACTCTCAATAATGGAGATGAATCCATATTCTGCTTCTTTGCAAAGGATGGTCAATAACATGTTTGCTTTTACTGCGGTGAGTTTTAATACATTTTCTTTATATATTCACACACACACACACACACACACACACAACACATATATATATATTGTTTTCAGTTTAAAGCGACGGAGCCATACTTTGATGATTACCGGACATTTAAGTTAGAAGAAGCTATACAAGACTGTGGCTTCAGTTATCCTTGTCAAGTAGAGAATTCACCAAACCACCGTACTATGGTTGCATACAAGCGTTAATATGGTGTTATTTATATATATACCATTTAAATTTTTTAAAACATAAAACTTTAATTTAAAATTTCATGTTTTTAAAATTTTAAAATTTTAATATAAATATATTGTATTTTATTAAAATGTAACCAACTAAATACACATATTGCAATATAATATATTCATTTTTAACTATGATATTTTTTACTTCATCTTATAACATATTTATAATTAACTATTATTTAAGTCAAAATACAACGATTGAAGCCATGAAGTTTTCCAAGTGCGTATGTAAATTAAATTCTTTTTGAAAGACATGTGTAAATATAAATAAATTTACACATGATAAATTTCAGGGATATATTTCCAAATAATATTAATTTTGAAATTATAATTATTTTATTGTATTTGTTGTAATTGGCTTTTTCTACTTTTATAGAAATGTATATCTATTTAAAGAAGACGCTATTGGAAATTACAAAACTATATAAAATGGATACACATATCCTATTACTGTTATATTAAACTATACCAATGAAAATGGTATTGTATAGCTTACTTTATAAATATAACGATATATATTTTATACATAATTATGTATGCAACGATATATAGATAGACTCTCTCTCTCTCTCTCACACACACACACACACACGGGCAAAAGCATGACTCTTGATATATAAACGTATTCAAATAGTACACACCGAAGTGTCACTCAGCCACAGGAGCTATAGCAGCAACACCAACAGCTACAGTAGCCGCTGCCGCATTGGCTGCACTTGATCTAAGTTCATGCGCACCGTGTGCGAACAAACACCTGTCTCCATACGAGCACGCCCCTTTCTCCGTGAAGTTCTTACACAGCTGCGTCTTGTAGTTGTGTGTACCCAGTGCGATTGCAACCTTCTGCTGCGACCCTGTGCAAACCCCTCCACCATGCGCTTCGCATTGTCTATCCCCTGAAACGTTCCCACCATCTCCATAATCTTCCTCGCCGGATCAGTGTCGTGGTCCTTAACCGATACCTTCACCCTCGTCTGCCGGTATATCTGTTTCACACGCTCACCTCCTGTTCACAAATCATGTTGGTTAACATGTTCGAGACATCCACCATAAGGGAGATTTTGAACCACACACACACACGAGAGAGAGAGAGGAGAGAGAGAGAGGGAGAGACAGAGAAAGGAGACAGAGACACAGAGCACAATGCAAAATGTAAACCACAATATTTACACAACACACATAGTTAAAAGATCTATACAGGGATGGATGAATATATACACATACATACACACACACGTACCTTTACCAATGATCGGACCAGCCAGTGAACTATCAATCTCACACCGAAAAGAAGTTTCTTTCATTGCATCTTCTGCAGCAGCAATAGCCCTAGGAGAGTAACATACCTGCTGAGGTGGTGGTGAATAGGCAGGAGAGTAGGGCTGAGAATACGGCTGAGGTGATGGCTGAGCATATTGCTGAGTTGGCTGCGCGTACTGCTGAACTGGCTGGGCATACTGCTGAGCTGGCTGACTGTATTGTTGAGTTGTGTACTGCTGAGCTGGCGGATTGTAGGGAGCTGGCTGTGGATAATACGAAGGCAAAGCTGCTGGTGTTTGCTGGCCTGTAAATACATAGTAGATAACTAACCGACACTCAATACGGTCCTTGACATACCGTATTTCCGTAGTTCCTCCATTCCATGTGCAAAAAGACAGTATTCACCATAACTACATCCTATAGGGGTGTTGAATTTGTTACACAACTTAGTCTTGTAATTAAGGGCATTCCCACTGCGCATAAAAATAAGGAAATATAATGGATGTGTTTGTGTGTGTGTGTGTCTCTCTCTCTCCCTCCCTCCCTCTCTAATAACTAACCCAGAAGCAGCCTCTGCGTCAGTCCTTTGCCGCTTGGCCGACGGCACCTCTGAAACCATAGCTAGCTTGACCTAACCTAACCTGTACAAATATCCCTTGTCAAGGAATATTCCAATTTATATAAGTTTATACCTAATAAATTTTGTACTTTCATTTATTATATTGGATAAAAAATTTAGTAGTTGGAAGTAATGTATATATATACTCTCATTAATTCTCTCTACTAATAATACACATAAATAAACCCACAGTCAATTTATTTAAACTAATTAAACTAATTAATATGAATATAAAACATATGAACCAAATTGAAATGCTCTAAACTGTTTAAGATGTGTGTGTGTGTGTGTCCGTGCGTGCGTTGCATGATTGCAAGAAAACAGAAATGTGATAATAAGAAAGAAAGTTTAAACAGAAGTGCATATGAATATAGTACCATACAGAGACACAGACACACATATATGGATCTAGTAAGTATTTTGATAGTTAGCATAGATACCCCGCACATACTGCATATACAAGATATGTATGGATCTAGTAAGTATTTTGATAGTTAGCACAGATACCCCGCACATACTGCATATACAAGATATGTGCGCGTGCGTGTGTCCACACAAGATATCCTACGGGCTATAACGAGAAGAAAAAAGCATAACTTTTAAGATTTACTACCTCTCTGTATATCTGTGTAGGTGAGTATGGTGTATGGGTGTGTATGTGTGTAAACGGGTGTATAACAGAAAAAAACTTACTAACTGTTGGTTTAAAAAGGAACTCCTTCGCATCCAGAATTGGGAACGACTGCCTCTTCTTCTTGCATTCTCCTATAACACACAGAAATGTATGCATAATACACACATACACACACGTATATATATGTATATACACACAATTTATTATAATACTTTATCATATTGATTTCGGCATGTATACACAAATGGGTAGCTGAGGAGGCACAGATTGGGATAAGCGGAATATGGGTTCTGCATATATATGCGAGAAATTGAATTGGGTACCTGGAAATTCGGCGAGAAGAAGCAATGCGAGGAAGAAGAGAGAAGAAACACTGGCTCTTCTTCTTGCATTGCCCTGTATACATAAAACAGGTATATATACGTATGTATGAGTGTCTTACACATATGAGGTATGGGATATGTGGGATATGGGTGTATACACAAATGGGATACGGGGGTACACATAAACACTCGAATTGGGTACCTGGAAATGCGAGGAAGAAGGGAGCCCATAGAACGCCGGCGCCGAAAAACCCTAATCATGTTCTTGCGAAAATTATGGAATCCTATGCCTTACCTTCGTTAGATCCAAGCCATCCATAAAGCATATACCATTATTTATATTCTTTGATCTTGGCCGTCCATTTATTATCATATTAGGTGCAAGTATCTGTCAGTTTTATTATGTATTAGAATCAACTCTTATAATATGATTTTATTACAGTTTATATTAATTAGTTAATATGCATGTTTGCTGTTTTAATTTAGTTAAATATTTCATATAACGATGGTATTATGTTTTTTCTTTAATATGAATACTATAAAATATTTTATAAAACCTTAATAAACATAAGTCCTTAAAAAAATAAAAATTATACTCTTGTCTTCACAACCATTGTGACTAAAATTGCAAATAATGTCACAAATAAAGCAATTATTAAAGACATTCTAGACTCAGAATGCTTTGTATGTTCTTTGGGTTTCTCTGTGACTTCTGGAGGTATATATATTTCCTCTAAGTTGCATATAGATGACACATCAAATTCCTTCCTAAATAAATCTCTAAACCTTTCCTCCACATCCTATAAGCATATATAATCATCATATATTACACAAACACACACACACACACACACACACTCTCCTCCGTTGGCAACATATAATCGCAAACGTGAAGTCCATTCCAAGGAAGCAAGACTCTCTTAGGTAAGACAAAAGCCATCCTTTCTTTCCTATAAAGCAATAAACAAGCATAGTACCATGCAAAAAAAGTATTAATTTACGTTAAATATTGTTTATTATATTAAATATTTATATTCCTACTTACCCACATGTGGTCAAAAGTGAAGGTGAAATATTTTTTGAGACATTTGCTATTTGTTCTTCAGAAGAAGTGTTTGTTGATTGTTCTTCACGTGTTGTTAATTGTTGTTCTTCACATAGCAATTCAATTCTGTTACTAAAGCTAGCCAATATGTCTTCCTGTTTCACATACACATATTAGTCTCTCTCTCCTTCACACACACACACACACACACCCACAGACAGCACCTTAACATATGCTATTGAAAGGGAAAGTGGTTCTCGAGGAAAGCCATATGCTCGAGCACAGACTGCTCCTTTTACATCTATTATTCCCATAATGTTTTTCGCATTCTCCTTGACTGCAAAATGTTATTAAAATGATTAACAAGTGGAGATACATAACAGGATAACTACATTAGCTTACCGTGAACATTCTCATTAATGGGACATAGCAGTTGAACCTCGTGAATTGCTGCAACAGAAGAAATACTCTCCTCAAGTTGTGCCTAATAAGGAGTACAGGTGTGCGTGTGTAAAGATACGCTCCTGTATATAATTAAAGTATGATTAAATGTTTACCATTGAGTTATCGATAAGAATTTCTGCAGACTGAATATTCTTCATTTCAGAAGCTGCCCAAGAAAGTATTTCATCTTTTAATGTATCTCCCTTATTTGCTTGAGGAACTGGTATACTAGAAAAAAACGATAAACAAAGTTAAGCACCTGTGTACAAACAAGTGTGTGTGTACGCGCACGCGCGCCAACGCAGAGTGTTACCTCACATCGAAAGTGTATGTACACGCGTAGACTTGTAAGTTTGCAGCAATTTTGCCTAACTTCCATTCGCAAGGATTTTACGAAACTACTCTTTCCATCCACGCTACATGACCTACAAGACAGCCTAAACACACAACACCATTATATACTTCCTTTAGTCAGAATAGATAAAAAGATTTCGCATGAAAACTAACCTTCTCGGACTTGTAGCAATATGTAAAACAAGACGTTCTGAAGAGGCTCTAGAATAAGTAGCATCGCCAATGGCTTTAAGAACCTGAGTATAATATAGTATATTAAACTAGTTATTGATAATATATCCACAAAATACACAGATGAGTAGGTGGATGTTTTGTAATAACACAGATACATGCTTACCTGGCAGATAATTGCTGTGGATTGTTTAAAAACTGACTCTGGTGCTACGCAATAAATCCCAACCACCATCATGCCTCCAAGAAGCATTCTGGAAACCTAAAAAATGAACCAGGATATGCATATATATATCATCCATACACGTAAGACATGTATACCGCAGTTAAAAAGCATTTCTCTTATATATGGAAACATGTCCGTTATATCATACCTACAATAGCCCAGACATATTTATATCATATTGCTAGATGCATATCATACATGTACACAAACAGACGCATACCTGGCGTGCGTGTTCTGCAACCCATTCAGCATCAATAGATAGTGAGCCAGGAGCCACAGATTTAGACTTGGATGCAGACCGAGAAGACTGTACAAGAATTGCTGGATCAGATCCGTCTTCCTTGGCAGGACTGGGAACGATCCCAAAGAATTACATCCCTGGAAGCTCCTTTTTCGCCTCCAAGCCTCCCTATAAGGATTCCTACCTCGACAGCTCGCCCGGTAGCAACAATTGCATCCACTGCTCCCTCGACCGCCTCATCTCCCACCACATTCCGCCCCATCTTGAAGAACCCTAAACCTAATCACGCCCTTTTTTTGAAATGAGAACAGAGCGCGCCAATAAGCCCTAATTAGGGTTCCTGAACTGAATGTGACGCTTTGTGCCCTAGCGAGAAGGAAGAGAAAGGTATGGGCGTGGATCGGAATGCAGCGAGCAGAAATGCGATGAGTAGGGGATCTCTGTCTCCCAGATCCGCCACTGCGGCTGCTGCTGCTGCTGCCGCCGCTGGCGGATTGGCGGCCCCTGTTGCCATGAGCGGTGGCCCTCCCCTCAATCTCATGTTTGATCCTCGTGTTATTCGTGGTCCTACATACAGCAGATTGAAGGTTAGTTAATAATTCACTAAATTAGATGATATTCTGTGTAAAATACACAAAAAATGCATATCTATGAGTGTAGGTGTGTGGGTATGCCAAGATTAATTCAAAAGATAGATTGTCTAAAATACAGAAAAAGATCAAGCATGTGTATGCGTATATGTGTTGGGTATACATAGTAGATACATATGTACAGCAAAAATGTGTAACACATTACACACGCATACTTATATAATTTTGTTTATACACAAATACATACATACATACAGCAAGTTAGTTAAAGTTCACAATTGTTCTTACAACACTTTTCGTGTGTGTGGTGTGTGGTTTATATCCTAAAGCATTTTATCTTACAATTAACTTTGCACAAACTCATATAATATAAAGTTATGTGACGCATGCGTGAACATATATATTGCAGTGTATATGTATAATGTTATGTTATTAATCACATTTTTGGCTGGAATAGGGGAGTGGAAAATGAGAACTATGTAAACCATTAAATGGGTTCACAATCGTTAATATAAGTAAGTTAATGCTTACGATAATAAAAGTAATAAAACACTAAATTCTTTGTTAATCTAGGCTGGGCATGTGGAGCTGCCTCCAGAAAAGAAGCAACCTGTGAAGAAGAAAAGAAAGACTCCTGCATACAGCACAACGCCAGTTCTCGATGGGAGGAAAAACATGGACATTCAGGTGTGTGTATATACATATATACATACACGTATGCACACAGACATACACAGGTTTGATTTGGTGGTCTGCAGACAGATGTTTACTTGGAGGAGCTTATTGAGAAGATTCCAGAATATGATATCGATACTCAAACCGATCCTTTTCTAGATAGACCTGCAACTCCACTGTTTATTCCACAGAAGCCTGGACCTGATGTTGGAACACAGGTGGCTCTATATATGCTCTATTGATTGTGTATTTACACACATATACAAGTGCACACAATGACATGTATGAACATTATATATATACATACTTCCACAGATTGAAGAAGGCGATTTGTTTAATTTTGATGAAGAAGTTGAGCCCATGCTTGAAGTATTGGTTGGTAGAACTGTGGAGCAAGCATGGATGGAAGTCACCGAAGAAAGACAACTTGCTGAGTTGCATAAACACCAGGTTGGTGGGGCTAATCTCTCTCTCTCTCTCTCTCTCTCTCTCTCTCTCTCTCTCTCTCTCTATATATATATATATATATATATAGAGAGAGAGAGAGAGAGAGAGAGGAGAGAGAGAGAGAGACACACACACACACACACACACACATGCAATTGCAGGATCATTTCGAGAAAATACGTGCAGCAGAGCTAGTAGCAACTCAGAGAATGGAGTTTTCAGAATGGAGAAAGCTCGAAGAGAAGAAAAGGCGTGTTGAACAGGAGAAGAAACGGCTTGAGGAGGAGCGAAAACTTAGAGAGCTGGTAAAACTAATAAGTTAGTGACAGTGTTAGCATAATGAACCAATGTGCTTACTGCAGATTGAAACACAAAACTTTGCAAGAGAGTACCTGAAAAGAATGACAGATTCAGTGTTTGCTTACCTCGAGTCTGAAGGCTATTTCTACGACCCTTGAACGAGAGGTATACATATACACATCTACATCAACATAAAACATATACATCTATATATAGATACATTGTTTATGTATGCAAGCTAATACGTTGTAATGATACAGGTGGAGAGCTATTTCATGCCAGATCTAGCAGAAGAAGTTGAGAGAGAATTAGAAAAGATTGCTCTTTCACGAGATACTCTACACTGCGTGGTATGTTATTACATTTGTATATATGGTGTATGCATTTGTGCGTTGTGGTGGCTGGTTTGTTTTAACGTACTATGGATACATTTTTCAGGTGGAAGCAGCAACCGTCTCACAGGAAACAAGGGCACTGAACGTGGTTAGTGCGATGGTTAACACAATAATCATGTCCGTGGAGTCATATATGTCAGAGGTAGCAGTTCGTGATTCACAAGATTACATAAGGGACGTGATGGAGATTGTAGAGCAATCTGCCACAGAGCTTACTGCCAGCTCGACGTCTTTCCTTTGCGAGTTTATGCGTTACTTCGAATCAGTGGTATATATATCATATTTATACGCATATGGCATGTGTGTGTGTGGTCTTGACATTTTACACACACACATGTATGTATGGATTCATTAAGCTTATAACTGTACCCAAAGTACAATGCATTTAATTTGTGTAGTTACGCATTATGGAACGACTAATGCTAATTTACACACACTCACACGCACACAAACACACAGAGTTTCCAACTTAATGATAAAATGTAACATACAGGAGGCACATGTTGTATATGAAGTTCGGAGCATACTTAGGAGAGTGATTAACACGCATGAAGAGGAGGCGCAAGTTAGAAATGAAGTAGCAGAAATATTCCGGAGAATCGTGGAACAAAACACAGAGCCACCACCTCCACCAGTTGCACCTCCTCCACCCCCGCCTCCCCTGGAAGAAGGTGAACCACTGAAGAAGGTGAAGAAGAAGGTTAAAACAGGTAAATCTTTTCATATTGTTGTTGTATATACATAGACTTATATTACGTACATTTGTAGGTTTTCAACAAGATGCTTAGCGATGATTTCTTGTCTTTGATTGGATTGCGTGTTTTCAAACTTAGTTATCAACGAAAAGGTAAACGCTTCATTGAATTCTTACACACACACACATCTGTTTATACATCTGATTATTAATGCTGCTGATGTTAACTGTAACTCATAACACTGCATTGAATGACGTGTTTGAAGCATATAATAAACTACTGTAGTTCAAACAGAGTTAAATATATGTGTCTGTAGACTACTGCAACATTGAATTATGTGTACAGTTCTTACTTTTGGGATAACACTTGTCTGTACGGGTTTCAACTTAGTTTACAAACATATATACAGTGCTAATGATATGCATACACATATACGTGGTATGCGTGTTGAATTTTTCTTTGGTTTCCAAGTCGTATCAGCTGTACGTTTTGCACATTGACAGACAGGAAACATCTGTTTTCGACTTGCATTTGGTTGAATTCTACGTGTATACTACCTTGTGTATTACTAGTAGCTATATTCAAATTTGAATTTGAATGAGTTGTTGTCCTTAGCGTGTTAAACAGTGGAACACTTGTCTTTCCTTTCCATATGTATATGTATATAATTTAATATACATTAAACTTTCCTAAACGGTCGGCATGTTTAACTTGCGTGTGTTAATACGAGTTCGACACATTGTGGACATATATGATTAATATAATATATTTTACATAACCAATATATTTAGAAAGATTCCTGAGAATAACTGAACCATGTGTGCCTGCTGTAATGTATATTATATGTATCTATGTTTGACAATGCTTAGTTTGTAAAAATCCATATCGTCATTAAACACTCCTTGATCTCTCTGCATGTGAATTCCATGTGCACGAGCAAATTCAACTTTGAAGCGTGCCTTCAATTATTACCATTGATTTTTTATGGTTCCTGGATACTACTGTTCCTATATGAGTCGAATATGTGTGTGTGTGTGTGTGTGTGTCCATATGTGTGTGTGTACGTTTAGTAACAGACTTATGCACGAGCGTTGAATTCCGTGAAATTCCATATGGATGTGTATATTCTGTGTTTTCTGAACTCCTTGTTTTTGTTTAACTGTGTAGTTGACGTAGGCCTGATTGACTTCGAGAACCGTGAGGTGTTTGTAACAGCTATACATATTCGCACGTAGACATGTACACAGTGAGTAAACATGTATACATGTAGGTCATACAGATTATTAATGTCATATATGAAAGTAATATATATATATATATATATGGATTTATGTGTGAAAATGTATACTATTTATGGTGTTTCCTGAATCCTGGGAGTTTGCACGATGACTGTGTTGGGGTTAACACCAGCATATTCTGTTACTGTTTATTGCTGTCAGTGTTTTGTAACTACAGTTATGTCTGCTTGACAGCCAAACTTAATACAGGTATATATATGTGTGTGTGTGTGCGTGTGCGTGTGCGTGTGCATTGATAACTACACATATAGATCACATACATGTATGTGTGTATATATATATATATATATATATGGAGTAAATCATCTCTCTCACTCGTCTGTACACCCATAAAAATGTACTTACTACACACATAATACTGCATGTAAGGCAGACGTGTGTTCCTGGCAAGTGGTACATTGTGTGTACACACACATACATATGTGTGTGTGTGTGTGATATTAATAGGGAGTTAGGTGAAAGTTAAATTTATTTTATCTGTGCATGCCATGCTGAGGTTGGTGGTTAATGGTGGGTGCATTAATTAGGTTTAGCTGTGTTTAGCCAGCCATGTGTGTAGCGTGTACATAGACTTTTGCTTCCTTGCCTTAGTTTTGAACATATATACACGCCCTTTTACCCCTTTTATATACAACAAAGCATGTGACATCACAGCTGATTTCTTGACCTTTCCAATCCACCTTAACTGCCCTTTTATCATATATATATGTTTTATTAATTAGCATATACTCTGCATGTGCACAAGCTTAGCCAAAGGGTCAATCTCGAGCTGGCTATGTAGATAATCATAGAAACAAGTGTTATTTAAGGGCTAGTTTGACTTACGGAGCTCCTTCTGCGTAAGTTGCTTAAAGAATATTAATTGCTTATTAAAAAATTGCTAATTTATTTTTATCAAATAACTTCTCTCTTCTGACTTTAAATTTTTATATATATTTAGTATATATATATATATCGCTAGCTGTAGTCTTTGTAGCTCTCACTTGTTAGACAGACAAACTAAAATCTGGTTGCTTAATGTAGTTAGTTATATACATATTTTTAGTCTTGTTTCTGACAGTCCAAATCTTGCTCTTGCTCTTTCTATCTCATCAGGGGAAGTGTGTTTTTCGCATAGTCTAATTGCTATTTTCCAGAGTTTAGTGGATATCTTTTCCCATAGTCTAGATTCTTATAGTACAGAGTTTAGTGGGTATCATTCCAGACTTGGATGGATACTGAGTACCTGTGAGGATGAAATACAGTGTTTGTGTGAAATGGGAATAATCTGCAACTCTCCAGTAGGTGCTCATACTAAGAACATCTATAATAAGAAGCAGAGTTTCAAGCATTTGAGTGAAGAGCAATCCAGTACTGCAGTAAGGAGTGATTGGACATGGCAATCTGATGCAAGAGAGGCTTCCTCTTCGCCTTCTACACATACAGAGCTGCCGTTCTGTCTGGAAGTGCACGAACTCAGGAGGGGGAACAAGTTTGATGACTTGGCTCTCACTAAAGATCTCTCAGTTGCTGCTGCTGCATACATGAACATGAATAACACAGGGGTACCGATTTCGAAGAACTGCAGTTGGATGGGTTTAACTATGGGATGATTTCAAATTTGAATTCGAATTTGAATTTGAATTTGAATATGCAGCAGCAGGGACTATTGCTAGAGAGCAGCCAGTTCCGCGCTTCCGATCTGATTCTCAATGCACAAGCGCCTGTTTACGCTGCTGCAGCAGTGAACGGATGTCCCAGCAGCAATCTAGAGCTCCTTCTAGGATCGAATATTACGAGATTCCAGAAGCAGGAACATATTGGGATGTGGAGTCCCGGATGGGATTTACAAAATATGGGATTGAAGATGGAGGATGGAGGTCAAGGTTGCAGGAGATCAGGGAAACGAACGGACCTGATTCACCAGGAAACCAATGAGGTAATATAGTCTATAAAACCAATTATAGTATATAACATTTCAGATAATAGCTGGATATTGATTTTATTTATATTCTTACGTAGTACGAGATAAAACTATTTGAATTTTTCATAAATTCCATGAATATACCAAAAATGTAATTATATATGCAGCGCGTGTACATGCTTCAGTTTCTGCCGACGCGCATGCACGCGCTGCTATGGTCAAGAAAGCACGCGCAAACAGCCTTATTTCTAGATGATCTTATACTTATTTCTTCTCTCTCTCTCTCTCTCTACACACACACACACACACACACACACTGTATATAGACGCATATTTTTTAGGACACGAAGCGTTTGAAAAACTCGTGCAGTTCACAACAACAAAGGGGGAAGTCATCTTCAAAGAGAAGTGGCTCACAAAAGAGAGAGCCTGCATTAAACACCAACTTAAAGCCACGGGCCAAGCAAGGGTGTGCCAATGACCCTCAAAGTATTGCTGCAAGGGTATGCTTATGTGCATTGTGTGTATGTATGTGTGTGTGTGTGCGTGCGCGTGTATTATAATTAAGGAGGCTATGTTTGCAGCAAAGGAGAGAAAGGATAAGTGAGCGTCTTAAGATCTTGCAGGAGCTTATACCAAATGGATCCAAGGTGCGTATTCAGGTTCATCGTGTGTGTGTATGTGTGTGTGAACTTACAAACTGATCATCAGGTTGATTTGGTAACCATGTTGGAGAAGGCTATCAACTATGTAAAATTTTTGCAGCTACAAGTAAAGGTTAGTGATAGGACACTTAATCTTTTAGTATACCATATGTATCCTGTTTAATGTTATATAATGCTACTAAGCAGGTGCTAATGAACGACGAGTACTGGACAAAACGTGAGGAAGGAGTTGATGAAGTCGTAGAATGTCAAAATATGGAGATGTAATCAATGTATGATGTAGTTTTCAGCAATTTTATTAAGCCTTGTGTGGTGTGTGTGTGTGCGTGTGTGAATAAGCATATAACAATGCCTGTAGTAGTGTAACAACTGAAATAATACTAATGTTTAAGTTCAATCGAAATATATCCGGATATTAGTTTGACTGCAGCAAAAAACCACCTGAATATAAATACATGTATAATTTTGTCCAATATTGGCAGTTTGTAATATGGCGAGTATTATATACATAACTGGTTTATAAGAATGTGTGTGTGTGCGCGCGTGTGTGTGATTAAAAATGAGTCATGAAAAATGAAATACGAACAAAGATAATATATGCATAATATAAATATATAGTGTTGAGAGTACATATGTATACATTTAGTTTGTTTCCATGGGTAATGTATTAAATATAAAGCTATAAATATTTATGTATAATACACAATCTTATAAAAACATATAACTTAGTTATCCATAAGTTTTGGGGTGTTTTAAAAATACTCTCATAAGTGTGTATATACTTTCTGCAGATTGTGCGTGTGCGTTTGAAGATGAAACGAACTGACCTGACCTGATTCACCAGGAAACCAATGAGGTAAGTGTATATATGCTTTATAATTCCAATATAGTATTTCAGAGAATAGCTGGATATTCATTTGTAAAATCTATGAATATACCGAAAATGTAATTATATATGCAGATTGTATTTATTATATAGAATGCCCGTGTTTGTGCGTGTGCATCCATGGTTTTTGCCGACGCGCATGCACGCGCTGCTAAGGGCAAGAAAGCACACGCAAACAGCCTTATTCCTTACTCTCTCTCTCTCTCTCTCTCCTCCTCTCTCTTAAGCACAGATTAATTAATACAAAACTCAATATTTATAACACGTAAAGGTAACAAAATGTGTAATCTGTTCATACTTCTTCAAAATCCTGTCAAAATCTTTGTTTAGCGATTTCGTTTTCTTTTCCATCAAAAATCTTATTTTTATTATTAACATCTTCACTAAACACATGGCACCAGTGTGGCGCCATGGCGGCGCCCCCACCCAGCTCAACTCATTGGAAACGGGGTGCTCATTCTTGGATTTATAATCTTGGCGCGGGGCATGCGAGAGCCCTAGGAGAGCTTGGACAGTGTATTAAAGAAGCGTCTACTAACGTCAAGGTGCTCACACACGGAGCAAAGATTACGTGGATGCCACTCGGTTTCGTGGACAAAATAAAGAAAATCCGTCAAGAAATGTACAGAAGGGAGTAGAGGGAGAGGTACCTGCATTGACGCCGCCGCCGCCGACGAGCATCTCCCCGTTAGCCGCATTCACGATGGCGTCGAGTGTTCTTTCGATCCTAACGCGTCCGCCTCTTCTTCCGATTCCAACTCGCCCGCCATCGCCGATGCCGCTGCTGATGCACAGGAAGAAAGAACTAGGGCTTTAATAAGATACTTTGAATATACTACGGTATATTTTGTGCATATTTGGGAGCCCTTAACTTAACTTAAATGGGCTTAAGTAAAGGAAAATGGATTCGCATTTGCCCTTAAGTTGAGTAACCCTTACTTAATTTTTTTAAGGGTTTAACTCCTAAGGGTATTCCACTTACTTCAGATTTTTTGGATTTGGCCATTAAGGACAGTAATTTCGCAACACTCTCTTAACTTAACTTATTTTAAAGAACAATACAAAATTATAAAGAAAATTTAAGGGAGGGAGGTCCCTTAATGACCCACAATCTCAACGGCCTTTTTCATAACAAATTATATTTTCATGTGTAATGTGTATTTTTATATGTAAAAAATATTTTTATATTTATATTTTACATAAAAATTAAAATTTAAAAAATAATACAAATGAATTTTTTTAAAGTAATCTCATTATTCTTAATATATTCTCATTATGTCCTTATTTCTATAGGTTTCTCGTATGCCATGGGGAGAGAAGAAATAGAATATATTCTGCATTTTTTATTAAATAAATAAAAATATATGTATATATAATATTTTTCATGAAGTTTTTACTTGTTTAAACGTATCCAAAATATATAAAATTTAATTATCTATAGAATGTACCCATATATAATATTATATATAAGTATATAATTTCATACCATCATATTTTATATTTTTATAATAACTAAAATCACTTTAAATATTAATAAAAATCAAGGATGCACATATTATTTAGATCATGAATATTATAAATATAATTTAAAAATATTTATTACAAATTGAAAATAAATTTTTATTATAAATTAAAATTATTTAAAAATATTTATTATAACTTGACATAATAATGTTAAATTAAATGTAGATATGTTAAGTTCATTAAAAATAATAAGTTAATAATCTTAACTTAAATGCAAATATAAAAGTATATTATATTAAGGGTAATATTCAAATTCATTACCCTTAATATTTTAATTGTAAGTATCTATGCGAATCCATTGCCCTTAATACAATTTCTTAATTTAAATTAAAAAATTAAGGATTAATAATTATGAATCAATTGCCCTTAACATAATCCCTTAATCTTAATTTTTTAAGGGTTTGACTGTTAAGGGCATTGAATTTGCACTGGCCTTTAACTTAAAAAATCATTTATTTGAATTTGCATTAGCCCTTAACTTAAAAAACCATTTATTTTGAATTTCCACTAGCCCTTAACTTAAAAAACCCATTTATTAAAGATTTTCAAATGGTTTGACAGCTAAGGCAATGAATTCGTAATAATTTCTTAACTTAACTTATTTAAAAGGAATCATAAGAAATTATAGAGAAAATTTTAAGGAGGGGAGGACCCTTAACAACCATGCGTGTTCTTCCTTAAAGTTATGAGTTCAGCCACCTTTTTTCATAATCTTAAAATAAAATAAAAATATATATTTTTCATGTGCAATGTGTATTTTTATATGTAAGAAATATATTTTATATTTTTATCTTATCATATAATTAAAATTAAAAAAACAATACAAATAAATTTTTTGAAAATATTTTCATTATGCCTTAATTTTTATTGTGCCCATCGGCAGACCAATTAGGGTTGTGTGTATGCATATGTGTATGTTGCGTGCATGTACTTATGTGTATTTACAAAAATGGGGAGAGAAATGGAATGCAAATACAATGTATATACACACATTAACACACATGCATATGTATATATAATATTTTTCATGAAGTTTTTAGTTGTTTAAATATATCTAAAATATATAAAATTTTAATTACCTATAAAATGTATCTATATACAATATTATATACAAGTATATAATTTTATGAGTATAAAATTCAATATGTACTCTCACCATATTTTATACTTTTTATAATAATTAAAATCACTTTAAATGTTAATAAAATTAAGGATGCATTATTTAAGTCATGGAATACTATTAATATATTTTAAAGTGGTTAAATATATCTATTACAAATTAATATTAAATATTTATTATAAATTAAAAATTATTTTAAAATATTTATTACAACTTGACATAATAATGTTAAATTCATTAAAAATAATTATGTTAATAATCTTAACTTAAATGTAGATATAAAGTATATTGTATTAAGGCAATATTCAAATTCATTGTCCTTAATATGTTTATGGTAAGTATGTATGCAAATCCATTACCCTTAATACAATCCCTTTATTAAAGTTAAAAAGTGAAGAGTTAGCAAGTGTAAATCAATTGCCTTTTAACACAATTTTTTAATTTAAGTTAAGGATTAACTTTTCTTCTTAAAAGAAAATCAAATGCACCAAGCTAAGTTAAGGGCTGGTGCAAAACAACCCTGTATTCAGTATAATTTCTTTTACCACACGTGTGTGTGAGAGAGATAGAAAATGTGTGTGATAAATATATAAAATTCTATATAATGTAGCACGTAATAAATTAAACATAAATAACTATGGTTTGTTAGGTCATTTAGAAATATACATCACCATTATAAATATATATTCTTGCTCTCTAAGTTATTAAGCTAAAGCTTTAAGATATTACTATAAAATGAAAACAGATAATATATGCATATATATAAATGTATATGTCTGTAGAAAACATTAAAATTCCTTTAAAACTGTATGTACATATAATGTTATAAATACATATGTATAATATTGTGTTCAGAAGCTTCTAAAGTTAACATTTGAATTGATTACAATTATATTACTATTGTCCTTCATATTTATTTATAGCATACTCTCTCTTTGTATGTCTAATTATTAATAATTTTTAAAAGTTTATATTAAAATATTATATATGAACAATTTAAGAAAATTTACAATTATTTTTTAGATTTATTGTATAATTGTCATAATATTATTATCTCTTCTTAACTAAAAAGGTTTAGAACCAATTAATGTTATTAAGAAGTATTATTTCATTGAATGATGCATGATTTACATAAAATCAAACCATAACAATAATGGGTCAAATTTTAAATGTTGTTTAAATTTTAAATTTTACACTTTAATATGTTATTATTTCTTAAATAAAATTTAAGATTGAAAATTAAATTTCAACCGTTCAATTATGATATATTTGCATAGTCAAATTTAAAAACCCCAAAAAAGTAAATTGGTCACTTGCTTATGGAATATAAAAATCCAAACTTTTTAATTAAGGTATATTTATAAATTTATTATAATACACAAAATAATAACTATTCATATAAGATTGTTGGTTTTAAATTAAAGTTAAAAGAAATTTTAAAATATTCATTTAAAGTATATCACTAAGTTACCAAATATTATTAAAATGATGCTATTGTTTATATTTATATATAGGTTAAAATATGTAAGTTTAAAGGAATAAGGAAACACACACACACATATATGTATGTATGTATGTATATATAGTTCATTTATTGTATCTTACCCTCTTACATATTATATATTTTATATCTTTTGATGTATTTGATGAACGTAGTCTATCCCTAGAATTATCTTCATTAATTTAGTAACATAATATTATTTATTTGTATATAAAAGAAATCAAGTTTATCCTAATTAATAAAGATTAATCATAACAATAACAATATTATAATTATAAAAAATTAGAATGTTAATTTTAAGAAATTAAAAAACTTCTAAGAAAAATATTATACATATATACTTATAAATTTATACGTTTTTTTAAGGAATTTAAATGTTTCTTGAAAACCCATGGAAACGGACTAATTTAAAATATTTATATGTATTCTACACATATTTATATATATATATGTATATATTATATGTTTTGGCATTTCATTTGTTTTAAAGCTTTAATGACTTAATAACTAATAGAGCAAGAAATATATATATTATTTTCTTAAGATTTGCAACGTGAAATATGTGTTGGCTTATATATATGTGCTACATAAGGATTATCTGCATATTTGTTACACACACTCACTATTCTCCATAAAATATATATAGGTATATACTGAAATTTACATGTGTTAAATATATGTAATTGTTATGACCCATATAACAAATTAAAAAATATTCTTTAGAAGGTATAAACTAGAATATTCTTAAAGAACTATACCTATATCTAATATAATTAAGGGCACTATAATATTGGAAGTTTTTTGAAGAGCAGCATGTGGAGACTATAGACAGTTCGAGAAGGTCGGGTGGTTTTGTACGTAATGGTTCGTAACAATTGGTATCGGAAAGAAAGGGGTATAAAAGAGAATTAAAAGAATTAAAGAAGACACTAAATATTGAAAGCCTTTTAAGAGTAGTGTGTGAAGAGATTAGAAACAGTTCGAGAGGTCGAGTGGTTGTGAGGGTCTCTAATTTGTATATAATGGTGATTAACACTTTTCAGTGCATAAATTAAAATTAATTTTAATATATATATGCACATATTATGACCTTGGAACAAAACCCAAGGGCATCCAAGTTATCCTTATTCCATGCGTGAGAACCTTGAGAGAGTTACCAGCATCCTTAATAGAATCTCCCAAAGACTTTACAGCCTCATCATGTTTCTTGATGGACCACACGAGGATTGCCATTCCAATAAAGAAACTCCCACTTAGGACCAAGTCGGCCAATATTTCTACACACAATACATTAGTAGTGAATTTAACACGAGAATTACAAGATGAACACAGACATAAATAGTTGGGCGAGACTTCAATTATAAAAATACAGATTTTCATTTGTAGAATGCATAAAAATCTAGATTTGAATGGAACTTTAATAAAATAATGCACACTTACTGTCTCCTGCTCGAGGAGGAGGAGGAGGTCGTGGACGCACCATTGTAGCAACCGGAAATTGACTTGAAAAAATATAAGAAAAAGAATAGATTTTAGAAACAAACATGTTGTCTCTATAACCACTAATTGATACATGGAACTTGTGTTCACAAAGGTTACCTTCTTTAGAAACACCGATTATCGCTGGCTTCGTTAATTAGGATTCCCAAAATAAATAGGGCGTTAAAAAGGACGCTTAAAATATAGGTAGAATATACCATGTTTAACATATTATCTATATCTTTTTTAGATTTTTATAAATCTATATATAACCTTTTGGGAATATTATAATTTATACCTTTATGGTGAATATTCTTTAATTTGTTATACGAGTTATAATTCATTAGCAAGTCCTTGTTTTGAAGGGTAGTATAACTTATTCAATTGTTATTCAATTGGTCTTATATCATTAGTTTTGTACATCATAAAGAATCTATCCGAGACTTATTCAATTGTTATTCAATTGGTCCTATATCATTAATTTTGTACATCACAAAAAATCTATTTAAGACTTTTTCCTTATGAGTATGAGTATTCTCTTTAACTAACTAATATGAAACACTAAGTGTCCTTTTGCCATAGTCGTTATGCCACATTATACTGATACGCTCCACAATCTCATAAGTAGTAAAAAATGCCACGGATTTATTTAGTTTTTAATTCAGAATTTAAATATGCAGCTTTATTTATACATATTCACATGCATAATAATTAGATAGCAACACCTTTCCTTAAGTACAAAGTCTTTCTTTTGATTTAGATAGTATTCTATTTAAAAAAGTCTTGCGAAGTTTAAACTGATAAATACATCAACATTATTTATCATTGTAAACTTCATAAAAACTCTTATTCTTTTTTAACTGTAAAAGAAATTAAAAACATTAAAAGATATAAAATTCTATATGATATACCTTGTTTCTTGCGTATAACTTCCACAAAAGAAGTATATTTAAGTTCTAATTACTCCATCTCTTTATAGATAGGTATAATAAAATATTTATATTTTAATCTATAAATCCTATTTATTTAAAATAAATAATAAAATAGTTTATGACATAAATGATTTTTGTATTACACTATCAAACCATATTTGTTACTTTAAAATATAAATCTAAAGGCCAAGATTTTTTAATAAAATAAAATCAATCACAAAATTGAAAGAATATTCTAGTTAATTTTATTTTTTAATATAAGTCATTCCTCACTAAATTGCTTTTACTCTAAGAAAATTATTTAACAAATTCATGATATATTAATAAATTTGAGTAAATTAGATAGATAGATAGATAGATATATAAAGAGAGCGGCAGAGAGAAGGAGAGATGCATATATGCATCAATATCATGAGATAAAACTGGGAGATATATATACACATGCTTGTGTGTGTGTATGTGATAGAGAGAGTGCGTTAAATATTTACGGAGCCTGTCTTTAACACATGCTACGCGCAGCACAATAGTTTAACGAAAATACTATGAATCATTCTTTTGTTATGATCTGACGGCTGAAAGCTGCCTATAAGATCCGATGCATACTTCTAGGTTGAATTGTTTAAGGTTCTTATACTAAGCACACCGCTCGTAAGGCCACTGGTGGAAAGGTGTCCAGGACTAAGGTACTTTCCTAGTTTGCTTAAATATATTTTAATTATTTCTTTTCTTTTTTTCTTTTTAATTTTTTTAATCAATCGATTAATTAGTATTTAATCATTATTTAATTAATATTTAGTATGTTTTGGGTTTTGCAATTTAAGTGTTTATGTTTTTCTGTAGTGAAATTGGTAAGTACCAGAATTTGTCGATATTTATAATTTTATATGTATTTATATCTTCTAAATTTCAATATTGAAGACCATCGAGGTTTTTAGGAGTAAAATTGTAATTTTTACAATTTGATAGGTATATATGTAAGTGTCGTACTCTTTAGAGGCATATATATAATAATATATTACTATATTTATGAATATAACGTGTACAAACATGTGCACTTTTGGTCCAAATCAAAATGTTACATATGTGACCTTATTAATCTAATAATGTTACATATGTGACTTTCTAATTTAATAAAAAGTAAACTTTTATTATTAATTAATTCTATTTCATTCCAATTATAAATTTAACAACTATATTTTAATTAATTTTGTATTTCATTTAATTTTTGTCACAAATAAAAACATGTAGTGGTGAACTTTTTAGATTTCTTGTTTGTTAAACATTTTTTTTCTTTTCATTATTCAAATGTTTCTATTTATAATAGTTAAATTTAAGTTTTATGTTAATCTATTATGTTAAAGTTAATAAGAGTATTTATGTAAATATAAGTTTCTTTATAAATATGTGGGCCCATTCACACCACACATTGAGTTGTGAACATTACATTAGTTGTTATTAACTTAATATTATTAGTTAATGTTATTGATCTTCACACCAACATTAGTTAATTATAACATTAGAAAATTTTAGTTAATGTAACTTAACTTAATTTAATGTAATGTAAATGACTTCACACCATATTACATTAGAGTTATTAACATATATGTGTTTTCACATATGTTTTACATTAACTTTATATTAAAAGCTCAATTTCATATATTTAAATATTAAATATTATTTTAAGTTCTGCAAATTTTGAATTTTCCTTTAGTTTCTGCATACACATGCACACACACAAATTGAGATTTAAAATAATATTTAATATTTAAAAATTTAATTACAAGATTTAATTTAAATATATGCTCAGCTATGTACAATGTGGGAGGAGCGTTTGGAGGTCTCGCCATTTCCACGCAGGAGCGTTTGGAGGTCTCGCCGTTTCCACACAGGAGCGTTTAGAGTTTCCACGCCCTAATGTAAACCATGTTAAATTTTTATAAAGAAAACATTAATTAAACATTATCTTTTAATTTAATGTTTTACTGGTGTAAATAGATTTACATTAATAAATGACATTACATTATCTTTTTAAAATTTAATGTAATGTTTAGACTGGTGTGAAGACAATTACATTAAATTTAACTAATGTTAATAAATTAATGTGTGGTGTGAATTGGCCCTGTAATTCTTAAAATTTTAAGAGTATATATTTTATTTTTCATTAATAATAAATATAATTCAAGTAAAAAAACCTTAAATAATTAAAAAATTACATATGCACGTTGATGTTTATAAGCAATTGTTCGTATGTACTTTTATTCCACTTTCATTTGAACGATACAGTACGTACTCTTATGTTCAGCCGATTTTATTTCACATGCAATTAAAAATTCATTTTAGAAATATTATATATGTGTTTGAGTAAATTTGGAATTATTATTATTAATTTTTTATAATGGTTCAAAGCTTAAATGTTAATACATATTTAATTAAATTTACATATTTGGGATATATATTAAATTAATATCATTCAATCTAAATATATTTAATAAATTAATTTTAAACTAATTTCCAAAAAACTTAAATAAATAAAACAATAATAAATATATCATTAATTTTAAAAATAAAGTGGCTAATATTTGGAGTAGCTTAAATAAAATTCTATAATAAATATTGCAAAAAATATTATACATTTGTACTTATTTGTATATTTAATTTCTTTTTAGACTTTATTATAATGGTTAAAATTTTAAATATTAATGCTAAAACCAAAATTTATTAAGGTTTAAAATGCTTAAAATTTAACAGAAGTATCTATGAAACAAATTTTAAATCATTCAAGGTATATAAATGTAACTTTCTCATTTAATTTTTTATGAAGTAAATTTTAAATATATAAACGTAACCTTTCCCTTTAATTTTATATATTTTGATACGTTATTTAAATAAATACACATGTAAATACATGTGTTAGGAAAAATTTAAGTTGTATATATCTAAATCTAATTTAGCCAGACAATGTCATTAATAATAATTTAATTTTGTTATAATAATTATTAATTTAAATAAAATTTAAGATAATTATATAATTATATATATATATATATATATATTTTAATTTGAGTGAAAATAAAAAACTTTTCTTTATTTTATTGCCATCCTTCTCCACCTAAGCAAGAGAGGATAACTATATATATATATATATATTTATTTATTTATTTATTTATTTTTAAGTTTATATTTTGTGTATTCTTCATTGCTTTTATGATGTTATAAATTTTTTTAAAAGAATATTACATTATTAATGTTTAAATTTTCTCAATAGGAACTTGAAACATTATTAAATTATTTTAATTTTAAACTTGAAATAAAATGCAAGTCATGTAAGTATTTTCATAAATATATTATAAGTACTGGTATTTAGTTGCCACATGTATATAAACTATTATTAATATATTTCATTGTTTTGTATAATTAATTGTCTTAAATCAAATTTTAAATTGAAAGATTAAAACTAATTTTAAACCATCAATTATGACATATTTAATTAAACCCAAAATGTAAATTTTTCATTTTTTTTACGGAATAATAAAATCTAAAATATTAAGTTATATTTAAAAATTTATTATCATAGACAAAAAGAGCTAATGAATTTAATAAGATTGTTATTAAAATAAATAATGTTAAAGCTAAAATAAAATTTAAATATTCATTTAAAGTATATCACCAACTTAAGGTTCTATTTATATAATAAATAGTATTTATTATAAATATAATATTTTAAATTTGTGTTATTGTTTTAAATTTAAAATATATATTTAAGTTTAAAGAAATAAGGAACCATATATAATATACTCTACATATTTTATTTCTTCTTATATATTTCATATACATTTAAATTGACTCTTTGACTTTAGTCTTTATTAATTTATATAGGTTATAATTTATATAATGTAATATTATTATAATTGTATATATTGAAACCACATTTATCTTAATTAATAAAAATCTTTTTTAACAACAACAATATTGTAATTATAACAAATTAGAATGTTAACTTTAAAAAATTAACTAGCATTTTTTAAGAAATTTAAATGTTTCTAAAAAAGAACTAAATGTATATACATATGTATTCTACACACATGCATATATTATTATATGTTTTTGTATTCATTTTTTATAAGTAAATATCTTACAATTAAATTAATAACTTGTAAATCAAGAAATATATATTATTTTTAATGATTTATAATGCTTGATATGTGTTAGTTTATATGTGCTACATTACAAGGTTATGTATAGAATTTTGTATATTTATCACATACTCATATTCTCTCTCACACAGTCATTCTTTATTTATATATATTTATATATATAATAACTGGTTAAAGAAGATGAAAAAGCAGATAAAGGAGCATATGTATGTGTGTAAACTAAAATATATTAGGAGTCTAAAATCTAATATGTGTCAAACATGATATATTATATATATATATTAAGTATCTTTTTATTGTCTAATGAATTTTTAAATTATAATTTGATAGTGTGAAAGAGAATGGTGGTAATTGGTGTTAAAAAAAATAACCTTTATTTTATAATGATTTATGTTTAAAAAAGTAATCTTCATTTTTAAAACTTGTTTAATTTTATTTTTTTTATATTTTATACTTATAAAATTTGATAAATATAGCTGTTTCCTTAATTTTATCACTTCTTTATCACCTAAAAGAGGGTATATATAATGAATGAAAATAAATAAATTGTTTAATGTTTATTTACTATATTGAATACATATGGTATGAATATTTTATTGTGATTATTAAGAGTTGACTACCTAATATATTAGGTTAATTTATAAATTATATTTATTTCTTCTGTATATTACACACACATTAGGCAAAATCTTTATTTTTTTTATTGTAATCTATGTATGCGATAATAATCTCTTTTATTAAATTCATTCTCATACATGTGGTTCTTCTCATTTATATTATACACTCTTTGTTATATATTAATTAAAATCTTATATTTGAAATTCAATATGTATATGTTAATATATTAGTTAAAACATTATATATTTAGAACTTAATTTAATAAATATGTATATGTTATACTAAATGTTCATTTAGTATAACCATGTACATATGTTTATTTATACATTTAAATAAACCAAATCATTATTTACTTTTATATGTCAATTATTAAGTTCTTAAAATTTATAATTGGGAAACTTCAAAACATGTATTTTAATTTCATTATATATTTATATGTTGTGTTATAGAGTTTGATGTATAATATTTATAAATTTTTAACTTTATTATATATTTAATGTGTAATTCCATACCTTCACTTTTATATACATGACTTTTTTTTATAAATTAAATATAAATTACATTATATTTTAATCTATATACACAAGTGGTCATGTCATTTTGAAAATGACCGCTTTTATTTAAGGTTTAAATATTCATAATATAAAAATATATATAAAGTGTTTAAGTAAACTTGTATTTATTTTAAATTTTAATTTAGTTTTTGATTTATTTATAATGTTTCAAAATTTGAATGTTAATATGTGTTTAATTAAATTTTAAATATATATTAAATTAACTTCATTCAAATTGCTATACATTACATATATATAACTAGTTTCAATCTAATTTAAAAAAAAAAAGAATATTTCATTAATGTGGCTAATATTTGGATTAGCTTAATAAAATTTATAATAAATATTCTATGAAGTTATTTCTTTTTAGATTTTTTAATAATGATTCAAATTTTAAATGTTAATATTAAAACCAAAATTTATATTTACAATTGTTAAGGTTTAAAGTGTTTAAAGTTTGACAAAGTTCTTTATGTAAATATAAAATATTTTAAAGTAAATTATAAAATTTGAAATATGTAAGCAAATCTTTAAAGGATATAAATGTAACATTCCCTTTTCATTTTATATATTTTGACATGTTAAATAAATACACTGTAAATACATGTGTAAAGAAAAAGTTAAGTTACATGTATTGGATTTAACATATAATATTAATAATAAATTATTTTTCTTTCAATTACTATTTTTTAAATAATTAATAATATATATCACTTTATCTTAAGTATATAATATTATTAATATATCTTAATTTTTTTATTATTCTTATTTCAATCAATTGTAAGCACTTTAAGTAAGATATATATTTATTTTCTTACAATTATTATTACGATTTATATGTTTCCTTGTTTCTTAAAATTACACATATATTTGTAAACATACAGCTTTAAAAATAAATTATAAATATAATAAATATTATTAAATAGAAATTTAAGTTTTTTGGCACAAGAATCATATAATGTATTTTAGTTATATACTTTAAATGACTAATTAATGACTAAACACCTCATAAACATAATTGGATGACTTGTATTTTATTAAAATTAAATTTAATTAAAACTAGAATATTTCATGTTAATGTATGTAAAACCATGCACTTATTCATATTAACATATGTATATACATATTCTTTTATATGTATATGTATATGTTTTTTTTAGGGAAAATTACATTTATACTCATGGAATTTATCATATTTACATATATACCCTAAAAATTTTATATTTACATACATATATAAGTTTATATTTACATATTTTAAATATATGTTTTAAAGAATATTCTTTCTTTAAATATATATTATTTAAAAGATTTTTTTATATTAAAAAATGTTAATTAAATAATTCAAATTACTAATTATTAAGAAATAGGACTATAAACATTCCCATTTTAATTTCAATATTCATTATAGGGTATTTATTTATATAGTTAAGATGTATTTAGTCTTTTTCTAGTAACAAATTGTATTATTATATTATTTATATTTATAATTTATATTAATAAAATTATTAATTAATTTTAAATTCATAAGACAAGTTTTAGACCCTCCTTATACAATGTTATGCCTTACTCAATATTATATGTTAAAATATTTTTTCATTATATTGGTATAACTTTGAAACTATATTATTATTATTTTAATAAAAATATTATACAAATAATGTTTAATTAATAATATTCATATTTTATTTAAAAAATTCTTACACATAAATCTTTAAAATGTATGTTTTATAAAGCGTGGGCTCCGGTAAGTCTCTTGTATATGTTTTTTTCTATAGAAACACTAATCTTTACAAGCATTTTGTCAGTTTTTATCGAAAAGAAACAAAAAAAAGATTACAACAAGAGTAAAAACATAATATAGTTCAATATTTGAATCATTATTAAGTATATATATTTTCCTTAATAAGAAAGTTTTTATACATGAAGTGCATAAATTTGGTTAGTAATTTTACTCATATTAGACAATTAGATCTTTCATTATTATTAGTATTATTTATTTAAGGTATAAATATTAATAAGCAATTGTTAAGTTTTTAATCCAAATATATTATTTATGTTATTAGTATATAATTTATTTTTAAAAATTTGCAATTGTAGTTATTATTATAATGCTAAATCTTAATAATTATAGACTTAATGTTGTTTGAATTATTAATATGACATATTAGAAAATAAAATAATAAAAAGTTTAATTGCTTGCGTATTGAAATAAATTAGTAAACAAATAAGCTTTAAATTAAAAAAAAACTTAACTTTGATAATTTCCTTTTGTAAACTTCAAACCAAATTTATCAACCATGTCAATATCATAATATTAATATTAAATTTGATTATTGTCATTGTCAATTTTATATGTTGATATATAAAATTACCGTACTATAAATAAATAAATAAATTGAACATGGCACTTAATTTTCGTATATAAACACACATGCATAATATTTACATAAAAAACATCTTTTCTTCATCCTTCCTTTTATTTAAATAGGCTATGTTATATTCACAATAACACATTATCTATCAGTTTAAACTTTACATCAATTAAATATACCTTATTTCTTATGTTTAACTAATCCTAATTATTTTAATTGTTCTGGCCTTTCTACATAGAATTACAATAACATGTTAATAATAAAAACTTTATATTTAATCTATAAGAAACAACAAAAAAATAGTTGATGATATAAAGAATTTTCATTATTATTAACATATCAACATTATTTGCATAAATTTTAAAAATATTTTTTAACCTATTTTAGCAATTAAGATTTATTAATAATAAAATCAATGAAAGAATATTCTAATTAAGTTTATACTTGTAATCGGTCACATTTATCATAAAAGAAATAATTCAACAATTATAACATTTTCCACCCCGGTTCACCTAAAACCAAACCAGAAATAATGTTCTATTATATAGAATCTAATTAAACAATTTAAATTGCTTTTACTCTATAACAAATTCATGAAATATTAATGAATTTGAGTAAATAAAATAATAATACATTATTATATAAATAAGCATCTAAAATATAAATACTATATCACTACGTATGACAGGGTAGTTTAACTGCCAATATAGAAATACCGACAGCATAAGAAATAAACATTTGTAGTAATTAATATTTTTCATCATATTAAGTTTATTAAAACAATAATATATATATATGCGTGTTAATCTCCATTATTTTATTGGAAATTTTTATGCCTTGGAACAGCCAATCTTTGTAATAAAAATTACACAATCATTATGTGTTTTATATAACTTATACACTTTCCCCTTTATCTGTCTCTCCTACACTTAACATATATAAAAGGTAAAGGTTATGGTACTGTATATACATGGATATCACTATTTTGACACAAACAGCCACCTAATATTTGCTCCTTGCGTAAGAATCTTGATGTTCGTAGATGCCTTTTTGATTGAGTTTCCGAGCTCTCTCCATGTTCATCCACCATCTGTGCCAAAATTGTGAACCCCACAAGTAAAATCCAGCCGCGAGTATCAATCCTTGTAAAGTTGCTGCAAAGATTTGAAATTCTTAAGATTTTCGTGAAAGTTTTTACATATAAAAGAATGTATGAAGAAAATATACCAGATTACATTGAATAAACACAGAGAAGAAAGGAAAATCCGTCAAGAAATGTAGATAAGGGAGTAGAAGGAGAGGTCTGTGTGTATACTTGCATTGACGCCGCCGACGTTAGCCGCATTCGCAACGGCGTCCGTCTGAGATTCGTCCCTGAGGATGTTCTTCCAATTGAAGCGCCTGAAGTTCTTCCACGGCCGCCGGAATATGCATATATCTTAATATATATGTGTGTAGAAACATATAGATTTCTTTTAAAATGTATGCACATAAAGTTACAAGTATATATGTATAATATATTCATCAGAAGATTTTTAATTTCCCAAAATTAACATTTGAGCTTGTTATAATATATTATTGTTGCCCTAGTAAAGCATGCTTTCAAGGCTACAGTAAAACCTGTCTACATTATATTAATCATTTTTATTAGTTAATATAAATTGATTTAAAATATATACAAATATAAATTATAAAATATAATATAAATTCATAATCTACTTAAATTAACAAAGACAATTCCACATTGATTATAGCAAAGAGGTCCCCATTTGTGTGTGAGTCCTTCTAGGAGACATCTAGGGAGCAAATAATTCCATGGCATTGAAAGTGTTAAGATCTATAAAACTTTTATTTATAAATTCTTTAAAGCTTCACTGAACTTCTTTATTCTAGGAGCATAGTTTGGATTTTATATACCATAAGTAAATGCTTTTTTGGGGTTTAAAAATCAACCATGTGATATATCATAGATGAAGATTTAAATTTAATTTTAATATTTTATTTAAAATTTCTTTTAGACTTAATAATTTATATAAAATGGTAAAATATATTAATTAAATCTTGTAAATATATTTATATATAAAGATAATTGGATGGCTTGCATTTTAATTTAAGTTTGTTAATATTTTAAGTTCTTTTATTGAGAAAATTTAAACATTAATAATGTAATATTCTAAACATTTGTACACACATTATATTCATACACACAATAATACATAGGTAAGAATGAAATATAATATAAATTACAAGACTTGAGATATATTATATTTAAGAAACCCAGATTATGCAGTGTACATACCATATATGATATTAACACATGGAGGCCAAGTCATCACCCATTTGTGTGTACATGTAGTATATATATACATTCATATATTATTGTGAGACAATGTGGGTCCAAATGTTTCTAATGTATCTCTAATCATGAATTGCTTTATCCAAACCACATGAACAATCTCTTATTCATAAAAACTCACAAGTTTTACTTGGTATATTTAATAATTAATCTTTTGAAATACTCAATAAGGACTCAATTGCTTATGTAGTAAATTGGTTACTACCCATGCTCAAATCAGCTTTATAAAACATATTAGTATTAAATCATTGTTCATGTATTTTAGTTGGGCTTCATATTATATATTGTAGAAAAAGATAGATGATAAACTTGAGCCCAACCAAGATATTTAACAAACATTGCACGCAAAAGAGACAGAACATCATCAAAGTGTTGAGTCTGCATCCTCAATGCATGATAATCACTAAGCATTTCATATTATATTCTTACAATGCCCTAAATGAAGGAATATCAATTGAACTTTGAATACTTATCATATATATAAATTTTAAACACATGATTAAATATCTCATTCAATTATTCTATCAAATCACTAGTTTGTGAATGATATAAAAAGATGAATGATTATTTAAAACCTTAATAAGATTGAACAAAAAAATGTCATTAACATGCCAATTACATTTAGAAATATACCAATCTTTATTTAATGAGTCAAGTAATTAGAGATCATAATGATATATTAGTGTTCTTAAAAAGAACATGAAATAGTTTTTTTTATTATATCAATTGCAACTAACTCAAAAGAGCAAGAAATACTGATAACTTTAATACTTATGTTACTTGTGTTATACTAGTGTTAGTTTTCATTATGATTGCTATTTACTTTAGACTTTTGTTACTTATTAAACTATGTTAATAAGGCTTAGATGTAAAAGAAACATGCTTGCTTAGTGTAATTGGGTGTTTAGTTATGGTTCGACCATGTGTCGCTAGGTCTTTGCAAAAAACTTTAAGTAAAGCTAGAACTTCTATTTAAAAAACTCTTCCCTCATTTTGTATCTCAATTAGATTTGTAATTGTTAGGTTTGACCTAACTCTAGGGTTTTCCTAACCTTATGCCTAAGGATAAAGGTTTAGGGACCAGTGGGTCATTAAGTTAAACTCACTAAGCATTATTCATTCTTGCTAACCCACTTTTTAAAATAAGAAATGAAAGGGGGGGAGGGGAGCTCTATCATATAAATTAAGTAGAATAAGTGTGGAAAAAGCATGTCAAAGATTGGTCAATAATCAGCAATTTAAGTTTATCAATATTGAATGCATCTATTTATGAAATGGAGAATAATTTAAAAAGTGCTTGTCAAACACTAGTTATTCAAATTAGTGGAAATGTTTATATAATTAATTTAAGAGTTGGAAATGGATATAATATTACAAGGTGTGTAATATTACAAATCTAAAGTTTTGAAATTTAGAATTTAAACTTAAATGCACGTTGTAACTAAAGTGGGCATGATACGTGAAAATGGGAATATAAAATAAATTACTAATTAATACTTAAGTTTTAATTAATTAATCATTTAATTAATATGTAATTAAGCCTTAAATATTAATTAATTAATTAATTAATCCTTCAATAACCTTACTTAGTAAGGAATATTCCTAAAATATCTTAGAATATTCATATTATTCTAAAAATAGTTTACAATAATGAAGAAATACTATCAAACATAATTACAAATGAAATCATTTTCTTATCAACATGTTAATTTTTTATAAATACTTTCTTCTATCATACAAAGAAATCTTTTCATTTTGTCTAAATCATCACTCTCCGGATTAATCAAATCATTTTGGTCAATATCTTGATGTTGTTGCCACCACTTAACACTCTCACGAATGCAATTGGGAGTTGCCATCCTTGTTAATACATAAGATGTGATAAGAGAAGGTCTGCATAAAGGCTCATCTAAAAACTGACGTTCCTTAAGAATAATATTATAAAGCGCCCGGTTGCTATCCTTCATTTTATAAAATTCAATATCACGAGAAAGAAAAGCTTCAGGAAATGTATGATACGGTGGATACTGCTCACAAAAATTTTCGAGATTCTTCTTTCTGAGGCACGTATCCAAGTAGTTCACTAGCTCATCCATGATATCGGTATCAGAATATGGATCGAAAGTGATTGGATGAATACAAGCAATGTTTTGGTTGAGCATAGCCTTCTGAGGAGAGTCGTCTACTACTAACATCTGTGCGTTCTTCATTATCCTTAAGCGACTGATCTCCCCATGAGTCCCAATTATTCTTTCATTCTTGAAGAAGTATGGCTTGCTTTCCTTTCTTATATTGTGAAATTCGAGAGGTTTATAACATATTCGCTGGTCAAAAATCCAATCTTTACGAATCACCTCTTCTGCAACACTACAATGTTTCTTAAGTAAATTCAACAGCGGTGTTAAGTTATGAATCTGCATGCATGACCAAATCCCCACAAGCGCACCCATCTCCTTAAGCTTTTGAAAGAGACGATCCAACCCTGGACGAAAAATAATATCATATCGAAATTTACCATGACAAGGAATGAAATCTCCTTGTTTGATTTCTTTTTTCTATCCTCGGGCCTTTGTCGATGAAGCAGAACACCATTGACATCCAACAACACAATATGGCCATGAGTAACATGAGATAGCGTTGCCTCTTGAATACTTTGCAAATCACTTGTTTGCTCCCTTTCACATTTATCCGTTGCCACTATCTCGTTGCCTATCCCTTCATCATTTAATTGTACATCATCCTTACAAGATTCAGATATTGCATGCGCTGAAGAAATTGATTTCGGAACTGAAGCCAATAAAAATGATGATGAAGTGGCCCCCATGGTAACGATGTTTTGAGCTGCATTATTATCCATTTCCTGCATGAACTCTGTCATTCTGACATGTGGCACAAGAAATTGTCGCCAAACCCCTCTCTTACCTCATGGCAATGCTGAAAATCCATGTTCTCAATTATTTCATTACATCTGCAAAATGATAATTAGCTGACCTTAAAATTATCAAGGTATATTATTTACCTTGTTAATGTGTGACCCATGTTTGAACTAAAAGCTTCATTAATCCTTGAGAATTTATTTTCTGTACAAATATAAAAGAAATATACAAAAATGCCTTATGTTACACTCATTTACAACTATTCATCACTCTATCAATTCATTATCAATTCTTCTTCGCTATTACCTTCTGAGTGAGGCGAAGAAGGTCTAAGCCGCTTGTGAGATGGTTCAAGATCTTCTGCATCTTCTATTGATGTTTCCATGGGTCCTGGAGTGTGCGAATGTTCTGTACTCCTCGAGATAACTTCCGGTCTAATATCTGATTGAAGTTCGTTCTCAGACTCCGAGATTGAACCAGATTCACCTTCAGAGCTATCGCACTTATCTGGAGGGAACTTTCTCAAATACGCCTTTATGGATCGTTGGGGTACTCAGTTGAGACCCAATCTATCCACTTGTTCAGGTCCTCAACCATGGTCTTATCCTTTTCAACGGCAAACACACATGTATGCCGAAGGTAACACTCCTTCAAGACGGACCCCCTAGTGCAGTAGTCAAAAACCCACGCATCACTGTGAGGACCCCTGATCAAGTTGACGATGCTCCGTGCCGCTTGACTTGTAATGTTTGGATAACGTACATTGCCGAATACGTCACTCATACCTATCGGTGTATCGGATGGAGGTTCAGGGCCGTTGGAGTGCAAACAGATGCCTGGCCAGTCATTTGGAAGCTTGAAATTGTTTGGCGCATTCCTAACAACCAAGTGAACAACGTATCAATGCACTTGGGATTAGCATCGTTCATATAAAATCCTGTCCAACGATGTCTATTCTTCTTGGCGAAGGCGAAGGCAAAAGTATCGGTGACATGAGCAAGAATCAAGAAATAAATACCTGAAAAAGTAGGTATCAGTGAAGAGCGCAAGCATGAATTCAATAATAAATACCTTCTATGTATATGCTTGCACGGCTAAGTTTCTCCACCAGATCCTCTAGTGCCCTATCTGTCGAAAGATTTTTTGACACCCGCCGATCCATCACGAACAATTGAAACGGTTTCCTACAAGCAGTGATGTTACCCCATAAAGTCTCCGAATCTAACAACAAACATCTGTAGGGCTTGTCGTGATTCGTAGCATCCTCCTTTATAAGGTTCAATTCGGTTCTCCGCTGCTGAAGGACTGCCATAAGAGAAGGCGTCATCCCAATGTTCTCCTTTTTGGCGTTGGCGTGCAATAGATTCTTGCCTAGATCTTCCGATTGGTTCACCCATTCGACAAGCATATCATCGTTCGTCACATGCAAATATTTGCTGACCTCTTCATATGTTGAAGTCGAGGTCCAACCCAGTTTGTGGCAGTGTATTCCAACCATCCTTGAAATGCCTGACCGTCTTCAACTCCATTGCCTTGAGATGAAAAGGAGAGGTTGGGCTGCTGTTATTAATTTGTAGTTTGCCATCGATCACCAAATCAGCCAAGACTTCCATCTCCTCCATCGTTGTTCCATTTAAAGGCTTCAACCATGTGAGCTTGAAATCGTTGTCTACATCCTTTGTAGATTGAACAGACTTAGCCTTCGGCGTCTTACTGGGTTTCTTTGCAGACTTTTCTGAGGGCTCCCCTTCACTTGTCTGCTTCTTCTTCAGTGTTCCTTTTGAAAAGGATTCCATAATCCCCAACCATTTGGCAAAGATCCTATCTTCGGGGCAAGAAATCAACATCATCAGAAAGGATGTTTCCTTCCCGCCCACCTGGGCAAAATCAACTGCTGCAATTTCTTCAACTCTCTGAGGAAAAAGACAGATTAATATACCGGCGAGATAAATCCCGCCCAAACAATTTGCTTACCCGGTATTCCGCAGATTGTGTATTCCCTGCGGTAGCTCTTTGTGGTCGCTGAAGAGATTCCCACACGGCTCGCGTGTGTTTAAACTTCTCCCATATTTTGCTGTTGTAGTGGTTGGTGTCGGCAGCGTCCCATTCCGCCGATAACTTATGGTACTGCTCGATTGTGAGATTCGGCTTAGCTAAAAACGCCGATCTTTTTGTCAGCTTCTCACGGGTATGCTCGGAAAGTTTTGTTGCCATCGTTCCTTTGTTGTGTTCATCGAGAAGTCGTTGGGCTGCCGTTATTGTGTGCTGGCCACTAATGATGTAGTACTTGATAGATTTTTATTCTCCGTCTGAATCTTCATGAGTTGTTCTGGTGTTGTGATCCAGACTTTGTCAGCACCCTTCCTTCTTTCATAGTATGGACACAAAACAGCATTATGTGGAACGGTATAAGAATTGTCGTCCTTCATCTTCTCCATGAGCTCAGCTACACGTTCCTGGTTGAGTGGCCTGTAATTGAAGTTTGGGTTGACGCTGCAATATTTAACCCTACAAGGATAAATCTTATCATCCAACATCATTTCCTTGTGACTTATTGCAGCATGAGATGCCACAGGTGCAGCTGACAAAACGATTGATGATTTTCTTTTGCGATCCGAATCAACATGTGTGATCCCCGACTGCAGCTGTTCTAGTGTTCTCGGCACACTCTTCCAGCTCCCAAGCTTCCTAAGCAAATTGAACGTGATCTGTAGAGAACCTGAGACCGAGCCACCTCTCAATCTCCCTTATGATGTCGCTGTGTTCTTCTTCAATGTGAAGAGGGAAGATTGCTCCACTTGCTGATTTTCTGTATTGTGAAGCAATATCTCCTGACAATACACCTACTCGATGAGTCTGAAGATCTTCGAAGTAGACATCCAGATGGATCCCCTCCATAGATGGGCTTTCGTTGAGTTGAAGAAGAACTCCAAGGTCAACATCATTAGTGAACACGTGAACGTCATTATCCACAAGTCGACAAAACCACCCGAAATTAATTGTTGTAACTGACGACCTCTGGATCCGAGAACGTGACATTGGATGGAACAAGGCATATTGTCGAGCATCGTCCAATCTGGGTTCGCAGCCTGCTTTCGGGTGCTTGACTAGCGAATCTACTTTCCATTGTTTTGCTTGTCCATGAGATGTGACAGAGGTTAATTTGACAGCAACCATGGTTGCTCCAATGCGCTTCCCATTTATCTTAAAATATGGCCAAGTTGATTCCAGAATCCCCCTGCCCATCTCTTCTCCTGCTCTTGTCTTTAATGTCACCTCAATTCCACATCTGAATACAAAAATGATTAGTTCAAGTATCCGAGTATAACAGATTTTATTTTAATTCTTACCCAGAATTTGACGACGACTCCATACTAATGACTCGATCTCCTTGTTTGATCAAATCGTCCTTCTGCAAAATAATACACTATAAATATAAAATTATATAAAAACGCACACACACTTGTATAAACCCGAATATACAAAAATAATACACAGAGAGAAGTAGACGTAATTAACTGTCCGAAGCTCACATTTGTGTTAGTGCAAAAGAAAGATAACATTTCGTTTTAGAACCACCACAAATGTGAGCTCTGGACAGTTTTACATAGATTCCTAGCTTTTACTCGAAATATTATGATAAGATGATAAAAGTAAATAAAATGAGATATGCAACTTATATATACTAATACACATATATATTCACATGGAAGGTGCGGCGGGATTAATCTCGCCACCCCTTCAATGCCTCCTGAAAGAGTGGGCGGGATTAATCTCGCCACCTTTCTGGAGGCCTTGAACGGGAGTGCGGAATTAATCTTGCCACCCTTCTCGGTCTCAGAGAGAACTGGGCAGGATTTATTTCTCACACCCCTTCAGTGACTCCAGAAAGGAGGCGGGATTAATCTCGCCCACCATGTAAGGGATGGTTAAATGAATTTCCCACCCTTCCCAATTCTCTCCATTGGTATGTTGTAAACCTTCTACGTCTCAGACAGAAACGTTTGGGATTGGTCCGACTCACCAATGGAGAAAAAAGGAAGGGTGGCGGGATTCATTCCTCCAACAGGCATTGAAGACTCGGCGGGATTAATCCCGCCGCCCAGGGCCTTCACTCGTCCCTATGCGGCGGGATTAATCCCGCCGGACGCCAATTCCCTGCGCGGAATCGGGCGGGATTAATCCCGCCGCCTAGGCACTTCAGGCAGGCCAATGGCGGCGGGATAAATCCCGCCCGATTCCGCAGGGATTGGCGTCGGCGGGATTAATCCCGCCCCCAGGCCCTTCACTCGGGCCTTAGTCGGCGGGATTAATCCCGCCGAACGCCAATGCCCTGTGCGAAATCTTGCGGGATTAATCCCGCCGCCTAGGCCCTTCAGGCAGGCCAATGGCGGCGGGATAAATCCCGCCCGATTCCGCGCAGGGCATGCGTACGCGGCGGGATTAATCCCGCCCACCATGTAAGGGATGGTGAAATTAATCCCACCACCCTTCTCAGTTCCCTCCATTGGTATTTTGTAAACCTTCTCCGTCTCAGACAGAGTTAGTCGGGATTGATTCAACATACCAATGGAGGAAAAAAGGGTGGCGGGATTAATCCGCCACCGGGTAATGAAGGTTCGGAGAGATCCCGCCGCCCTCTCGTAAATCATGCGCTCACACATATATATTGGCTGCGGCATTTTGAACAGGGCGGGATTAATCCCGCCGCTTATATCCTGCGGAAGTGCCTGAGCGGCGGGATTAATCCCGCCGCCCTCCGCGAAGGGCATGAGCGTGGGGCGGATTAATCCCGCCGTTCATGTCCTGCCCCTGCCTTACGCGCAGGACATGTCGCAGCTTCGGAGCCTTCCGGCGGATCTTTCATGCAGGCCTTCGGTTAGCCTCATGAGCGGCGGGATTAATCCCGCCGCCCATCCCTGTAAATGCCCTGCGCGGAATCCGGCGGGATTAATCCCGCCCATTAGGCCTTCACACAGGCCATTGCCGGCGAGATAAATCCCGCCGCATTCCGCGCAGGGCATGGGTGAGCGGCGGGATTAATCCCGCCGCCGAGGCCCCTCACGCAGGCCATGGGCGGCGGGATTAATCCCGCCGCTCTTCGGTTTGTCCTAGAGCGGCGGGATTAATCCCGCCGCCCATAGCCTGCGTGAAGGGCCTCGGCGGCGGGATTAATCCCCCGCCATGGCCCCAACCATATAGCGGCGGGATTAATCCCGCCGCCGAGGCCATAAACCTATAGCGGCAGGATTAATCCCGCCGCTCGAGGGCTTAGCGTGTGTGTGAGAGAAAAAATTAATAAATAAAAAAATTATACAGATAAAAACACACACATATAATATGTGTGTGTGTGTGTATATATATATGTATGTAATATATATATATATATATATATATATATATATATATATATATATATATATATATATATATATATATGTATGTATGTATGTATGTATGTATGTATGTATGTATAGGAGTGTACGTGTGTGTGCAAGAGATAGATAAATAAATAAAATTATACAGTGCTGGTACACATAATATATGTGTGTACATAGGTATATATATGTGTATGTATATCGTGTGTATGCGTGTGAGCGAAACAAATAAAATCATACAGATAAACACACACACACACATATATATACACATGAGTGTGCGTGTGTGTGCGAAAAATAAAACTAATAAATAAATAAAATTATACAGATAAACACACACATATATATGTGTGTATATAGATATATAACCCATAGAGAAAGAGAGAGAGTCTGTGAATATATAAGCATATATATAAACTAGTGTTGTTATACTATTTGTTAATATGCATTGATTATATATATATATATATATATATATATATATGTAAAGCAGTGTGCGTGGGAGAGATAGATCAATAAAAAAAATTATATAGATACTGGTACACATAATATATGTATGTATATATGTATATAAGTATATATATATGTGTATATGTATATTGTGTGTATGCGTGTGTGAGCGAAACAAATAAAATCATACAGATAAACAAACACACACAACACATATATATACACAGGAGTGTGCGGTGTGTGCGAGAGATAAAACTAATAAATAAATAAATTATACAGATAAACACACACATATATATATGTGTGTATATAGATATATAACCCATATGAATATATAAACATATATATAAACTAGTGTTGTATACTATTTGTTAACATGCATTGATTATATATATATATTATATATATATATATGTAAAGCAGTGTGCGTGTGTGTGGGAGAGATAGATCAATAAAAAAAAATTTATAGATACTGGTACACATAAAATACGCACCTCCTATACATATATACATACATACATATACACACACACAGATCTCACCTGTGTGCACAGCCGCCGCCGCCGATTTCACAGCCGCCGCCTCTTGAAACCCTAAGAATATACCTAAACCCTAAAGGAATTAAATATATATATTAACCCTAATAGAATATTCCTTCTGAGAATATACTTAAACCCTAAAAAGAATAAAATATAGATTTGCCCTAAACGAATATTCTTTCATTATATTATTAGCGCGTGCGTGTGCGTGGGTGTATCACATACACCCCAAAAATATAAATCATGCAGGGATTTAACATGTGTGTGTCCATGAGAGTGTTAAAGTTTCATGTGTATCAATACATATTACATACACATTGCATATATTAATACACATAATATATACATACACACGTGTATACACACAGACATACATACATATTACATGGGTTTAGGGTTTAAGGTTTAGGGTTTTGGATTTAGGATGGATCATGCATGGTGTGTATGTATGAGAGAGAGAGAGTGTTGAAAAATTATTTTTGTACACATTGCATATATTAGTACACATATATACTTATACATATTATACATTGTTAAACAGGAAAAGGGCTCTCTGCCTCACCTTTTCCTATTTAACCTGTTTCCTTCACACAGACAGGAAACCTTTCATACAACGTACAGGAAAGGCTACACCCTTTCCTTCCTCAACTCTCAATATATCTGTATATATCAGACTTCTCCCAGTGCTAATATGACTGGTCTCCAAAGTCAAGGGCAAGAACGGATTTTGGCTATTGCCTTGTTAGATCCATTCATTGAGAATAAACATACACACACACAAGATTCTCTAATATGCACCTTTCATTACTAATATGAATACAAAAGACAAAGTGTAGAGAACCTTTATCTCTTGCTAGAACTTCAAATGGAGACCCTTCCTTCGTTGCCCTAACTTCCCTTAACTACTCTTCCTCTCGCCACGTCATCCTTTACCTTTCCTTTCCCTTCACCTTTTCCTTTTCCTTTTCCTCTCGGTAAGGATTTTCCTCCTTCACAGCCTTTCCTTCCATGCTTACTACAGACCTTCCTACCCTTATTCTCTCTACAGTAGGATGTCCTATGCTCCTAATATTTACCTTTAACACTGCCCCCTCCTTATTTGTTGCTGTGTCCTCACGGCAACACATCCTGCGCATCATCCTGATACTCCACCTCCTCCTGATCCTTGTACTTCTGAAACTCCGCCTTTTCCTTGTCGAGCTCTTGCTGCACCATTGCTACCTGAAGACGAAACGCCTGCGTCTCCTTCCTAAGCTGCTCGTTCTCATCCTGAAGACGCTGGAACTCGTCTACCACCACAGACAGAATGGTAGCAGTCTGCTGCGTCTCATCCCGCGCTCGTACCAGCCTCTGAAATAAATTCATCGGCTCCTGTGGTGTCTGTGGAGGTTTAAGCTCCACAACCGGGCTTGGAGTCCTTTGCTTGATCGGCCGCTGAATCCCCTTACTCACGAGTCCCTGGAGTGCAGTCATCTTCGGTGCCATCACGCTCTCAACTACTTGTACAATGAGCCGCTAAATATCCGCCCTATCTTTAATCGTGTACCCGGAATTTACAAGGTGATTAAAGAGATTTGCCGCGATCTGCGTTGCGTCCTGTGTCTCATTTCCACCTTTATCCATCTGCTCGACCATTTCCTGCTGGAGCTGTGCAAGACACTGTGCAAACTGCATCTGCGTCTCCGTAGCCTGCACCTCTTTCCACGCAAACGCCCTTCGTCTTTTTGAAAATCGCATCCGTCTGCATCCCGCCATCAAGATTCTGCTGAATCGGCTCCTCTTCCTCCAGGCGGAAATCAGTCACTGGCACACCTACGATCCACTTCCCCGATACATCCCTCGTCCATACATCCTGTATGTGTGCGTGGAGAATGCTGAAAGGGCGGCGGATTAAATTGATGCCTCGGAAACTTCGCTCCTCGCGCCATCTCCTCAGCTTCTCTCGCAATTCCTACTACTTCCTCATCGGTTATATCCACCGTTGTGGGTGTAACCGTCGGGAAGAGAATATCCGAGGATACTTTCTTGTCCTCGATTTGAGTCATCCGTTCCTCAACTGCTGGCTCACCCTCATCACATCCCTTCTTCTTATAAGGGTCTATTTCTCCCAACGGGATTATCATCATCCGTCCTCACGCAACAGTTCTAACATATTCTCCTGTTCCTTTCCCACCTGCGGTTCCAGCTCCGGCTGAAGTTTTCCACTCTCCTGCCGGCTTTTGTTCTCCGTTCCTTCTCAACCTCCTTTGGTTCCTCGTCCTCTCCAGGTTCGTCCTCTTCCTCCTGTTCAACGAAGGTTCTTCTTCCGTATGATCTCTCCTGACTGCCTGTCTTCCTCCTCGTCGAGGTCTACCACTATTCTCGGCTCGGAGTTACTCTGTGCTCCTGGCTTTGACTTCTTACCTTTTTCGCCCGATCTAGTGTTCCTCCTCGCGGTCGTTGATCTCTCGACCTTGATTTCTTCCTCTTTGGCGTTCTCTCCATTTGTTTATCCTCCTCTGCCTGCAGGTCAGCATCTACTCCTTTTTCCTTCGTCTCCCCATCTTGCGCTTGGTTTGCTTCTTCTGAAGTGACTCCGTTTCTCTCCTCACTTGCTTCATACGCGCGACTATCTCCGGCCCGCCGGTTTGCTGTATTGGTGTACATAATCCGCGATTATCTGTACCCACGTGAAGGCCATCATGGACGAAGGCTCTCCCTTTTTCTCTAACTCCTGCATTGCACAGAGGTGCTCCCTCAGCCTTTTCAGCAAATATCTCGCCACTCCTACTGGCCTTTTTTCCTTTAATCCATCATATAAAGACATGACCGGATTCGATGCTGTAATATGAGATGTCCGAAATTCGAACGCGTTAACGATAAAGTTCATCGCTAAACTGCGTTTCCTCCATCAGGTCAGAAGCTTCAACCCTACCTTGCTCACATACGCTTACCTTCCTTTAAATACTCTGTGAGTGTGTCTTCTCAGCTTACCTCTCCTTCCGAATCGTGGAGGTGAAATACCTCCTCCACCAACCTATCGGTGAAAAGGATTTCCTCTCCTCTGCATAACTACAAATCTTGTATCCGGCTTCTCCACCTTCTCCAGAAGCATCACTAAGGTGACATTCTTCATCATGAGGTTCGGCATCTCTTAGAATCTCCGCATTGGCCACAAACCTATCTCCCGCAAAACCTCTCCGTCTCACAGGAGAAATCCCATTTAGTGTGCATCAACTGGACTTTCCCCAATCTCTCCCCATCAGGAGGACACCACAACCCCAGCAATTTCGCACAGACATAAGACCCTTCTTTGCCGACAATTCTCTCTCACTGCAAAAACCCTAGATCTCCTGCCTTGTTTTTCGTTCACTTCAGGGAGCAGAATATACTCTTCAACTCAACATAAATACTACTCCCTTCAACGAGATATTTCCTTACCTTATTAAGGTTAACCTTTCTTCTATTGCCTCTCCTTCCAATGTTTCCAAATCCACCACACCTTCTTCCTTTACAGATTTAACCCGAAAAGGGCCTATCCAGTTCAAATTAAACTTTTGGCCTTTTCATCCACCTTTCCCTGTACCAAAGGACGAGATCACCTACCTTTATCTCTTTGCCTTTCCTTCGCCTATCTAGCCAAACCTTTCGCCTTCTCTGAATCGCCTGTATCGTCCACAGGGCATACATTCTCCTCTCATCTAACTTCTCTAGCTCTATTAAACGAGCTTCCAAAGACTCCTCTCCCATCCTATATTGAATTGCTATTCTCAAAGACGGCACAATATACTTCATCGGAGTTATAGCCTCCAATCCTACGCAAGCTTGAAAAGTGTCGTACCTGTAGTCACCTTATAAGCTGTTCTATAGGCCTATAATTACTTCTGGTAACCTTTCATCCCAATCCTTCTTATTTTCCTGAACCACTTTCCTTAAACGTTTTTAAGGACTTTGTTTGTAGATTCAGCTTGTCCATTACCTTGTGGGTAATATGGTGTAGACTTCTTATGTTTTATCACAGACTCCCTCATAAGCATTTCTATTGTTTCATTCACGATATGCTTTCCTCTATCACTCACAATTCCTTAGGAATACCATAACGTACTATTATAGTATTATATATAACCTTCGCTGTATTATATGCATCATCATTTCTCATAGGCTCTGCCTCTACCCATTTAGTCATATAATCTGTTAAAACCAATATATATTGATTCCTTTTTGAGCTTTATAGGATTAACTGGTCCTATAAAGTCCATTCCCCATTTTTGGAAAGGTTCCAGTGGTAGAACTGGATTATAAGGTTGTATTTGTTTCTTTGGAGGCAATTGTGCACGTTGGCATTTATCACATGCCTTACAATATTGTTACATCTCTCCATAAAGTAGGCCACCATAACCTGCCTGAAGGATTTTCCTTCCTGTTATTTCCTCTGCAAAATGTCCTCCTGCAAGGCCTGAATGAGCCTCTTTAAGAACCTCTGGGACCTCTAAAGGGTCTACACACCTTCGTAATACCCCATCGGACCCCAGTTTATACACTTTCCTCCCACGAGAGAGAAGTGTCGTGTCCTCACGAAAGAGCTTCCTTTCATCTGGCGTCTTATAAGTAAGTGGTACTATTCCAGTGGCTAGATATTGTGTAATATGATCTAACCACCTTAATGGAACATCCACACGAAATAAACTCGCATCAGGAAAATCATCCATAGTACGAATAGGAAGTTCGCCTGTTTTAATACGACTTAAATGATCAGCCTGTTCGTGTTGCTTTCCAGGTTTATGAATTATTTCAAAATCATATTCCTGCAGAAGTAGGAACCACCTGGCTAACCTTCCTGTAAGTACAGGTTTATTAAGTAAATATAATAAAGCCTTATGATCCACAAAAAGTTTTACTTTATTAGCCAAAAGATAATGTCTAAATTTGTGGATAGCATATACCATACCCAATGCTTCCTTTTCTGTAGTAGTGTAATTTACCTCTGCAGGTGTGAGCCTGCGACTAGCATAATAAATAGGACGATCCTTACCGTCCTCTTGCATTTGCGTAAGGACAGCTCCTATAGCAATATCAGAGGCATCAACTTGTACATGGAATTCCCGATCCCACTTGGGACTAACCAATATGGGGGCTTTAATAAGAGCCGTTCGAAGGTTATCAAATGCCTCTTGACACTCTGAAGTCCAAACATATGGCACATCGACCTTAAGCAAGTCGGTTAAAGGTTTGGCGAGTTTAGCATAATGCTTTATAAACCGCCTATGGTAGCCTATTTTGCCTAAAAACCTTCGTAACTCCTTTATATCCTGTGGTGGTTGTAGGCTAAGGATGACCTTAACCTTGTCCTGATCAACCAATATTCCTTCCTTACAAACCACATGTCCTAAAAGGACTCCTGATTTAACAAAAAAGTTACATTTTTCTGGATTTAAAGCAACTGAATTTTGTCTACATTTCTGGAAACATTTTTCCAAACACTGTAGATGTTCCTGTTTTGTACTATACACACTAAAGTCATCCATAAAGACTTTCATAAAATCTAAAAGGTATTCACGAAAGGTATCCGTTATAATTCTTTGAAACGTAAAGGGTGCATTACATAAGCCAAAAGGCATAACCCTATAGCATAGGCACCCCACGGACTTATAAAAGCCGTCTTATGTTGATCTGAGGAGCTACCATCACCTGATTATATCCTGAAAAGCCATCCATAAAGGAATACATTTCATGGCCTGCGACATTATCCAGCATTTCCTCTGTGAAAGGAATAGGAAAGATATCCTTAGTTGTAACATCATTTAGCTTTTTATAATTGACACACACTCTTAGCTTCCCATTCTTTTTAGGGACGATCACGAGTGGTGACAACCATTGCGCTCCTTGTATAGGATATATAAAGCCAACCTTCAACAGTTTATCAATTTCCTCTTTCACCAATTTAGCATAGTTAGGATTCATCTGTATGCACTTTGTTTGGCCGGTTGGCATCCCGGCAATAATTGAATAGTGTGCATACATATCTCTGGTGGTATTCCTTTAAGATCCTGATAGGACCATGCAAATACATCCTTGTATTTGGCTAACAACATCAATCCTTTATTCCTAAAATCAGGATCCAATCCTTGAGCTATATTTAATATCTTAGGTTCCATTTCTGTACCTATATTAACTTGCTCTAAAGGATCATTCGTGTAGATATATGTATATTCAGCAGGTTGTTCCTGCAAATTCATTTCATAAGGAACAGACTTATAAAATTTTTCCTGCAACCCAGATTGTTCTGTTCCTGTTCCTGTTCCTTTTGAAAGATGCTTCTTTCCTTCAGAATGGCATATAAATCAATCTCTGCAAGAGCTTTTAGATCAGGATATTTTTTAAAATTTGCTCTTCCTCCTGATCATCCAAGCCCCGCACCCAATCATACCCTTCCAATGCAACTGGCCGATCCTTCTGTGCTAAGTATCCCTTAGCAGTATAAATATCGACCTTCAAGTCACCTTGTTCTATTGTCATTTTTCCTGAGCCCCAATCCTGCACCGCTTGGGCCACCTTAAGCCAAGGTCGTCCTAACAACATAGTATATGTTGCATCCTGTCCTTCCATTCGTAGGACAATTAAGGATATTTTATATTTAAGTCCTTTAACGGATATAGTGACTGCTCTCACAATGCCTAATGGTCTTACACTTCGTTGATCAGCCATTTTAAGGTTAAATGGAGCGGTTGGATAGGTCCTAAACCCATCCTTTTACATTCTCCTTCTTCAATAAAATTCACACCTGAACCTCCATCTATTAATACTCTCTTTAACTTATTCCTGCCCACATATACTGTGATGCAAGGAACATGTCCATCATAATCACCTTCATACAGTACTTCCTTATCCATTTTACAAACTGTATATCCTTCACGTGAAGGTGATGTTTGCTGAACTAAACTTAATGCATTTAATATCTGGTTTCTTATGTAAGGAGCTACCTTTATCAACTGTCCAAGCGTAACCTTTATCTCCTGATTTATAGCTTGGTGATACATGGAATCCATTGTTTTATCATGTAATGGTAATAATGAAAAACTTTGTTCACCTTTATCTATATCACCTTTGTCTATACCTTCTGATTCGTTATCAGTCTGACCTTTCTGGTCAGGATCCTTCTCCTGCTCGTTTACTTTTCCTGTAACAAGCTCTCCTTCTTGTTAGGAATAATCTACCTCCTTCTCCATAACAAGAGGATTCCTTCTTCTTCTCTTGAAGAGCTATAACTGCCCTTGCAACGGGTGGATACTCATCCTTTTCCTCCTCTATTTGAATAAGCCGTGTTGTAGGCTACATTAGTCGTTCTGGTGGAAGTAGGAGGTTGTACTTCCGCCTAGGACATTCCCTAGAGATATGTCCTGTTTCACCACATGTATAACAAACCTGGGAAGGAAAATTCCTACCCTGTGGTCCTTGTTTATCATTTCCTTGTTATAGGAATCATTTCTGCCTCTTTGACCTTGATATGGTCTTTCCTCTCCTCTATATTGCCTATCATTTCTTTCAGGATAAGGTCTATCATTCTGCCACGCCTTATATGGACCATTTCTTCCTGCATAATACCTTTCCTCTCTAATTTCGTAAGGATTATCATTCCTTCTGTCATAATATCCAGTATTCCTGTCTGATAAGGAACTTCATTCCTTCTGCCATATATATTGTTCCTGTTCTCATAAGGAACACATTATCATTCCTCTCATTCCCACGGTTCCTATTAGGTGGGAACCTTCTAGGAGGTGGACGTTCATCTTCTCCTTTCTCTCTCTATAAGCCACATTCTGATTTAGGAAATGTTACAGTTCCTAGCACATGTCCTTCCTTTCCGCATATTGGCATGTAGGCAATTGCAGTCTACATTCCTCTACTGTATGACCGGATTGTTACATTTAGTACACCATACTTTTTCCTTTAACTCCTCTTTAACTGTCATTCCTTTTAAAGTTTTCATCATTTGAGCCAATGCTTTCTCATCTATAGGATATTTTCGAACTTTTACTACATCAGCTTCCTCTTCCTCTTCATCAGAGGATTCTTCCTTTCTTCCATATATTTTCAACTTTCCTTCTGCAATCTTTTCTATCTGCCTTCTCTTCTTCTCATATATTTTTAATTGATTAATGAGATCCTCTCTATCCTTTTCATTGATAGTAAGTGCTAGATCTCTATATGGTTTTAGCAACCCTTGCTTATACCATTGCAATAAGGCATCCATCTTACATATGCCTTACACTTTTTCTCATGTTTCTTAAAACGGTGTGTATATTCATCTATCTTTTCTGTTTTGCCTTGAAGGATAGTCCTTAACTTCTCTAAATGTTCCTCCGGCAATTCCTCCTTTCTGAAATATTCCTTAAATGCATCAGTAACTTCTGATAATTCTCTCTGACTTCCTTTTCTAAATCATAATACCAGTCAGAGGCATTTCCTTTCAATGTATGTGGAAATATAAGCAGCCTTTCTGCATCCGTCACCTTATACAGTTTTACTACCTCTTCAAACTGTTGTAAGTGCCTTTTCGGATTTTCCTTCTTTCCTGCAGAGAATGTGGGATACATCACCGTACCCCCAAACATTCCCGGGAAAAGTGCCATATTTGTAATAACCCTTTGCTCTGGTGTATTTCCTCTTACACCTTCCTCCCTTCCTCTTCGGGAGTTCTCAGGAGATCCTTCTCCTTGCAATCTCGGTATATGAACAGGCACTCCTCCTCTCACTGTTTCCTCTAAACCAGCTGTTTGATACTGCCTCCAATTCTCTGGATCAGCCTCAGATTTCTGTATTGTTTCTGCAATATCCTCTACTATCTTGCCAAGGATATTTTGACGTCTATTTTCGTCAGTTTCAGGTTGCTGTTGGGCAGCCACTCTATTGGCCTGCCTTTGGTTCCTCTGATCAGCTAAGGCTGGATCAGGACGATGGTTCCTCCACGGTTCCATTCATTCCTTCTCCTTTACACATCCGGCTCTACACCTTCCGAGCCTTTTTCAGAATGAGAATTCTATCTTTTTAGCCTCTTTTCTCAATGAATGCTAACACTGCAATGGCGAAATCCCTCCGTGGTCGCCAATTGTTAAACAGGAAAAGGGCTCTCTGCCTCACCTTTTCCTATTTAACCTGTTTCCTTCACGCAGACAGGAAACCTTTCATACAACGTACAGGAAAGGCTACACCCTTTCCTTTCTCAACTCTCAATATATCTGTATATATATCAGACTTCTCCCAGTGCCACTATGACTGGTCTCCAAAGTCAAGGGCAAGAACGGATTTTGGCTATTGCCTTGTTAGATCCATTCATTGAGAGTAACATACACACACACAAGATTCTCTAATATGCACCTTTCATTACTAACATGAATACAAAAGACAAAGTGTAGAGAACCTTTATCTCCTGCTAGAACTTCAAATGGAGACCCTTCCTTCGTTGCCCTAACTTCCCTTAACTACTCTTCCTCTCGCCACGTCATCCTTTACCTTTTCCTTTCCTTCCTTTTCCTTTTCCTTTTCCTCTCGGTAAGGATTTTTCCTCCTTCACAGCCTGCTTACTACAGACCTTCCTACCCTTATTCTCTCTACAGTAGGATGTCCTATGCTCCTAATATTTTACCTTTAACATACACAGATATACATACATAGTATATGAGAGAAGAGAGACAGTACATATTATGGATCATGCATGGTGTGTATTATACACACAGACATACATACATATTAATACATAATATTAGAGAGACGCGAGTACATATTATAGATCATGCATGGTGTGTATGTTTGAGAGAAGAGAGACAGTACATATTACATGGATCATGCATGGTGTGTATGTATGAGAGAAGACAGAAAGTACACATATATACATACAGAGTACACATATATACATACACACGTGTATACACACAGACATAACATACATATTACATGAGTAAATTCATTGTGTTACATATTAGGGTTTAGGGTTTAGGGTTTAGGGTTTAGGATGGATCATGCATGGTGTGAAGAGAGAGTGTTGAAAAATTATTTTTGTACACACATGTATACACAGGGTTTAGGGTTTAGGGTTTGCTCCCAACAAGCTTAATATAAATATTACACATGTAAATTCAATGTGTTACATACATACAGATTGAGTACATATATTATACATGCGTTGAACATGATGTTTTCAATAAAGAAGCAACATATTTCTTTAGTTTGGTTTAGGGTTGTGCATGTGTGTGCATATGTGTTTTTGTAACTTCTTGTAATGCGTGTGTAAATTTTATGATTGTGTTTATATATGTGTGCAAAACAAACATCGAATAATTAAGAAAATAATATTAATAACACACTATGAACATATTTTAAATTATACATAATAATATATGATTTTATCTAATATATAGCCATATATAGTTTTAATAATATATATTAATTTAATATTGATAAAAAGGTTTAACATTGAAATATTCTTGAAATAATAAGAAATTAATTGAGAAAATCCCATTAATATATACAAATGTAAATTAAGTACTCAAATAATTAACTAAATTAATTATCATAATCATGTTTAATATTGGAATATTTTGGAATAATAAGAAAATAATAAAGAATATCCATTAATATAAGAGATTAATTACTCAAGTAATTAAGGAAATAATATTAATATACACACTATGAACATATTTTAAATTATACATAATAATACATCATTTTATCTAATATATAGTCCATATATAGTTTAATAATATATATTAATTTAATATTGATAATAAGGTTTAACACATGAATATTCTTGAAATAATAACAAATTAATTGAGAAAATCCCATTAATATATACAAATGTAGAATAATTACTGCAATAATTAAGAACAAGACTAATTTAATTATGATAATCAGGTTTTAATATTAGAATATTCTTCAATATTAATAAAATAATAAAGAATATCCCATTGATACTAGGAAATGAAAACTAAATACTCGAGTAATTAAGAAAATAAATAATAATAAACAGACTATGAATATATTTTAAATGATACATAATAATATATCAATTTATTTATTGTATAAGTATATATTTATATATATATATATAATATAAATATACTTGAATATTAAGAATGTAGAATATAGTCTAAAATTTCGTAATATTAAACAGCTTGAATCACTTGAATAACATTAAATGCATTTTAAAATACTCATTGGAACTGGAGAGTATATATGTCAGAGTGTCGGATATTTGTGTCAACTCATCTTAAATTTTATTTTCTGTTCTTTTTAAAAATTTGAATTCTGACATATGTATTGTCGGTCTGACATGTAAATTTGAAAATGCATTTAATTTCCCACTCAAATTCAGATCTGGTTCTTTCTCCGGCAAGGGTTTCTTCATTTCTGTATTTTCACTCTTTAGATCTTCTTTTTTCTTTCATAGTGATCATCTCAGGAGCAAGATTAAATTGGATGCTATTCTTTATAGGAAAACACACGGCGCCTTCAGTGCTGTTTACAAGTAAGTATTATAAACAAATTTAAAAATACTTATAAAGATTCACTCTCTTACATTCTCTCTTAAAATTAACAATTTAGGGGTTTAGGAATGCATCAGGATTATAATATATTCCGTTAGGGATTTATCCTTTAAATATCCTTTTAACTTAATATTCTAGGTTAACCTGGGCGGCGGGATAATCCGGGCATTTCTTTTTCGCCTCTTCGAAGAGGTGGCGGGATTAATCCGCCGATAACCTTCTCAACTGATGAAGAGTTACCAAGAATTTATTAGAAAGAAGTTATCGGCGGGATTAATCCCGCCAATCATTTTAGGAGGCAAGGAAGGGGTGGCGGGATTAATCTCGCCACCACATCCCTGTTTTTAAGGATTTGGGGACAGGATTTATCCGAGATCTCTTTGAAATCATAGTTTTGGAGAGAGTTATGTGCGGGTTTAATCCCGCCACCCATTCCCCGTCGTAAGAATTGTGGGCGGGATTAATCCCGCCGACTCTCTCCGAAGGGGTTGAGTCGGCGGCGGGATTAATCCCACCGACCGTTCCTCGTCAGAGGGATTCGTGGGCGGGATTAATCCGCCCATCAATTGTATTAATCAACATGAGATATTTATCTCTAAACATAATTATGTATTATTGCCATATGCATATATTAAGTAACTGTAATTCAGATTCTTAAAAATATTGCATAAACAGATATCATAAATAATACAATTATTTATGTGCAGGACAATATGTTTAATACTGGAATAAAGTATGTCTTCTTCGGAACAACGAGATAGTTGGCACTGGAACTGTGGAAGTTCGAAATAATAATGCATCATGTCACAATATTGCCCAAGGATCTTGTGTGTACGTATGGGTGAACACCATTTACAAGCATGTTGAGGTTCTGGGAATGGAATTTGAGGAGGGTTCTCTTGTATTGTGGAATTTGGATGAAGTCAAGGCTGACACAGAATATGCAAAGTCACAAACAAATAGTAGCACGAGTTTACCAGATAATGGCTTGCCTGCTGTGATGGATGAGGTGATTCTCTTTCTTCGTGAGATGAAGTCGGAAGAGGCATCATCACATCTATAAATCCAATGGAAGCAGTGTCAGAAGAGAAACTAGGGTCCGACTTCGTGGGTGTAGTTGTGACAGAGGTTTCACCTAATGGCACATTGTATCTTGGATCCCTCGTGAGGTGGCGAACATCTGAATTAAGACGGCAAGATGGTTCAAATATATTCTGGGTTGGATTTCAATAATAACAACCCGGAAGAACAACTCATATTTGAAGAGGTTCCTTGCATTGGTCCTATTGTAAGAAAAAGGCGATTCATGGGTTATAATCTTCCCCTGCAAGTTTCAGCAAGAGGGTAAAGATGGATCCTACATCTTCCGAAAGTGTTACGAGCATTTCCACGATTGAACTGTTGCAAGAAGAAAGTGTTGTCAGATGGCAGACCGGAATGAAATTACCCAATGTAGACATGTCTTCGTAGCTCACCCAAAAGCAAAGGCATGAGTTTGTATATGCTGCACTAACTGGGTGTATTGATGGAATGGCCTCGGACACAGGTTATCAGAGTAATCCATGGTATTTAATAAGGTGGCCATCTGCTTCAAAGCTTGGTACAGTATATACGGGATCCAAAGACCACGTTCTATCGTCGGAGGGATGAGTGGCTAGATGGAGCGCGAACCTCAGTCATGGGAACTCGCTTGGTCAAAACCCGCTCTCATCATCATGGCAGCCATAGAGATACTCAAGGCTTTTTGTGGAAGCAAATGCAGACAAGGATGCCTCACAAATGCCGAACCACAAATGCAGGGGTCAGGGAAAATCTCAAGGTTTTGCCCTTCAATCTACACTCAATTGAAGCTGTGTGAACATGTGAACAAGTGCCTCAGTTTGATGGGGCTCCAAGCAATCTGCACTGGTAACCTTCACAATCATATGGAATACTCATTTTAAGGATGTGGAGATTGCAAAACACTCTAGCTTTTCCAAGTGTGACACTTGTACATCATTGAAGGCTGCAGAGGCTTGTGCAAAAACCTTGGTGGAGATCACTACCATTCAAAGAAGATGGAGGCCCACATGATTGCACAACAAACTTGCCGGTCTCAGTACTATGCACACCGCATGCTTTCTGTGTCACGCCCATCAGAGTACCTGTGCTTGATCCATGACAAGATGGATCATTCAAAGACCAGCATTCCAAAGCTCTTTGCAACACCAAAGTGCCTTGGAAATGTCATGAAACTTCCGATTTCATTGACAGGTGTGCTAACACATGGACACGGTTGTGAGTCATATGGACACTTTTCACTTCCACATTGGTCTAGCGACTCCAATTTCACTATTGGGTCGTTAGCCATGTGTTTCAGAAACCTTGAAGCCCACTCACAGACAAGTCCTATCAGTGATCTCAAAGTGAAGAAACAACACCTTCAACCTTTACATAATGCTCTCATGAACACTCTGCACTTGAGGCTACTTGGGAATATGAGAGGCATTGTCACACCTGCACAAAAAACAGATGGCCCTGTTGAGAGTTCAGGTTCAGTGGAGGGATCTAGCTCAAATAGTGTACATGTGTCCTCAACATCAAATAAGCTTCCTCGTCATTTGCTTTTACAGATGGATAATTGTGCAGGCGAGAACAAAAATAGGTAAATCATTTTACTTAAGGGTTTCTCAAGCTCATACTTACTTTTATTTTCTAGATATGTGCTAGCATACTTGTCAATGCTTGTTGCCAAAGGTGTGTTTGAAACAATCACGCTCAGTTTCCTTATGGTTGGTCACACTCATGAAGATATTGATGCGTTCTTCAGCAAGGTCTCCAACTCTACAAAAAGGACAAGTGCACTTACCTTACCGCATATGATGAATCTTTTTGAAAATTGCATCTCCAAAAAAAGTTGTGCTTTGCTTGTGACTGAGGTGCCAGACTTCAAAAAATTTCTCAAGGAGTATATAAAAGAAGGGAGTGATTCTTTAGTTGGTCACCTTGTGCCGCTACAATTCTTTTTCTCCATACGAGATGGTATACCTATTATGCAGTACAAGTTACGGCCATCAGAGCAGGAGTGGTTACCGAAAGAGGGCTTAATGCTCTTCAAAAGTGGAGAGGATGGAAAGCCACTTCTCCCAGAAGGACAACCAGACCCTATTCCATTGAGTGCCCAGCTCAAGGAACAAGAGGTTATTATTGATGGCATCAAAAAATATGTGGCATGGGTTCAAAAATCGATGCCAAAGAATTCTGATAAGGCAACTGGTTACTCAGAACTATATAAGCATGTGGTGACTATTGGGAGACTGTTGTTCGAGAGTTGGAAGGGCCTACTGTCACAAGTACAGAATTGCAACACCCTTTCTGGCCTAAAACAAGGTGGCGAGAGGAGATTGAAATGACATCACTGAGCATAGACGACATAGAAGCCAGTAGTGATGTGGAAGTGCAAACCCCACACTTTGTTGGACAAAGGAACCAAAAACCTAAAGCATACTTTGATTGCCAGGATCTTCAAAAACTAATGATGGTTCTCATTACTCCAGATGCGTCATATAATCAGCCTATTTGGATGGGTCAAATTATCGACACACCTGAAGTAATCACAAAAAATAGTATTGTTAAGGTTGCATGGTTCAAACCACAAAAAAGGCGACACGAGAAGGAGAGCGAAAGATATAATGGATGCCTAGAGAAAACATGGTCTCCCAATCAAAAAGACCCAGCATGTTTTATAAATGTTAAATCCATTCGATATGGGTGGATGTCAAGAAGCGTTGATAAAGTCACGATTAACAAAACTGCAAGGGAATGTATGTTTTCTGAAGCTTAAAGCAATTACAAAATTATAAAATATCATATATTTAATATTCATAATTATTATAAACTCTTTAATAATAGTACCAAATTGTATACTTAACTATATAAATTTAAAAAATGATATGGAAGATTGACTATATTATTATAGGATTTTATATATTATTATTACTACTACAAATTTTTAATTAATAATGTTATATTTAAATATTAATATTTTAATAACAACATCAATATTTATATAATGTACCTCTTATGCTCTTCCTTAATTGTTATATTAGGCAATATATATATAATTTAATACTTCTACTTTTATAATGTTATTAATTTTTGTTCAATGAATGCTATAATTTATTAAAGGGTAGAATACAAAATAGAATATTCTAAAGAATATTCTTTTTCAAACATATATTCTAAAGAATATTCCTTTAATATTAGAAAATGCTAATTAAATAGCTAAAATTGCTAATTATTAGGAAATGGGACTATAGCCATGCCCATTTTAGTTACAACTTGCATTGTGTGGATTCTAAGATTAAGTGAAGCATCAAGTGAGTGAAGCTTGAGTCTCTAAACAAGTATCTTTCTGCTATGTCTTTGAAGAATTATCTCCATAATAAAGAAGATCAAGTCTATCTGATGTATATACGAGAGTTAGATTTTTCTAATGTCACATTGGGTAAAGCTATTGTGTGAGTTGTCCTTGAGGAGTTTGCTAATGTCTTCCTTCCTGAACTATTTCATGGATTCCCCCTTGCAAGAGGTGTGGAGCATGAGATTGTGTTGGAATTAAGTATGAAAGCCATTTATCATAACCCGTTCCAACTGAGCCATGCTGAGGAGTAAAAGGTTAAGAGACAAGTGATGAAGCTATTAGAATATGACTTTATACAACCAAACAAGTCTCCATTTGGTGCACTAGTATTGCTCGTTAGGAAGAAAGATGGCACCATGAGAATGTGCATAGACTATAGAGCTCTTAACAAGCAAACAGTGAGAGACATGATGCCCATGCCACATGTGGATACTAAAGGAACACTGAAGAAGAAGCAGACAAGTGAAGGGGAGCCCTCAGAAAAGTCTGCAAAGAAACTCAGTAAGACGCCAAAGGCTAAGTCTGTTCAATCTACAAAGGATGTAGACAACGATTTCAAGCTCACATGGTTGAAGCCTTTAAATGGAACAACGATGGAGGAGATGGAAGTCTTGGCTGATTTGGTGATCGATGGCAAACTACAAATTAATAACAGCAGCCCAACCTCTTCTTTTCATCTCAAGGCAATGGAGTTGAAGACGGTCAGGCATTTGAAGGAGTGGTTGGGAATACACTGCCACAAACTGGGTTGGACCTCGACCTCAACATATGAAGAGGTCAGCAAATATTTGCATGTGACGAACGATGATATGCTTGTCGAATGGGTGAACCAATCAGAAGATCTAGGCAAGAATCTATTGCACGCCAACGCCAAAAAGGAGAACATTGGGATGACGCCTTCTCTTATGGCAGTCCTTCAGCAGAGGAGAACCGAATTGAACCTTATAAAGGAGGATGCTACGAATCACGACAAGCCCTACAGATGTTTGTTGTTAGATTCGGAGACTTTATGGGGTAACATCACTGCTTGTAGGAAACCGTTTCAATTGTTCATGATGGATCGGCGGGTGTCAAAAAATCTTTCGACAGATAGGGCACTAGAGGATCTGGTGGAGAAACTTAGCCGTGCAAGCATATACATAGAAGGTATTTATTATTGAATTCATGCTTGCGCTCTTCACTGATACCTACTTTTTCAGGTATTTATTTCTTGATTCTTGCTCATGTCACCAATACTTTTGCCTTCGCCTTCGCCAAGAAGAATAGACATCGTTGGACAGGATTTTATATGAACGATGCTAATCCCAAGTGCATTGATACCGTTGTTCACTTGGTTGTTAGGAATGCGCCAAACAATTTCAAGCTTCCAAATGACTGGCCAGGCATCTGTTTGCACTCCAACGGCCCTGAACCTCCATCCGATACACCGATAGGTATGAGTGACGTATTCGACAATGTACGTTATCCAAACATTACAAGTCAAGCGGCACGGAGCATCGTCAACTTGATTAGGGGTCCTCACAGTGATGCGTGGGTTTTTGACTACTGCACTAGGGGGTCCGTCTTGAAGGAGTGTTACCTTCGGCATACATGTGTGTTTGCCGTTGAAAAGCATAAGACCATGGTTGAGGACCTGAACAAGTGGATAGATTGGGTCTCAACTGAGTACCCCAACGATTCCATAAAGGCGTATTTGAGAAAGTTCCCTCCAGATAAGTGCGATAGCTCTGAAGGTGAATCTGGTTCAATCTCGGAGTCTGAGAACGAACTTCAATCAGATATTAGACCGGAAGTTATCTCGAGGAGTACAGAACATTCGCACACTCCAGGACCCATGGAAACATCAATAGAAGATGCAGAAGATCTTGAACCATCTCACAAGCGGCTTAGACCTTCTTCGCCTCACTCAGAAGGTAATAGCGAAGAAGAATTGATAATGAATTGATAGAGTGACGAATAGTTGTAAATGAGTGTAACATAAGGCATTTTTGTATATTTCTTTTATATTTGTACAGAAAATAAATTCTCAAGGATTAATGAAGCTTTTAGTTCAAACATGGGTCACACATTAACAAGGTAAATAATATACCTTGATAATTTTAAAGTCAGCTAATTATCATTTTGCAGATGTAATGAAATAATTGAGAACATGGATTTTCAGCATTGCCATGAGGTAAGAGAGGGGTTTGGCGACAATTTCTTGTGCCACATGTCAGAATGACAGAATTCATGCAGGAAATGGATAATAATGCAGCTCAAAACATCGTTACCATGGGGGCCACTTCATCATCATTTTTATTGGCTTCAGTTCCGAAATCAATTTCTTCAGCGCATGCAATATCTGAATCTTGTAAGGATGATGTACAATTAAATGATGAAGGGATAGGCAACGAGATAGTGGCAACGGATAAATGTGAAAGGGAGCAAACAAGTGATTTGTAAAGTATTCAAGAGGCAACGCTATCTCATGTTACTCATGGCCATATTGTGTTGTTGGATGTCAATGGTGTTCTGCTTCATCGACAAAGGCCCGAGGATAGGAAAAAAGAAATCAAACAAGGAGATTTCATTCCTTGTCATGGTAAATTTCGATATGATATTATTTTTTGTCCAGGATTGGATCGTCTCTTTCAAAAGCTTAAGGAGATGGGTGCGCTTGTGGGGATTTGGTCATGCATGCAGATTCATAACTTAACACCGCTGTTGAATTTACTTAAGAAACATTGTAGTGTTGCAGAAGAGGTGATTCGTAAAGATTGGATTTTTAACCAGCGAATATGTTATAAACCTCTCGAATTTCACAATATAAGAAAGGAAAGCAAGCCGTACTTCTTCAAGAATGAAAGAATAATTGGGACTCATGGGGAGATCAGTCGCTTAAGGATAATGAAGAACGCACAGATGTTAGTAGTAGACGACTCTCCTCAGAAGGCTATGCTCAACCAAAACATTGCTTGTATTCATCCAATCACTTTCGATCCATATTCTGATACCGATATCATGGATGAGCTAGTGAACTACTTGGATACGTGCCTTAGAAAGAAGAATCTCGAAAATTTTTGTGAGCAGTATCCACCGTATCATACATTTCCTGAAGCTTTTCTTTCTCGTGATATTGAATTTTATAAAATGAAGGATAGCAACCGGGCGCTTTATAATATTATTCTTAAGGAACGTCAGTTTTTAGATGAGCCTTTATGCAGACCTTCTCTTATCACATCTTATGTATTAACAAGGATGGCAACTCCCAATTGCATTCGTGAGAGTGTTAAGTGGTGGCAACAACATCAAGATATTGACCAAAATGATTTGATTAATCCGGAGAGTGATGATTTAGACAAAATGAAAAGATTTTTTTGTACGATAGAAAGAAAGTATTTATAAAAAATTAACATGTTGATAAGAAAATGATTTCATTTGTAATTATGTTTGATAGTATTTCTTCATTATTGTAAACTATTTTTAGAATAATATGAATATTCTAAGATATTTTAGGAATATTCCTTACTAAGTAAGGTTATTGAAGGATTAATTAAAATTAATTAATATTTAAGGCTTAATTACATATTAATTAAATGATTAATTAATAATTAAAACTTAAGTATTAATTAGTAATTTATTTTATATTCCCATTTTCATGTATCATGCCCACTTTAGTTACAACGTGCATCCAAATAGGAACCGTCCGGCTGGTTTGCCGTGGAACAACTCATGTTCCTCAAGGCTCTTCACTCATAACATCTTCCCTTCCTCATCTTAGATCCATTCCATCCACGAAGGTGTGCAAGCCGTTCCATGTTCCGGTGCAGCTGAAGACACCAGAGGTAGAGTTCTCTGGTAAAGCTTTGGTGGATAGCGGAGCGAACGCAAATTTCATCGACAAGAATTTTGCTGTCAAGCACGGGATCCGTCTACATCCTTTGAAGACTCCTGGTGCTGTACGGGTCGTTGATGGACGAGATATCAAATCTGGAGCGGTAATAAATGACACGGAGTTCGTTAAGGTCGTTGCTTGCGGTGCTGTGTGCAACATCTCCTTCAGTGTTGTTTCTATTCCAGACTCCCAGCTGTTTCAACCCAGCCACACTCTTTGATTCCGATCCTGTTCCAGTTCCTCCTCCACTTCGAGTCTCGCATATCACCTTGAAGCAGTTCAAGAAAGATAGCCGACATGACCCAGCATCCGTGTTTGTGATCAAAGTCTATCCCTGCTCTGCTAAGGATGTTTCTGTTCCTCCTGCCTTACCAAAGCAGTATGCCGATTTCGCAGACGTCTTTGACAAAAAGAAAGCTTCTGCCTTGCCACTGCACCGTGAGTACGACTGTCCTATCGATCTCGTTGAGGGTAAGCAGCCGTCCTCCGGTCCCATTTACGGTCTCTCACCAACAGAGTTGGAGACATTGAGGAAATACATTGAGGAGAATCTTGTCACCGGATTTATCCGTCATTCGCGATCACCGGCTGGTGCTCCAGTATTCTTTGTTTCCAAGAAGGATGGAAGTCTCCGGCTCGTGGTGGACTACCGAGATCTGAATAAGATCACCATTCCAAACAAGTATCCTCTCCCGCTCGTCTCTGACATGCTTGAACGTCTTTCTGGTGCCCGGTACTTCACAAAGATCGATTTAAGAGGAGTGTACAATCTCATCCAAATTCGAGAAGGGGACGAGTGGAAAACAGCTTTTCGTACACGCTACAGACATTTTGAGTACGTAGTAATGCTGTTCGGCCTGACAAATGCACTTGCTGTGTTCCAGCACATGGCTAACGATATTTTCCGGGACTTCTTGGATTTGTTTGTCATCATGTACCTAGACGACATCCTGATATTTTCCAAGACTCGAGAAGAACACGAACGGCATGTACGGTTAGTCTTGGAGAGGCTCTGGAAGCACCACTTGTTTGCCAAGTTGGAGAAGTGCTCTTTCAGTCAGCAGTCTGTCGAGTTCCTGGGGTACATCATTTCAGCTGAAGGTGTTCACATGGATCCTGCAAAAGTCCGGACTGTATTGGAGTGGGAGAGACCATCAAATGTTCATGATGTTCGATGTTTCCTCGGGTTTGCGAACTTCTATTGACGTTTCGTTCGGGATTTCTCCAAGATTGCATTACCATTGACAAAGTTGACTGGCAAGGATGTTCCATTTGTCTGGTCCTCTGAGGCTGAGGAGGCGTTCGAGTTCCTAAAGAAGGTATTCACCTTGGCACCTGTTCTTATCCATCCTGACCCTGTGAAGCCATATTTCGTAGAAGCTGATGCCTTTGACTTCGCCATTGGTGGAGTGTTGTCCCAGGAAGGTCCAGATCATTTTCTCCATCCCATTGCTTTCCATTCCCGCAAGTTCACTGCACCTGAGATCAACTACGATGTCTACAACAAGGAGCTGCTGGCGATCATCAATGCCTTTGAGGAGTGGCGCAGATTCCTTGAAGGTTCCCCGCACGTGGTTAAGGTGTATTGTGATCACAAGAACCTCCAGTATTGGGCAACAGCACGAGTTCTCAATCGACATCAGGCGCGATGGGCATAGTCTTTGTCCTGGTTCCGATACATAATTATTCACCGTCCCGGTCGTCTAAATGGCAAAGCAAATGCCTTATCTCGTTGCAGTTACCTAGCTCCAGTACCAGGTGAAATCTGATTTGATCAACAAGAACAAGTCATCCTGAGCTCCGACCAGTTGTTGGTAAATGCACTTTTCCGTTCTTCTGCTCCAGTTGACACTTCGTTTTTGGATCTAATCCGAGAAAATCTCCCTCAAGACGAGTTTGCTCGTGATGTCCTTGCACATGTTTGACGAGTTCAGCCATTGTCTTCAGGGTCACAACTACGAGATTATGCTGCTTTCCATCTTCATAATGGGTTGCTGTACCACCACATCCAAATCTATGTTCCGGACGGAGAACTGAGGTTGCGAGCTGTCCAACACTGCCATGACAACACAACTGCAGGACATTTTGGCATTCGGAAGATGATCGAGCTGGTACAACGGGTGTTTTGGTGGCCTCGGCTTCACGTGTATGTTGAGAGATTTGTGTGATCTTGTGACACATGCCAGCGTACAAAGCTTCCTCGTCATCGACCGGTTGGACTACTACAGCCTCTTCCTATTGCTCAGCGGCCATGGTCATCCATCACTATGGATTTCCTCATGGATTTACCGCCTTCTAGAGGGTTTGATGCTGTCCTAGTCATTGTTGATCGGTTCTCTAAGATGGCGCACTTTGTTCCCTGCAACAAGACATGTTCAAATCCTGATGCTGCAGATCTGGTGTACCGGGAGGTGTTCCGTCTTTATGATCTTCCTGATGAACTTGTCACTGATCGAGGTCCCCAGTTCACTTCGGCATTCTGGCGGAGATTCCTAGATCGGCTACGTATCACCGGGAAGCTATTTATTGCACATCATCCTGAAACAAATGGACAATCGAAGCACACGATTCAGACTCTGGAACAATATCTCCGGTGTTTCATTTCTCATCTGCAAGATGATTGGGTCGATCTCCTTCCTGCTGCCGAGTTCGCGTACAACAACACGGCACACTCATCCATAGGTGTGTCGCCATTTTTCGTGTTATCTGGTGTTCATCCTCGCTGGTCCTACAGCTTGCCCGTGGTTCCTGGCCTCACCACTGCTGCCGATGATCATGTTGAGCATCTCCAACAGGTCCATGAGGAAGTGCAGCATCATCTTCAACGCGCTCGGGATTTGCAACAACAAGCTGCTAATCGTTCCCGTTCCTCTCCTCCAGCATTCACAATTAGAGACCAAGTGTGGCTCCTCCGGCATCATTGGCCAACCACACATCCCTGTGACAAGCTGGATTATCAACGCTTGGGGCCATTTCGCATCATTGACAAACTCTCTGATGTGATGTTTCGTCTCGAGCTTCCGCCAACCATCCGAATCCATCCCGTGTTCCATGTTTCTTTGTTGGAGCCTTATCACGCTCCTTCTGAACCTGGTCGACTTCTTCCCACCTCCTCCAGTTACAGTTGCTGGTGAACCTGAGTTTGAGGTTGCTGCAATTCTTGACTCCAAACTTGTTCGTGGTCAGCTTCACTATTTCGTGGACTGGATCGGTTATCCACCTGGTGAACGCACTTGGGAACCTGCTACTCATCTTGTTCATGCTCCGAATCTTGTTGCCGAGTTCCATCAACGATATCCTGCCAAACCTGGACCAGTGACGCGCGGTGCTCGTCATCGAAGGGGGAGATAGTGTAAGGATCATGGGTCATTTTTTGCCTTTCACAGGACTTAAACCCGAGACCTTTTGGCTAACACACTAGTCTGTATGATCTTGGATGATCCTCAAAACATCGTTACCATGGGGCCACTTCATCATCATTTTTATTGGCTTCAGTTCCGAAATCAATTTCTTCAGCGCATGCAATATCTGAATCTTGTAAGGATGATGTACAATTAAATGATGAAGGGATAGGCAACGAGATAGTGGCAACAGATAAATGTGAAAGGGAGCAAACAAGTGATTTGCAAAGTATTCAAGAGGCAACGCTATCTCATGTTACTCATGGCCATATTGTGTTGTTGGATGTCAATGGTGTTCTGCTTCATCGACAAAGGCCCGAGGATAGGAAAAAAGAAATCAAACAAGGAGATTTCATTCCTTGTCATGGTAAATTTCGATATGATATTATTTTTCGTCCAGGGTTGGATCGTCTCTTTCAAAAGCTTAAGGAGATGGGTGCACTTGTGGGGATTTGGTCATGCATGCAGATTCATAACTTAACACCGCTGTTGAATTTACTTAAGAAACATTGTAGTGTTGCAGAAGAGGTGATTCGTAAAGATTGGATTTTTAACCAGCGAATATGTTATAAACCTCTCGAATTTCACAATATAAGAAAGGAAAGCAAGCCGTACTTCTTCAAGAATGAAAGAATAATTGGGACTCATGGGGAGATCAGTCGCTTAAGGATAATGAAGAACGCACAGATGTTAGTAGTAGACGACTCTTCTCAGAAGGCTATGCTCAACCAAAACATTGCTTGTATTCATCCAATCACTTTTGATCCATATTTTGATACCGATATCATGGATGAGCTAGTGAACTACTTGGATACGTGCCTCAGAAAGAAGAATCTCGAAAATTTTTGTGAGCAGCATCCACCGTATCATACATTTCCTGAAGCTTTTCTTTCTCGTGATATTGAATTTTATAAAATGAAGGATAGCAACCGGGCGCTTTATAATATTATTCTTAAGGAACATCAGTTTTTAGATGAGCCTTTATGCAGACCTTCTCTTATCACATCTTATGTATTAACAAGGATGGCAACTCCCAATTGCATTCGTGAGAGTGTTAAGTGGTGGCAACAACATCAAGATATTGACCAAAAAGATTTGATTAATCCGGAGAGTGATGATTTAGACAAAATAAGAAGATTTCTTTGTATGATAGGAAGAAAGTATTTATAAAAAAATTAACATGTTGATAAGAAAATGATTTCATTTATAATTATGTTTGATAGTATTTCTTCATTATTGTAAACTATTTTTAGAATAATATGAATATTCTAAGATATTTTAGGAATATTCCTTACTAAGTAAGGTTATTGAAGGATTAATTAATTAATTAATTAATATTTAAGGCTTAATTATATATTAATTAAATGATTAATTAATAATTAAAACTTAAGTATTAATTAGTAATTTATTTTATATTCCCATTTTCACGTATCATGCCCACTTTAGTTACAACGTGCATATCTTATTAACAATAGAAAATAGTTTAAGTTGTTAGTAATCAAGCTTATTATATGGCCTAATGATCCTGCTATGTTATTTTTGAAAAGGTCATATGAATCGTTTATAGCGTGTTTTGTATGGGTGGTTTGGGACAAAGTATGGTACATGGTTTTCTAAATTGGTTTGTGTACCATGCCAACATGATTTTTAGTATGGTATGGTTAACTATATGGTGAGTTTGAAATTCTGCATTGGGTTTTTACTTTAAAAAACATAGTTTGAACATGCTATGGTTAATCGAATTCAAAGTTCAACCACTTGTAAGTATCAAAAATCGATGTATAATGGGCAAATTTAACACTTCCATGTAGAAAACTCTTATCTCATTTTGATGTTTTAATTGGTGAGTTCAGCATATAAGATATGACTAAAAACACCCCTAGGGTTGATCTAACTCTCGAGTTGCCTTAACCCCATGCCCTAAACCCCTTGGTCTAGGGTTTAAGGATAGGTAGATGGTTAGGTTAAACTCATCAAGTTGTTTACTCCAGGATTGGGACAACCCACTTATACAAATATGAAAAGAGGGGTTAAGGCGGAAGGGAGGAGGGGATAGTCACATAAATAAGGTAGAGTATATATAGTGAGAATTCTTAAACTCATAAATGAGTTAGTTATTCTTTTAGTGGTGCAAGCTTTAACTTGTGTTGTTAAGGCATAACTCATATTATGCTACTTTAACTTTCATTCAACCTTTATTATTGGCAAATTTGTGCATGAGAGATCTTGTTATAGTACATGTTCTAATGGTCAGAGGTTGAGGCATGTCTTTGACTTTCTCCTCAATGTTAAGTGAAAAGAAACACTCACAGCTAAGCAAAGCATATCTATGTCATTGACCAATTGCGGGCAAGGGATCTTGACTGACAAGTTCTTTTTACCATTTTCTTGAAGGTTCACGAAGAGGGGGGTTCCAAGGTTAGCATCTACAAGCCACATTTGTGGCATCATGTGTAGATTTGGAGTTTGATAGGTTGGCAAGATAGCCCACAATGAACATGTGGCATTAGGCTAGATGACACATGATACAACGCTTGAGACATGCCCTTTGAGGTTATGTCATGGGTTTAACACCAAAGAATTGGATATTCTAAAAAGCAAGTGTGTTTGTGCTTGTATTAAGGTGTTAAGCCTTGGGCATCTACTCATGGGAGGTTAAGTCTTGTAATTGGGTGTATTAATTAATATACTTGGCTAAGGGTGTTCTTCTTGGGAGTGTGAACATATTTAGGGTTGAACAACCTGAGTTCATTAACAAAAGCCCTTTTATGAGGCACTTATGTGGTCATGTGCTTGAAGCTTAAGGAGTTTGTTTAACAGAACACTTGTGTTTGATTACAACGCACCCTAAGTTTAAGGTGCCACTCAAACCTTTAAGGGTTAGTTATGGTTTAGGGTACCCCTTGTCATTCTAAAGGGTTTGTACTTTTAGATGAATATAATTCCTCAAGGGGTAAGTTATAATGCTTTAGCTTTAATATGTGTAAGGCATGTCTCCTTGGTGGGGTTAAGGCATTTGTCTAAGTCTCTTGAGGCATGATTCTATAGTCTACTCGAGTTATCCTCTGAGGTTCAAGAGATAGTCATTTTATGAAACTTAGGGCACCTTAAGTCTTATGTTTATTTGGGCATATGAGTCAGATTATTGGGGTCATTTAAAAAAACTTAACGTTATTTACACATGGTATTGATACCAAATGGTCACTTAATAGCCATGTGTTATTATATGTTAGCCCTTCAGATTAAAACTTTAATAGGCTATCTTGTCATACCCATTCAAACTCAAGAGCTACACATGGTACCACAAACTTAGTTCATAGTTGTTAATTTTAGAATCGTTCTCTTTGTAAACCTTTAGGAACATGATAAAGCATAGTTATGAACATGAACATGGAACACGAACATGAGCCTTAGATTTCAAGACCACAAAACACAATCACGGCTCACGATGACTCACGAATATTCTAGTGAATATTCTAAGAATATTCTAATTTTAATTCTAGGAATATGCTACTTTTTATTATATATAAACTAATCAAACATCCTCAACCTCACAATCTTCAACATTGTCTCCATCTTCCTCTTCCTCTCTTGACTCAAGCTCGTCTTCCGGATGAGGAACTGTCTCTAGTACTTTGTAACTCACAAACTTGTCGTAGTCACAGTCATTTTGCAGGTTAAAAACTTGCTATTGCAAGCCACAAAAACCAGATCTGTTGTTCTGTCCACAGTAAGTCTGTTCTTCTTCTTTGAAGACACATGCTCGAAAGTGCTAAACAGTCTCTCCACTGAGGATGACGAGCATGTCTGACTTAGAACTCGAATGGCCAACTTCTGAAGAGCTGGAATTTATAACCATAGTATGTACGTTGTAACTAAAATGGGCATGATATGTGAAAATGGAAATATAAAATAAATTGCTAATTAATACTTAAGTTTTAATTATTAATTAATTATTTAATTAATATGTAATTAAGCCTTAAATATTAATTAATTAATAAATTAATCCTTCAATAACCTTACTTAATAAGGAATATTCCTAAAATATCTTAGAATATTCATATTATTTTTTGTTCTAAAAATAGTTTACAATAATTAAAAATACTATCAAACATAATTATAAATAAAATCATTTCCTTATCAACATGTTATATTTCTTATAAATACTTTCTTCCTAACTATATAGAGAAATCTCTTCATTTTGTTTAAATCATTACTCTCCGGATTAATCAAATCATTTTGGTTAATATCTTGATGTTGTTGCCACCACCTAACACTCTCACGAATGCAGTTAGGAGTTGACATCTTTGTTAATACATAAAATGTGATAAGACGAGGTCTGCATAAAGGCTCATTTAAAAAATGACATTCCTTAAGAATAATATTGTAAAGTGCTCGATTGCTATCCTTCATTTTATAAAACTCAAAATCACGAGAAAAAAAAGCGTCAAGAAATGTTTGATACGGTGGATACTGCTTATAAAAGTTTTCGAAATTCTTCTTTCTGAGGCACTTTTCCAAGTAGTTCACTAGCTCATCCATAGTATTGGTATCAGAAATGAGTCAAAAGTGATTGGTTGAATACAAGCAATGTTTTGGTTAAGCATAGCCTTCTGAGGAGAGTCGTCTACCACTAAGATATGTGCGTTCTTCATTATCCTTAACTGATTGATCTCTCCATGAAACCCAATTAATCTTTCATTCTTGAAGAAGTATGGCTTGCTTTCCTTTCTTATATTATGAAATTCGAGAAGTTTATAACATATTCGCTAATCAAAAATTCAATCTTTACGAATCACCTCTTCTGCAACACTACAATGTTTCTTAAGCAAATTCAGCAGTGGTGTTAAGTTGTGAATCTACATGCATGACCAAATCCCCACAAGTGCACCCATCTTCTTAAGCTTTTGAAAGAGACGGTTCAACCCTTGACGAAAAATAATATCATATCAAAATTTACCATGACAATGAATGAAATCTCCTTGTTTGCTTTTTTTTTCTATCCTCGGCCTTTGTCGATGAAGCAGAACACCATTGACATGCAACAACACAATATGACCATAGGTAACAGGGGTAGCGTTGCCTTTTGAATGCTTTGCAACTCACTTGTTTGCTCTCTTTCACATTTATCTATTGACACTATATCGTTGTCTATCCCTTTATCATTTAATTGTACATCATTCTTATAAGATTCAGATATTGAAGGCGCTAAAGAAAGTGATTTAAGAACTGAAGCCAATAGAAATGGTGATGAAAAAACTGAAGTGGTCCCCATGGTAACGATATTTTGAGTTGCATCTTGGAGTTGTTTACATCCTTTATAAATTGAACAGACTTAGCCTTCGACATCTTACTGGGTTTTTTGCAGACTTCTCTAAGGGCTCCCTTCACTTGTCTGCTTCTTCTTCAGTGTTCCTTTTAAAAAGGATTCCATAATCCCCAACCATTTAGTAAAGATCCTATCCTCGGGACAGAAATCAACATCATCAAAAAGGATGTTTCCTTCCCGCCCACCTGGGCAAAATAGACAATTTGCTTACCCGGTAGTCCGCACATTGTGTATTCCCTGCAGTAGCTCTTTGTGGTCACTGAAGAAATTCCCACACGGCTCGCGTGTGTTTGAACTTCTCCCATATTTTATTGTTGTAATGGTTGGTGTCGGCAACGTCCCATTCCGCCGATAAGTTATGGTACTGCTTGATTGTGAGATTCGGCTTAGTTAAAAACGCTGATCTTTTTGTCAGCTTCTCACGGGTATGCTCAAAAAGTTTTGTTGCCATCGTTCCTTTGTTGTGTTCATCAAGAAGCCGTTGGGCTGCCGTTATCATGTGCTAGCCACTAATGATGTAGTACTTGATTGATTTTTTATTCTCCATTTGAATCTTCGTGATTTGTTCTGGTGTTGTGACCCACACTTTCTCAGCGCCTTTCTTTCTTTTCGTAGTATAGGCACAAAATAGCATTATGTGGAACAGTGTAAGAATTGTCGTCCTTCATCTTCTCCATAAGCTTAGCTACATGTTCCTAGTTGAGTGGTCTATAATTGAAGTTTGGGTTGACGCTACAATACTTAACCTTACACTCATAAATCCTATCATTCAACATCATTTTCTTGTGGCTTATTGCAGCATGGGATGTTATAGGTGCAGCTGACAAAACGACTGATGATTTTCTTCTACGATCTGAATTAACATGTATGATCCCCGACTGTAGCTGTTCTAATGTTCTCGGCACACTTTTCCAGTTTCCAAAGATTCCTAGGTAAATTGAACGTGATCTGTAAAGAACTTGGGACCGAGCCACCCTCTCAATCTCCCTAATGATGTCACTGTTCTTCTTCAATGTGAAGAGGACGATTGTTCCACTTGATGTTCTGTATTGTGAAGCAATCTCTATTGAGAATACACCTACTTAACGAGTTTGAAGATCTTCGAAGTAGACATCTAATTGGATCCCCTTCATAGATGGGCTTTCATTGAGTTGAAGAAGAACTCCATGATTAACATCATTAGTAAACACGTGAACATCATTATCCATAAGTCGACAAGACCACCCGAGATTAATGTTGTAACTAACAACCTCTGGATCCAAAAACGTGACATTGGATGGAACAAGGCATATGTGTCGAGCATCGTCCAATCTGGGTTCGTAGACTGCTTTTGAGTGCTTGACTAGTAAATCTACTTTCCATTGTTTTGCTTGTCCATTGTGATGTGACAAAGGTTAGTTTGATAACAACCATGGTTGCTCCAATGCGTTTCCCGTTTAGTTTGAAATATGGCCAAGTTGATTCCAGAATCTCCCTGCCCATCTCTTCTCTTGCTCTCGTCTTCAATGTCACCTCAATTTCATATCTGAATACCAAAAAATTTAGTTCTTCAAGCACATATCTGAGTATAACAGATTTATTTTAATTCTTACTTAGAATTTGACAACGACTCCATAATAATGACTGAATCTCCTTGTTTGATCAAATCGTCCTTCTGCAAAATAATACACTATGAATACAATTCATATAAAAACGCACACACACTTGTATAAACCCGAATAAACAAAATTAATACACAAATAAATCACATAAACCCCTCTTTGTCTTAGAGAGAAATGAATGGGATTAACTGTCCAAAGCTCACATTTGTGCTAGTGCAAAAGACAGATAACATTTGGTTTTAGAACCACTACAAATGTGAGCTTTGGATAGTTTCACATAGTTTACTGGTTTTTACTCAAAATATTACAATAAGATTATAAAAGTAAATAAAATGAGATATGTAACTTATATATACTAATACATATATATATTCATATAGAAGGTGGGACGGGATTAATCTCACCACCACTTCTATGCCTCCTGAAAGGGTGGGCAGTATTAATCTCGCCACTTTTTTGGAGCCCTGAATGGTGTGTGAGATTAATCCTGCCACCCTTCTCGGTCTCAGAGAGAACTGCGCAGGATTTATTTGGCACACCCTTTCAGGGGCTCTAGAAAAGTGGCGGAATTAATCTCGCCCATCATGTAAGGGATGGTGAAATTAATCTCGCCACCCTTCTCAGTCCCCTCCATTGGTATGCTATAAACCTTCTTTGTCTCACAGAGGTGGTCAGGATTGATTCGACTCACCAATGGAGGAAAAAAAGAAGGGTGGCGGGATGAGATCCCGCCCACAACACTCTCATATGGATTAAGGCGGTTGGCGGGATTAATCCCTCACTAACTCCATATGCATAGTCCACATTCTTTTATTTTTTTTTACTAATAAAACTTAACACACACCCGCACGCCACACATACACACACATATGTATAAGATTTTAAGAAAGTATATTAGAAAGATAAGCTTAATTGTTTAAGCCCTCTCACCACAGATACGTCTAGCTAGCTGAATATCTTTGGCATAATTGTGAATAGCACACAGGTTCGTGTCTTCAAACAGACCCACTAAATACGCCTCCGCTGCTTCTTGTAATGCTAACACTGCGTGACTCTGAAACCGCAGGTCAGTCTGTAAAACAAGTATGAACACACACACACACACACACACACAAAGTATATATGTGCATAATACCTTAAAGTCTTGGGAAATCTTACGAACCAGCCTCTGAAATGGAAGCTTACGAATAAGCAACTCCGTACCCTTCTGGTACTTACGAATTTCACTAAAGAAAAACATAAACGCTTAAGTTACAAACACAAAACATACTAAATACGAATTAAATAATGATTAAATACTAATTAACCTACTTACCGAAGGGCGACAGTTCCAGGGCGGTAACGGTGTGGCTGTGGCTTCTTCTTCACTCCGCCTTTTGTGGGAGCCGGTTTCCTTGCAGCCTACATATAAACCCAAAAATTATGAAAATAACAAAGAAAATAAAAAATTAAGTCATATATATATATATATATTGTAAATATATTTAAGCATGTACTTTAGTTGCCAATTGCATCCTAGGCGCCTTTCCACCGGAGAAAAGACGAGCGGTTTGCTTGGTACGCGCCATTGAGAACCCTAAAGAATTCAACCCGAGAACCTACATTTATATTACAGCCTCACCATCGGATCTTATCTGCAATTTTCAGCCATCAGATCATAACAAATGAACGATTCATATTCGTTTTAAGATATTGTACTGACGTGTGTGATACATATGCCATGTGTGTTAAGGAATATGCTGCATTACAGGGTATGTCAAGAATTCTGTATGTTTCTATATCTCACACACACAAGCAAGTGTATATCTCCCAGTTTTTATCTCATTCAAAATGATGCATGTATGCATATCTCCTTCGATACATATAGATACAATGTATTAATTTAAATCATTGACCTAAGTAAATCCGGGTCTTATATTTTTTTTAATTTTTTTATTATTGAAAAATGTGAATCATTGAAATTTATTTAATGACAAATGTAAAACTAGAATACTCTTTTATATTCGTGATTGATTTTATTAATCTTAACCGTTAAATTTATATAATAAGTTAAACGTTACTAAATTTTCTTTTTATTATATAAGTATTTCATTATAATTGAAGTTCAATCTTTTATTGTACCTATGTATAAAGAGATGGAATAATTAAAATTTTAAAAAATGTCCCTTTTTAATGTTTTTAATTTTTTCACAATTGAAAAAGAATAAGAGTCTTTGTGAAGTTTACACTGATAAACAATTAATGTGAACACAATATTTATCAATTTAAATAGAATATAATGTAATTTATCTCACTATAATCAATGGTCACCTGGGCCTCATCATAGGTGAGATTTTGTTAAATATATACTTTTCAATTAAAAAATATATGTTTAATGCAAAGAGTTGAAATCCTTGTTTGCGTATGTATTTTGTTTACAATTATGTTCTTTGACTAAATTGAGATCTGGCATACTTTCTCAACACCATGTTCTTAACAATATTAAAGTTTATAACTTGCTAATTACTTGTCAAAGGCTTTAAAAAAAATTTATATATATTTTATTAATTTATTTCTTGCTCTATTAGTTATTAAGCTATGTATTAATGCTTTAAAATATTACTTATGAAAAAAAGAAAAATGCCAAAATAGATAATATATGCATATATATAATATATGGATTTTTTAGTTTGTTTCTATACGTTCTCAAAAAACATTTTTAAAACCATACATAAATATAAATTTATAAGTATATGTAAAATATTTTTTTAGAAGTTTTAAGATTTAATTTATTATAATTATAATATTGTTATTGTTATTATTAATCTTTATTAATTATGATAAATTGGGTCAATTATATACAAATATAATGAATTTATATATATTAATAAATGAATTAATAAAGACAATTCCATGTATAGACTATGGATCAATATCAAGTATATAAAATAATATGTAAGGGAGTAAAATAAATATGTACTATATTACACACACACACACACACATGGTTCCTTGTTCCCTTAAAATTACATATATTTTTTAACTTAAAACAGTAGCATAATTTTAAGAAAATTTAAATATCATAAATATTATTTGGTAGCACAGCTATATTTTAAATGAATAATTTAAATTTTATTTTATTTTTAACCTATTTATTTAAAAACGGCAATCTTATGTGTATTTATAATTTATTAAATATTCCTTAATTAAAAAGTCTGTATTCAATAAGCAAATGAGAAATTTACTTTTTGGGTTTTTAAAATTCGACCATGCGATATTTTAAGAATATATCATAATTGAATGGTTTAAATTTAATTTTTTAAATTTAGTTTTTTTTTCAGAAATAATATATATTAAAACGTAAATATACTATTCATATTTTATATACTTGTGGCAACTAAACACCATTAATTTAATATACTTTTGAAAATAGTTGGCTGAGAAAATAAAAATATTTCAAGTTTTTATTGAGAAAATTCAAACATCAATATTGTTTTACAAATATACCTTAGTTAAATGATTTTAAAGGTTATTGTGTGGCTAATCACAAATGTAACATTTTAATTTACATAGATTCGATAATTTCAGTTCTTGACCCTAATAATGTGCAATATCATTTATTTTTTTAAGTTGTTCTCATTTTTTAAGTCCACTCAATTATCAACATTGTAAGTGTCCATGCAATCCCCTAGGTCTTATTCATATTATGCTTATTACGGTGTAAATCAACAAAATCGTGGTAAAATTTATCAAATAATACATATATAGATTAGCTTAATTAAATGTATTATTGAGTTTTTAAGCCACGTCAACTTATAGGGAATATTCAAAGCATATAAAATCTCTTGAATAGTGCATATATAATTTTTGCGTTTAGATATACATAAATATATACACTATAGACGTGTGTGTGTATGTGTGCTGTTTATGTATGTATAATATTGTTATATTTTATTTATTCAAATTTATTAATATATCATCAATTCGTTAAATAATTTTCTTGGAGTAAAAGCAATTTAAATCATTGACCTAGGTAAACCCAGGTGAAAAATTTTATGTTAAGTTTTATAAATGAAAAATGTAATTTATTTAATGACAAATTAAAAATTTCCTGAACTAGAATATTCTTTTATATTTGTGATTGGTTTTATTATTAATAAATCTTAACTGAAAATTCATAAAGTCGTGCTAATATAAAAATTATCAATTATTTTTGCTATTTTATTTTAAATAAATAGGATTTATAGATTAAAATATAAATAATTTATAGAGTATTCTTTTATATTTGTGATTGGTTTTATTAAATCTTAGCTGAAAATTTATATAAGTCTTGCTAATATAAAATTATCAATTATTTTTTCAATTTTATTTTAAATAAATAGGATTTATAGATTAAAATATTTTAATAGGTTATGAAGTTCAAACTTTTATTATATGAAATATTTAGAACTTCTTTAATGGAAGTTAAATATAAAAAAACAAGATTTTATATTTCTCAATATTTTTAATTTCTTTTACAATTAAAAAAGAGTTGATGTGAATACTTAACAACAACTTTTGAAATAGAATACAACACAGCCTATCTAAATCAAAGGAAAGAGTTATCTATCTTACATAGTCCACATTCTTTTATTCTTTTTACTAATAAAACTTGTACAAATGCGCACGCACACACACACACATGTATAAGATGTTAAGAAAGTATATTAGAAAGATAAGCTTAACTGTTTAAGCCCTCTCACCACGGACATGTCTAGCCAGCTGAATATCTTTGGGCGTAATTGTCACCCTCTTGGCACAAATAGCATATAGGTGTGTCTTCAAACAGACCCACTAAATACGCCTCTGCTGCCTTTTGTAATGCTAACTCTTCATGGCTCGGAAACTTCAGGTCCTTCTGTAAAACAAGTATTAACACACACACGCACACAAAGTATATATGTGTATAAATACCTTGAAGTCTTGGATAATCGCACACGGGCTAGTCTTGAAACGGAAGCTTCATAAAACTGAAATTAATTTGACCTTGGAATGAAACCCAAGGGCATCCAAGTTATCGTTACATAATATGTGAGAACCTTGAAAAAGTTAGCTGCATCCTCATGGAATCCCCGGTGGACCTTACACCCTCTCCATGCTTCACCACAGAGACCTACAACCATATTCCTACACACAAAATCATAAAAAAGAAGATTTTGAAGATCTTTGGGGAAAAACTCCAAATTTTCATTTACAGAATGAATAAAAATCTGGATTTTGAAGAACTATTAGAAAGATTTAAACATTTTAGCCCTCTCACCACGAATACGTCTAGCCCGTTGAACCCTCTTAGCATATAGGTTTTTGAGGTCCGCCTGTAAAACAGCTTACCAACTGTATTAACACACACACAGACTAAATATGTGTGTGTGTTTGTATAAATAAACAACTTACTAACTGTATGAAGAAAAGGAACAAGGCCGAGGCAGAAAGAAAGCTGGAGATGGAAACAAGGCAAAAGCTACGACTTGAAGAAATGCGAGAGACCAGAAGAAGGTATATATTTGTATAAATACCTTCAGCCTCGTGCAACTTCTTCACTTCATCTGTTGTGGGAGATGATAAACCCGATTAATTATGGAAATAAAAAAGAAAATAAAAAAAATCAAATATATATATAATATTGAAGCATGTACCTTAATTGTAGATTGCTTCGTAGTTATAGAGTGCTTTGTGGGCGCCTTTCCACCGGTGGAAATACGAGTGGTTAACTTGGTACGCGTCATTGAACCTACATTGAACCCTAGAACCTACATTTATATGGTTCTATGGTACGAGCGGTTAACTTGGTACGCGTCATTGAACCCTACATTTAAACAAGAATATTCTTTTTTTGTGTACTTTTTCTATTTTATTTTATTATTTTAAAATATAAGTATTTTATTATAAGTGAAGTTCAATCTTTTATTATAGCTATGTATAATAATAATAAACGTCCCTTTTTATGTTTTTAATTTCCTTTACAATTAAAAAAAAAAGAGTTCTTGTGAAGTTTACACTGATAAATAATGTTGATGTGAATACAATAATTATCAGTCGAAATAGAATATAACACAACTTATCTAAATAAAAGGAAAGTATTTATCTGATTATTATGCTTGAATATATGTGGCATATTTAATTTCTAAATATTTATTTCAAGGTGAACCATCGAATACAATTTAATACAAAATAAGCAAAAACATTTTGATTTAGTTCCTTAATTTTTCTAAAACTCAAGTCAAATTAATTTGTAGCTTTTTAAAAAAAAAAATCACTAATTGGATGATAAATTATTAATTTTTGAAGTCCAAAAAAACTAAATAATATTTTTAATTTCTTTTACAATTAAAAAAGAGTTTACACTGATAAATAATGCTGATGTGAATACACTTCATAAGAATTTTTAAAATAGAATACAACACAACCTATCTAGCCTAAATAAAAGGAAAGTCCAATTATTTCATTTAATAATGAAATTAAAATGCATTTTTCATGAATTTACTTAAATTTAAACACGTATTATAATGAACTCGATTGAAGGAAAAATGTTATTTATCTTACATAGTCCACATTCTTTTTTTTTTTTATTAATCAAACTTACACACACCCACACGCACACACACGTGTAAGATTTTAAGAAAGTATATTAGAAAGATAAGCTTCATTGTTTAGGCCCTCTCACCACGGATACGTCTAGCCAGCTGAATATCTTTGGGCATAATTGTCACCCTCTTGGCATGAATAGCACACAGGTTTGTGTCTTCAAACAGACCCACTAAATACGCCTCCGCTGCTTCTTGTAATGCTAACACTGCGTGACTCTGAAACCTCAGGTCCGTCTGTAAAACAAGTATGAACACACACACACACACACACAAAGTATATATGTGCATAAATACCTTAAAGTCTTGGGAAATCTCACGGACCAGCCTCTGAAATGGAAGCTTACGAATAAGCAATTCCGTACCCTTCTGGTACTTACGAATTTCACTAAAGAAAAACATAAACGCTTAAGTTACAAACACGAAACATACTAAATACGAATTAAATAATGATTAAATACTAATTAACCTACTTACCGAAGAGCGACAGTTCCAGGGCGGTAACGGTGTGGCTGTGGCTTCTTCTTCACTCCGCCTTTTGTGGGAGCCGGTTTCCTTGCAGCCTACATATAAACCCGAAAAATTATGGAAATAGAAAAATAAGTCATATATATATATTTAAGCATGTACTTTAGTTGCCAATTGCATCCTGGGCGCCTTTCCACCGGAGAAAAGACGAGCGGTTTGCTTGGTACGCGCCATTGAGAACCCTAAAGAATTCAACCCGAGAACCTACATTTATATTACAGCCTCACCATCGGATCTTATCTGCAATTTTCAGCCATCAGATCATAACAAATGAACGATTCATATTCGTTTTAAGTCATTGTACTGACGTGTGTGATACATATGCCATGTGTGTTAAGGAATATGCTGCATTACAGGCTATGTCAAGAATTCTGTATGTTTCTATTTCTCACACACACAAGCAAGTGTATATCTCACAGTTTTTATCTCATAATAATGATGCATGTATACATATCTCATACAATGTATTAATTTAAAACATTGACCTAAGTAAACCTAATTTAAAACATTGATTTAATTAATCCATAGTATACCACGGTTCAAGTTATATAACTCAATGTTGATTAATGAAAATGATGTTTTTAATTTATTAATAAAGTTAAATTTTGAGTTGAGCCTTTGTATTTGAAATTTTTTATAGATCAACACGATTTCCTTAAAGGAATTCATTCAAAAAAGATGAGCAAGACTTTTTTATTATGATTATTATTTTAACACTCAATTAAAATTCTAATACACTTATCTTCAATTCTCAAACAAGTATATTGATTTTGCTGATGTATTTAATAAGACTAAAACAAGCTTTTAAACTATAATCTTTATAATTATTTTATTAATCTCTTATAAAGAGCCCAAATGAGTTTTATTGTTTTAAATGGTTTTTGGGTGGTTTTTAAATTGGTTATGGCTAGCCACTATGGTTAAAAAAATGTGACATGGTTTTTAACAATTGATATGATTTAAAAAATTACTTGATATAGTTAATATGATTTTAATAATGGTTTTAAAAAAAAATTATGATTTGATAAATGGTTTCATTTAAAATATTAAAATGTGGTCCTTAAAATGGTTTTGTATAAAATAGTTTTGATAATATGATTTTAACATGGCTTTTGACAGGCTTTTACATTAAATAAAATACTTTCATCATGCAACATCTAACCATTTACTCAATTTTTTTGAATCTTATAATACGTTGATACATATACATACTTTTACTAACAACAACTCCATTACATTTGTTGCAAAAACAATGATTTCATTCAATTATATTTAAAGACTTTTACTAAAAATAACCAATATCTAATTAAATAAAACTAATATTTAACAATATAAAATCAACATCTAATAAAAAGAATTAGTATATGAAAACATTAATGTTTATACAATGTTAATTAGATTTATTTGGTTTTCGATCCATATGATTCTATTACATGATTTTTAAGCCATATATATATAATTTTTTCAACTTAGTGAAATTTGTGAAATATAACATTACAAGTCTTAGATTTCAACTTGGATCATTCATAATAAATGATTTTGTTACATGGTTTTGTTAAACCATATATATGGTATTTTTAAACTTACAAAAATTTGTGAATTATAAGACTTAAATTCAATATGAATTCATAATTAATATGATAAACAATGTTGTCTTTTGTCTTTAATTTTCTACTTTTATGAAAATTCATTCGGTTCTTCTATGTTTCCCTTGTTAAAACTTACACAGTGAGTATGCTATCCTAAATTTAAACTTCTTCATGGTAAATTGTATTACCTTATTAATTAGGTTGAGTACTGTCCAAGTAATCACACTTAAGACCTTAATCATCCATAAGAGGCCATTATTATTTTTCACCACTCTTATCCTTACAAACCACATCAAAGTTTTGTGGAATTTGCTATTGAAGAAGGGACAATAAGTTAATACAATATTGATATCAATGCTAAAATATGCTTTAAAATATATTAAAGGTATTACTAGGGTATGTAAGGATTGGTGGTTCATATCATCTATAAACATTGGTAATCCATGTCATACATAGAGGATTAATAATTCATGTTATACATAGGGGTTGGTGGTTTATATGAGTTTCCAAAAGGTTTCATATTGAAAATATTTCAAGTCAAGATCCATATATAAAAGAAGTTAAATTTAAATTTTCAATATTCTAAATCAACACAAGTCATTTTATGGTTAGTTAACCTTACTTGTTACTTTTTTCTCTTTAATTCACAAAGATTTGATAATTTCAATTCATATTTTGTTGTTGGCCCTAACAATGTGCAATGCAACTATTTTTTTTAAAAATTGTTCTCATTCTTAAGGTTCACTCAATTCTCAACATTGTAAGTAGTGTCTATGCAATCCCCTAGGTCCTATTCATATTATGCTTATGATAGTATAAATGAACGAAATTGTAACAAAATTTATCAAAATATGCATATATAAGTTAGTTTAATTAAATTTATTATTGAGTTTTTAGGCCACATCCAACTTATAGGGAATATTTCAAGCATATAAAATCTCTTGAATAGTGCATATATAACTTTTGCGTTTAGATATACAGAAATATATACACTAGTGTATGTTATTTATGTATGTATAATATTGTTATATTTTACTTACTCAAATTTTTAACATATGATGAATTTGTTAAATAATTTTCTTTGAGTAGAAGCAATTTAAATCATTGACCTAGGTAAACCTAGGTAAAAAATTTTATGTTAAGTTTTATAAAATTGATAATTTAAAATTTCTTGAACTAGAATATTCTTTTATATTTGTGATTGGTTTTATTATTAATAAATCTTAACTGAAAATTCATAAAGTCGTGCTAATATAAAAATTATCAATTATTTTTGCTATTTTTTTTTAAATAGGATTTATAGATTAAAATATAAATATTTTATAGAGTATTCTTTTATATTGTGATTGGTTTTATTAAATCTTAACTGAAAATTTATACAAGTCTTGCTAATATAAAAATTATCAATTATTTTTTCAATTTTATTTTAAATAAATAGGATTATAGATTAAAATATTTTAATAGGTTATCAAGTTTAAACTTTTATTATATGGAATATTTAGAACTTCTTTAATGGAAGTTAAATATAAAAAACAAGATTTTATATTTCTCAATATTTTTAATTTCTTTTACAATTAAAAAGAGTTGATGTGAATATTTCACAACAACTTTTGAAATAGAATACAACACAACCTATCTAAATCAAAGGAAAGACTTTATACTCCAAGGAAAGATGTTACATAGTCCACATTTTTTTATTCTTTTTACTAATAAAACTTACTTGCACAAATGTGCACGCAGACACACACACATATGTACAAGATGTTAAGAAGTATATTAGAAAGATAAGCTTAACTATTTAAGCCCTCTCACCAGGGATATGTCTAGCCAGCTGAATATCTTTGGGTGTAATTGTCACCCTCTTGGCACAAATAGCATACAGGTTTGTGTCTTCAAACAGACCCACTAAATATGCCTCTGCTGCCTTTTGTAATGCTAACTCTGCATGGCTGGGAAACTTCAGGTCCTTCTGTAAAACAGGTATTAACACACACGCACACACAAAGTATATATGTGTATAAATACCTTGAAGTCTTGGATAATCGCACGGGCTAGTCTTGAAACAGAAGCTTCATAAAACTGAAATTAATTTGACCTTGGAATGAAACCCAAGGGCATCTAAGTTATTGTTACATCATACGTGAGTTACTTCATACGTGAGAACCTTAAAAGAGTTAGCTGCATCCTCGATAGAATTCCCGGTAGACCTTATACCCTCTCCATGCTTCACCACAGAGACCTACAACCATATTCCTACACACAAAATCATAAAAAAGAAGATTTTGAAGATCTTTGGGGAAAAACTCCAAATTTTCATTTACAGAATGAATAAAAATCTGGATTTTGAAGAACGAGGCTGAAGGTATTTATACTGGTTTTTATACTGCCAAGAGGGTTCTTGGCATATAGGTTTTTGAGGTCCGCCTGTAAAATAGCTTACTAACTGTATTAACACACACACAGACTAAATATGTCCGTGTGTTTGTATAAATAAACAACTTACTAACTGTATGAAGAAAAGGAAGAAGGCCGAGGCAGAAAGAAAGCTGGAGATGGAAACAAGGCAAAAGCTACGACTTGAAGAAATGCGAGAGACCAGAAGAAGGTATATATTTGTATAAATACCTTCAGCCTCGTGCAGCTTCTTCACTTCATCTGTTGTGGGAGATGATAAACCCGATTAATTATGGAAATAACAAAGAAAATAAAAAAGGTCAAATATATATATATAGTATTGAAGCATGTACCTTAATTGTAGATTGCTTCGTAGTTATAGAGTGCTTTGTGGGCGCCTTTCCACCAGTGGAAATACGAGCGGTTAACTTGGTACACGTCATTGAGAGCCCTAAAGAATTCAACCCTAGAACCTACATTTATACTACAGCCTCACCATCAGATCTTTCAGCCATCCATAAAATAGAAATTATTCATAGTATATTCGTTTTAAGATATTATGCTGGCGTGTGTGAGCCATATGTGCTAAGGAATATGCTGCATTACAGGCATTTTGTATATTTTTATCTCTCACACACACAACCAAGTGTATATCTCCCAGTTTTATCTCATGATAACAATGCATGTATGCATATCTCCTTCAATATATATAGATATAATGTATTTATATTTGATTTATTTTACTCAATTTTATTAATATATCATGAATTTATTAAATAATTTTCTTAGATTAAAAGAAATTTAAATCATCGACCTAAGTAAACCCAGGTCTTATATTAAATTTATTTCATTTTAATTGTTATTTTTTATTAATGAAAAATGTGAACCATTAAAATTTATTTAATGACAAACTTAAACATTTTAAATAAAAATATTCTTTTATTTGTGACCGTGCTAACGTACTACTTTTTCTATTTTATTTTATTATTTTAAAATATAAGTATTTTATTATAAGTGAAGTTCAATCTTTTATTATACCTATGCATACAGAGATGGAATAATAATAAACGTCCCTTTTTTATGTTTTGATTTCTTTTACAATTATAAAAATAATAAGAGTTCTTGTGAAGTTTACACTGGTAAATAATGTTGATGTGAATATAATAATTATCAGTCTAAATAGAATACAACACAACCTATCTAAATAAAAGGAAAGTATTTATCTGATTATTATGCCTGCATATATGTGGCATATTTAAATTTTAATATTTATTTCAAGGTGAATCATCAAATAGAAGTCAAATATAAAAGTAAGTAAAAATATTTTTATTTAGTTCCATAATTTTTATAAAATTCAAGTCAAATTAATTCGTCATTTTTTTTTTCAATTTCACTAGTTAGATGATAAGTTATTAATTTTTAAAATCTGAAAAAGCCAAATAATATTTTTAATTCTTTTTACAATTAAAAAAAGTTTACAATGATAAATAATGTTGATGTGAATACACTTCACAAGTTCAAAATAGAATACAACACAACCTATCTAAAAAAAGGAAAGTCCAAGAAAAAATGTTATTTATCTTACATAGTCTACATTCTTTTTTTTTTTTTACTAATAAAACTTACACACCCACATACACACACATATGTATAAAATTTTAAGAAATTATATTAAAAAGATAAGCTTAATTGTTTAAGCCCTCTCACCACGGATACGTCTAGCCAGCTGAATATCTTTGGGCATAATTGTCACCCTCTTGGCATGAATAGCACACAGGTTTGTGTCTTCAAACAGACCCACTAAATATGCCTCCGCTGCTTCTTGTAATGCTAACACTGCGTGACTCTGAAACCTCAGGTCCGTCTGTAAAACAAGTATTAACACACACACACACACAGTATATATGTGTATAAATACCTTAAAGTCTTGGGCAATCTCACGGACCAGCCTCTGAAATGGAAGCTTACGAATAAGCAACTCCGTACTTTCTGGTACTTACGAATTTCACTAAAGAAAAACATAAACGCTTAAGTTACAAACAAAACATACTAAATACGAATTAAATAATGATTAAATACTAATTAATCTACTTACCGAAGAGCGACAGTTCCAGGGCGGTAACGGTGTGGCTGTGGCTTCTTCTTCACTCCGCCTTTTGTGGGAGCCGGTTTCCTTGCAGCCTACATATAAACCCGAAAAATTATGAAATAAAAAAGAAAATAAAAAAATAAGTCATATATATATATATATATTGTAAATATATTTAAGCATGTACTTTAGTTGCCAATTGCATCCTGGGCGCCTTTCCACCGGAGAAAAGACGAGCGGTTTGCTTGGTACGCGCCATTGAGAACCCTAAAGAATTCAACCCGAGAACCTACATTTATATTACAGCCTCACCATCGGATCTTATCTGCAATTTTCAGCCATCAGATCATAACAAATGAACGATTCATATTCGTTTTAAGATATTGTACTGACGTGTGTGATACATATGCCATGTGTGTTAAGGAATATGCTGCATTACAGGTATGTCAAGAATTCTGTATGTTTCTATTTCTCACACACACAAGCAAGTGTATATCTCTCAGTTTTTATCTCATTAAAAATGATGCATGTATGCATATCTCCTTAGATACATATAGATACAATGTATTAAAAATCATTGACCTAAGTAAACCCGCTGTCTTTTGTAGAAAAATCAAAATTTTACATTAGAAAAATAAAATATTCATTGGTTTTTTAATTTATTTAATGACAAATGTAAAACTAGAATACTCTTTTATATTCGCAATTGATTCTATTAATCTTAACCGTTAAATTTATATAATAAGTGCTAACGTATTAATTTTTCTGTCTTATTTTATTAAAATATAAGTATTTCATTATAAGTGAAGTTCAATCTTTTATTATACCTATGTATAAAGAAATGGAATAATTAGAATTTTAAAATTACACTGATAAACAATGTTAATGTGAATACAATATTTATCAGTTTAAATAGAATACAACATAATCTATCTCACTACAATCGATGGACACCGGGGCCTCATCATAGGTGGGATTTTGTTAAATATATATTTTTAAATTAAAAAAAATACATGTTTAACGCAAAGAGTTGGAGTCCCTGTTTGCTAAACCTAGATCCGACATACTTTGTACAACATGTTCTTAACAATTTTAAAGTTTATAGCTTGGTAGTTACTTGTCAAAGGCTTTAAAAAAATTTATATATATTTTTATTGATTTATTTCTTGCTCTATTAATTATTAAGCTATGTATTAATGCTTTAAAATATTACTTATGAAAAAAGAAAATGCCAAAATAGATAATATATGCATATATATAAATATATGGATATGTTTTAGTTTGTTTTTATATGTTCTCAAAAAACATTTTTAAAACCATACATAAATATAAATTTATAAGTATATGTAAAATAATTTTTTCAGAAGTTTTAAGATTTAATTTATTATAATTATAATATTGTTATCGTTATTATTAATTTTTATTAATGATAAATTGGGTTTCAATTATATACAAATATAATGATATTATATTATATTAATAAATAAATTAATAAAGACAATTCCATGTATAGACTACGGATCAATATCAAGTATATAAAAATAATATGTAAGGGAGTAAAATAAATATGTACTATATTACACACACACACACACACACACACACACACATATATATATATATATATGGTTCCTTGTTCCCTTAAAAAAATATATTTTTTAACTTAAAACAATAGCACAATTTTAAGAAAATTATAAATATCATAAATATTATCTTATGTGTATTATAATAAATTTATAAATATTCCTTAATTAAAAAGTCTGTATTTGATAAGCAAATGAGAAATTTACTTTTTGGGGTTTTAAAATTCGACCATGCGATATATTTTAAGAATATATCATAATTGGATAGTTTAAATTTAATTTTTTAATTTTAGTTTTCTTTTCAGAAACAATAATATATTAAAACGTAAATATACTATTCATATTTTATATACTTATGGCAACTAAACACCATTAATTTTAATATACTTTTGAAAATAGTTGGCTGAGAAAAAAAATATTTCAAGTTTTTATTGAGAAAATTCAAACATCAATATTGTTTTACAAATATACCTTAATTAAATGATTTTAAAGGTTATTGTGTGGCCAAGCACAAATGCAACATTTTAATTTACACAACGTATATAGGTTTGTGCTTGTTATATTCATTGATATAGCAATTTATGAGTAAGTAAACATTTAATATATTTGTTTTATAAATACATGGTATAAGAGCTACAATGTTCCCTTGGGATAGTCACTTGGCAACCATTTCACCATTCCCATCCATGGACACTTGTTTATTCCATAAAGTGCAAACCATCCCTTCATGTTGGGACCTTAGCCTCTTCTTATAAATATTATATGAATTATTTAAGAAAATTTATAAGTAAGTTTTAAATTTATTTTATAATTATCATAACATCCCTTAGTTAGAAAGGTAAAGACTCATTTAATATTATTAAAAAGGTTTATGTAATACTTAATTAAATACTTTGAGTCTAGAAATTTCACAAGTAAAAAACACAACAAATTTTAAATGTTGATTTTTAAGTAGAAACCATGACAATAATGCCAAATTTAAATGTTAATACTTGTTTAATTAAACTAGTATATTTTAAATAAATATTAATTTTTATTATTTCATTCAATTTGTTATAAATTATATATATATAAAATTCATTAATTAATTTATATATGTGACAATAACAATCTTATGACCACAACAACTCTATTATAAAATTTTATTTAAATATTAAATAAAAATGGTTGTTCACAAAGTGGCATGATAAAATGAAAAGCAATAAAAACCATAAACCATGTATCTAAAAATTAGACTAGAAATATTATACGATAAATATGTTATGTCTTTTTATTATAATTTATAAACATAATATGTTTTTTTACAAAGAACAACATTAACTTAAGCTTTAGGGTGTAGTATTTCTTATTAATTTACAATTTGTTTATGAATGGAAAATACTTATTTCATAAATTATAATTTTGCTTGTCATCATTTTTAAGAAGTTTTTTTTTTATAAAGTCTTAATTTTAATTGTGAATTCTAGACTCTGGTTGCATCAAGTGTTATTGTTAAAATGTTCGAATTTGTATATATCATGTTGGGAGACTAATTGGTCTCCTTCAACATAATCAATAGTCCCCAATACCACGTTATCCTTAATATACCATGGTTCAAGTTATACAACTTGATGAAAATAATGTTTTAATTTATGAATGAAGTTAAATTTTGAGTCGAGCCTTTATATTTTAAAGTGTTTGTACATCAATACGATTTCATTCAAAAAGATGAGTAAGGCCTTTTATTGTGATTATTACTTTAACACTCGATTAAAGTTTTAAACACTTGTTCTTCAACTCTCAAATAAGTATGTTGATTTTGTTGATGTATTTAACAAGACTAAAACAAGCTTTTAAACCACGATCCTTATAATTATTTTATTAATCTTTTAAAAGGAGCAAGGGTTCAATCTAACTCTTTTCAAATGAGCTTTATTTAGGATAATATGTCCCACAACAATACACATCACATGGTTTTAAAATGATTTTTTAAATGGTTTTTGAGTGGTTTTTAAATTGGTTATGGCTACCCACTATGGTTAAAAAAATGTGACATGGTTTTTAACAATTGATATGGTTTAAAAACTGACTTGATATAGTTAATATGATTTTAATAATGGTTTTTATAAAATTTTATGGTTTGATAAATGGTTTTATTTGGAATATTAAAATATGGTCTTTAAAATGGTTTTGTATAAAATAATTTTGATAATATGATTTTAACATGGCTTTTAATAAAAAAGTAAATTTTTATAATTAATGAAAGACATAGCTTTTACATTAAATAAAAAAACTTTCATCATGCAGCATTTAACCATTTACTCAATTTTTTTGAATCTTATAATACGTTAATACATATACATACCTTTATATAACAACTCCATTACATTTGTCACAAAAACAATGATAAATAACTATTCCATTCAATTATATTTAAAGACTTCTACTAAAAATAACCAATATCTAATCAAATAAAACCAATATTTGACAATATAAAATCAACATCTAATAAAAAAGAACTATTATATGAAAACATTAATGTTTATACAATGTTAATTAGATTTATTATGATTTTCGATTCATACGATTTTATTACATGATTTTTAAGTCATATATATAGTTTTTTCAACTTAGTGAAATTTGTGAAATATAACATTACAAGTCTGATCATTCATAATAAATGATTTTATTACATGGTTTTGTTAAACAATATATATGGCGTTTTTAGACTTACCAAAATTTGTGAATTAGAAGGCTTAAATTCAATATAGGTTCATAATTAATAAGTTTCTTTATATATATATATATTGGACTTAATAAAATTTGTGAAATATACATTACAAGCCTTAGATTCAATTTGGGTCAATATAACAAACTTAAATTCAATTTAAGTTGTTCTTTCTTTTTGTCACTTTTTACAATTTTCTTTTCTTTTACAACTTGCTCCTAAAGCAGTTTACTTCCATCTTTAATTGAGTAGCTATATAATAATAATCACACAAGCTCCAACAATGCCTCCACCTGCAAATGAAACATACTTAATAATTATGTAAGATGGCTTCATGAGCATGGTGAGTTGCACATCCAATTACATGTAATATATATATATGTGTGTGTGTGTGTGTGTGTGTGTGTGTGAGTGTGTGTGTTTGTGTGTCTATGTGTATAATCAATGCAATGATGTTAAATTGGAGAATAAAGTTGATTAAGCCTCTTTGTTTTTTTTAAAAGAAATATGAAGATGAAGACACGTTATTCATTTTGCAGCCTCCTTTAGATGATTTGTTACTTAATTAAATGTGAGCTAAAATTGCAATAACTTTGAATGACCATCATGAAAGAGTTTTGTAACAAGTACACGTGTGTGCATATATGCATAGTGTGCACATGTATATGTGAAAAAGAAAGAGAAAAAGACGTGTGTGTTTGTATATCCATATGCTTTTTTAAGTTTAATTAAAGCATGGGCACATTCAAAGTTATACAAGATATATATAAGGGAAGAAAATAAACATTGGCATAATAAGTGCTTTCTATTCACAATTATCAATGGATGATGTGATGTTTGAGGCCCCAAACATTATTAACAGGCCTTGAAAGAGGCATTTGTCAGCTAAATCTAAGGTGTCCATGACTTAAACGGCCTTTGTCAACTAGATCTAAGGTGTCCATGACTTGAACAAAGCCACATCACTATATGTGAAGAGATCAAAACTTACAATAGAAATAACTAGCATGCCAACAAATCCCATCTTATGATAACTCAAGACGATTTTCCACAAGTTAGGCCTTCCAATACTCATACTTCAGAAACACAAGTCAAACCTACACATGCATATAGCTTATGGATAGTATATCATGGTGGTGTGTCTACCTCCAAAAACATAAATTCATAAATGTGTATATATGTATGTTATAGAAAACTCTCTTTCTACTTACCTACATATATATACACACATACGAGATTAGTAATGGACCTCTCTCTCTATATGTTTAATTTATTATTATTATACATCAATTTTTGATATTTACAAGATATATACAAGAAAAATACCCTTTCATAGCTTTTATTTATGATTGAATAGCTATGACATGAAATGAACATCACAAGTTTGACCAAAAAGGAGCTAAGGTATATTTTTGATAAATTTTTAATAAATGTATTCTTATATTCACTTAAAATTGTGCTTAGCTATTTAAGAAGAAAAGCATTTATAAATATCATAATGTAGCTTATAATCTCAAATTCATTCTCTCTCTCTTACATATCTTCTCTTTCTCTATATCTCTCTCTATATATATTTGCATATTGTATATGTATTTTGAATTTGTAATAACTAATTGTAATGACATTGTTTTGAAGACAAATGCCATATATACGTGTGTGTGCATGCATGTTGTATGATTTGTATATTAGTTTCAATTTTGAGATTAAATACAAAAAATTTATTTAAAAAAAAATCAATTGCTAAACTTCGGACTCACTATAATAACTAATCGTACCATGTTAAACTATGTTTTTTAAAGTAGAAAACCATTATAAAAGCTAATGCTGAATTTAGAATTCACTATACAATTAGCTATATAATTTTAAAATGTTGGCAAGGTACACAAACCAATTTAGAAAACCATGTGCCACACTTTGTCCAAAACCACCCATAAAATAACACGTTCAACCATCCATATAACATTTTTAAAAACAACATAGCATGATCACTATGCCATGTGATAAGCTCATTACTAACCACTTAACTACTTTTTATTGTTAATATAATAAACAATGTTATCTTTTGCCTTTAATGTTCTACTTTCATGAAAGTTCATTTAGTTCTTCCATGTTTCCTTATTAAAACTTAGACAGTGAGTACCTTCACGTAATTTCATCGTCACCACTAGTTATATGATGTTGATGTTATCATAAATTTAAACTTTTTTGTGGTAAGTTATATTAACTCGTTAACTAGGTTGAATACTCTACAAGTAATTGCACTTAGGACCTTACTTATGAATAAGAGGCCATTACTATTTTTCACCGCTCTTATGTTTACAAACCACATCAAAGCCTTGTGGAACTCGCTGCTAAAGAGGAGATTATGTCATGGACCACCACAATAAGCTGATACAATGCTGATATCAATGCTAAAATATGCCTTAAAATATATTGTTATTATGTTAATGCCAATATCAAAATATGTCTTAGAATATATTAAAGGTATTTACTAGGGATTGGTGGTCCATATCATGTATGAACAATAGTAATCCATGTCATACATAGAGAATTAATAATTCATGTCATACATAGGATATGAGTTTCCAAAAGGTTTAATATTAAAAATATTTCAAGTCAAGATCCATATATAAAAAAAGTTAAATTTAAATTTGTAATATTCTAAATCAGCACAAGTCATTTTATCATTAGCTAACCTTACTTGCCTCTTTAATTCACAAAGATTCCATAATTTCAATTCATATTCTGTTCTTGGCCTAACAATGTGTAATGCAACTATTTTTAAAAAAATTGTTCTCATTCTTTAGGTCCACCAAATTGTCAACATTGTAAGCAGTGTCCATGCAATCCCCTAGGTCCTACTCATATTATGCTTACTTACGATGGTGTGAATTAACAAAATCATGGTAAAATTTATCAAAATAATGCATATATAGGTTAGCTTAATTAAATTTATTATTGAGTTTTTAGGCCACGTCAACTTATAGGGAATATTCCAAGCATATAAAACTCTTGAATAGTGCATATATAATTTTTGCGTTTAGATATACAGAAATATATACACTATAGATATGTGTGTGTGTGTGTATGTGTGCTGTTTATGTATGTAGAATATTGTTATATTTTATTTACTCAAATTTATTAATATATCATGAATTTGTTAAATAATTTTCTTGGAGTAAAAGCAATTTAAATCATAGGTAAACCCAGGTGAAAAATTTTATGTTAAGTTTTATGAATGAAAAATGTAATTTATTTATTTAATGACAAATTTAAAATTTCCTGAACTAGAATATTCTTTTATATTTGTGATTGGTTTTATTATTAATAAATCTTAACTGAAAATTCATAAAGTCATGCTAATATAAAAATTATCAATTATTTTTGCTATTTTATTTTAAATAAATAGGATTTATAAATTAAAATATAAATATTTTATAGAGTATTCTTTTATATTTGTGATTGGTTTTATTAATAATAAATCTTAACTGAAAATTTATATAAGTCTTGCTAATATAAAAATTATCAATTATTTTTTCAGTTTTATTTTAAATAAATAGGAATTATAGATTAAATTAAATATTTTAATAGGTTATGAAGTTCAAACTTTTATTATATGGAATATTTAGAACTTCTTTAATGGAAGTTAAATATAAAAAACAAGATTTTATATTTCTCAATATTTTTAATTTCTTTTGCAATTAAAAAACAGTTGATGTGAATACTTCACAACAACTTTTGAAATAGAATACAACACAGCCTATCTAAATCAAAGGAAAGAGTTATCTATCTTACATAGTTCACATTCTTTTATTCTTTTTATTAATAAAACTTACTTGCACAAATGCGCACGCACGCACACGCATATGTATAAGATGTTAAGAGAGTATATTAGAAAGATAAGCTTAACTGTTTAAGCCCTCTCACCACGGATATGTCTAGCCAGCTCAATATCTTTGGGTGTAATTGTCACCCTCTTGGCACAAATAGCATACAGGTTTGTGTCTTCAAACAGACCCAATAAATACGCGTCTGCTGCCTTTTGTAATGCTAACTCTGCATGGCTGGGAAACTTCAGGTCCTTCTGTAAAACAGGTATTAACACACACGCACACACAAAGTATATATGTGTATAAATACCTTGAAGTCTTGGATAATCGCACGGGCTAGTCTTGAAACAGAAGCTTCATAAAACTGAAATTAATTTGACCTTGGAATGAAACCCAAGGGCATCTAAGTTATCGTTACATCATACGTGAGTTACTTCATACGTGAGAACCTTGAAAGAGTTAGCTGCATCCTCGATGGAATTCCCGGTAGACCTTACACCCTCTCCATGCTTCACCACAAAGACCTACAACCATATTCCTACACACAAAATCATAAAAAAGAAGATTTTGAAGATCTTTGGGAAAAACTCAAAATTTTCATTTACAGAATGAATAAAAATCTGACTATTGCTTACCGTCTCCTAGCGGCGATGGTGCCATGGCCGGAGCTTGACCCATACCTTTCATAACACTGATCGTCACCTCTCTCATCCGACTTGTCCGAAATCCTAAGAGAGAGAATTAGGTCTTTTCTTAAGATTACGTTTTTACATTGTCATACCGTAGGAACTTTTCATAACACTATGGAATGCTATGGCCCAGTGTACAAATGCCTTATGTACAGTAAGAAGATTTTTTAGTTTGCATATTAACACATAAATGTCCACATTTATTATGTTATACTTTCTAAGAATGTGAGCTTTTACAACGTCAATTGGTCAAGGTCGAATAGATAAAACGTGTGTAAGTGAAGAAATGGATCAAATGTGTGAAAAGGTCATATCACAACAAGGTTAAATATAAGAAGTATATAAAATCTATTGTTTTTGTTTTATATAGTTTTTGTGTTAAGATATACAGAAATATATACACCAGTGATATATGCTATAGTAAAAAAATGTTACAGATTAGTAATTAAATTAAATTAATAATTAGATTAATAATTAAACATTTGCGTAGCATTTTTCTACTAGGATTTAATCACTGATATACACTATCAGGTGATTTGCAAGCAAAGATTGAAGAACAAGACAAAGAAGATGACAAATCCAAGGAGAAAACAAGTAATTCTGGTGACCATTTAGAAGAGTCCGAGGAGAAAACAGGTGAAGAAGAACAGAGGAACAAACGACTCCGAAAGTAGATGAATACAGGATACCAGAGCCGACTGAGTGTCCGGCTGTTCCCAGAAAGAAGCCCAAAGTGTTCCTGACGATTCTGAGGTGTTTGTGCATCAGAAACTAAGGTACAAGGATGAACATAGGGAAGATGAGGAGTGATACTCCACTAACTCCATATGCATAGTCCACATTCTTTTATTTTTTTTACTAATAAAACTTACTTACACACGCGCATGCACGTGCACACACACATATGTATAAGATGATAAAAAAGTATATTAGAAAGATTTAAACATTTTAGCCCTCTCACCACGAATACGTCTAGCCCGTTGAACCCTCTTGGCATATAGGTTTTTGAGGTCCGCCTGTAAAACAGCTTACTAACTGTATTAACACACACACAGACTAAATATGTCTGTGTGTTTGTATAAATAAACAACTTACTAACTGTATGAAGAAAAGGAAGAAGGCCGAGGCAGAAAGAAAGCTGGAGATGGAAACAAGGCAAAAGCTACGACTTGAAGAAATGCGAGAGACCAGAAGAAGGTATATATTTGTATAAATACCTTCAGCCTCGTGCAGCTTCTTCACTTCATCTGTTGTGGGAGATGATAAACCCGATTAATTATTGGAAATAAAAAAGAAAATAAAAAAGGTCAAATATATATATAATATTGAAGCATGTACCTTAATTGTAGATTGCTTCGTAGTTATAAAGTGCTTTGTGAGCGCCTTTCCACCGGTGGAAATACGAGCGGTTAACTTGGTACGCGTCATTGAGAACCCTAAAGAATTCAACCCTAGAACTACATTTATACTACAGCCTCACCATCAGATCTTTCAGCCATCCGATCATAACATAGAAATGATTCATAATATATTCGTTTTAAGATATTATGCTGGCGTGTGTGAGCCATATGTGCTAAGGAATATGCTGCATTACAGGCATTCTGTATATTTCTATCTCTCACACACAACCAAGTGTATATCTCCCAGTTTTATCTCATGATAACAATGCATGTATGCATATCTCCTTCAATTTATATAGATATAATGTATTTATATTTGATTTATTTTACTCAATTTTATTAATATATCATGAATTTATTAAATAATTTTCTTAGATTAAAAGAAATTTAAATCATCGACCTAAGTAAACCCAGGTCTTATATTAAATTTATTTCATTTTAATTGTTATTTTTATTAATGAAAAATGTGAACCATTAAAATTTATTTAGTGACAAACTTAAAAATTTTAAATAAGAATATTTGTGACCGTGCTAACATATTACTTTTTCTATTTTATTTATTATTTTAAAATATAAGTATTTTATTATAAGTGAAGTTCAATCTTTTATTATAGTTATGTATAATAATAATAAACGTCCCTTTTTTATGTTTTTAATTTCTTTTACAATTAAAAAAAAAAGAGTTCTTATGAAGTTTACACTGATCAATAATGTTGATGGGAATACAATAGTTATCAGTTTAAATAGAATATAACACAACTTATCTAAATAAAAGGAAAGTATTTATCTGATTATTATGCTGAATATATGTGGCATATTTAATTTCTAAATATTTATTTCAAGGTGAACCATGGAATACAAGTCAAATACAAAATAAGTAAAAACATTTTTATTTAGTTCTTAATTTTTCTAAAACTCAAGTCAAATTAATTTGTAGCTTTTCAAAAAAAAATTCACTAGTTGGATGATAAATTAATTTGAAGTCCAAAAAAGCTAAATAATATTTTTAATTTCTTTTATAATTAAAAAAGAGTTTACACTAATTAATAATGTTGATGTGAATACACTTCATAAGCATTTCAAAATAGAATACAACACAACCTATCTAGCCTAAATAAAAGAAAGTCCAAGGAAAAATGTTATTTATCTTACATAGTCCACATTCTTTTATTTTTTTTACTAAACTTACACACACCCACACGCGCACACACACATATGTATAAGATTTTAAGAAAGTATATTAGAAAGATAAGCTTAATTGTTTAAGCCCTCTCACCACGGATACGTCTAGCCAGCTGAATATCTTTGGGCATAATTGTCACCCTCTTGGCATGAATAGCACACAGGTTTGTGTCTTCAAACAGACCCACTAAATATGCCTCCGCTGCTTCTTGTAATGCTAACACTGCGTGACTCTGAAACCTCAGGTCCGTCTGTAAAACAAGTATTAACACACACACACACACACACACAAAGTATATATGTGTATAAATACCTTAAAGTCTTGGGCAATCTCACGGACCAGCCTCTGAAATGGAAGCTTACGAATAAGCAACTCCGTACTTTTCTGGTACTTACGAATTTCACTAAAGAAAAACATAAACGCTTAAGTTACAAACACGAAACATACTAAATACGAATTAAATAATGATTAAATACTAATTAATCTACTTACCGAAGAGCGACAGTTCCAGGGCGGTAACGGTGTGGCTGTGGCTTCTTCTTCACTCCGCCTTTTGTGGGAGCCGGTTTCCTTGCAACCTACATGTAAACCCGAAAAATTATGGAAATAAAAAAATAAGTCATATATATATATATATATATATAAATATATTTAAGCATGTACTTTAGTTGCCAATTGCATCCTGGGCGCCTTTCCACCGGAGAAAAGACGAGCGGTTTGCTTGGTACGCGCCATTGAGAACCCTAAAGAATTCAACCCGAGAACCTACATTTATATTACAGCCTCACCATCGGATCTTATCTGCAATTTTCAGCCATCAGATCATAACAAATGAACGATTCATATTCGTTCTAAGATATTGTACTGACGATGCCATGTGTGTTAAGGAATATGCTGCATTACAGGCTATGCCAAGAATTCTGTATGTTTCTATTTCTCACACACAAGCAAGTGTATATCTCCCAGTTTTTATGTCATGTTATGTCATGATAATGATGCATGTATGCATATCTCCTTCGACATAGTTAATTGGTCTCCTTCAACATAATTAATACTCTCGAATAACATGTCATCCATAGTATATGATGGTTCAAATTATATAATTCAATGTTGATTGATGAAAATGATGTTTTAATTTATTAATGAAGTTAAATTTTGAGTCAAGCCTTTGTATTTTAAAGCCTTTATAGATCAACATAATTTCTTTAAAGGAATTCATTCAAAAAAGATGAGCAAGGCCTTTTATTATGATTATTATTTTAACACTCGATTAAAATTCTAACACATTTATTTTCAACTCCCAAACAAGTATGTTGATTTTGCCAATATATTTAACAAGACTAAAACAAATTTTTAAACCACAATCCTTATAGTTATTTTATTAATCTCTTATAAAGAACCCAAATGAGCTTTATTTAGGATAATATGTTCCACAACAATACACATCACATGGTTTTAAAATAATGTTTTAAATGGTTTTTAAGTGGTTTTTAAATTGGTTATGGCTAGCCACTATGGTTTAAAAAAATTTGACATGGTTTTTAACAATTGATATGATTTAAAAAATTATTTGATATAGTTAATATGATTTTAATAATGGTTTTTAAAAAATTTTATGATTTGATAAATGGTTTCATTTGAAATATTAAAATGTGGTCCTTAAAATGGTTTTGTATAAAATAGTTTTGATAATATGATTTTAACATGACTTTTGACATGCTTTTAATAAAAAAAAAAGTAAATTTTTATAATTAATGAAAGACATGACTTTTACATTAAATAAAAAACTTTCATCATGCAACATCTAACCATTTACTCAATTTTTTTGGATTTTATAATACATTGATACATATACATACCTTTACTAATAACAACTCCATTACATTTGTTGTAAAAACAATGATAAATAACTATTTCATTCAATTATATTTAAAGACTTTTATTAAAAATAACCAATATCTAATTAAATAAAACTAATATTTAACAATATAAAATCAAAATCTAATAAAAAGAACTAGTATATGAAAACATTAATGTTTATACAATGTTAATTAAATTTATTATGGTTTTCGATCATATGATTTTATTACATGATTTTTAAGCCATATATATAGTTTTTTCAACTTAGTAAAATTTATGAAATATAACATTACAAGTCTTAGATTTCAACTTGGATCATTCATAATAAATAATTTTGTTAAACCATATATATGGCGTTTTTAAACTTATTAAAATTTGTGAATTATAAGACTTAAATTCAGTATGAATTCATAATTAATAAGTTTCTTACATGGTTCTTTTAATTATATATATATTGGACTTAATAAAATTTGTGAAATATAGCATTACAAGCATTAGATTTAATCTGGGTCATACAACAAACTTAAATTTAATGTACATTGTTCTTTTTTTGCCACCTTCCATGTTTAATTAAGTAGCTATATAATAATAAACACACAAGCTCCAACAATGCCTTCACCTACAAATGAAACATGCTCAATGATTATGCAAGATGGCTCAGGAGCATGGTGATTTGCACGTCCAATTAATATAATATATATGTGTGTGTGTCTGTGTGTCTATGTGTATAATTGATGCAATGATGTTAAATTAAAAAATAAAGTTGATTAAGCCTCTTTGCTTTTTTTAAAAGAAATATGAAGATAAAAATACATTACTCATTTTGTAACTTCCTTTAAATGATTCGTTAATTAAATATGAGTTAAAATTGCAATAACTTTGAATGACCATGAGAGAGTTTTGTAACAAGTACACGTGTGTGCACATATGCATAGTGTGCATGTGTATATGTGAAAAGAAAGAGAAAAAAATGTGTGTGTTTGTATATCCATATGCTTTTCTAAGTTTAATTGAAGCATGGACACATTCAAAGTTATACAAGATTATATAAAAAAGAAAATAAACATTGTATAGTAAGTTCTTTCTATTCACAATTATCAATGGATGATGAGGCCCCAAACACTATTAACATGCTTTGTAAGAGGCCTTTGTCAGCTAGATCTAAGGTGTCCATGACTTGAACAAACCACATCATCATATGTAAAGAGATCAAAACCTACAATGGAAATATCTAACATGCTAACAAATCTCATTTTATGGTAACTCAGGACGATTTTCCACAAGATAGGCCTTCCAATACTTAGACTTTAGAAACATAGGTCAAACCTACACACACACTTAGCTATATGGATAATATATCATGGTGGTGTCTACCTCCAAATACATAAATCATAGTTGTGTATATATGTATGTTATAGAAAACTCTCTCTATACCTACTTACATATATATACACACACATATACGAGATTAGTAATGGACCTCTCTCTATATATGTTTAATTTATTACTATTATACATCAATTTTTGATATTTACAAGATACATATAAGAAAAATATCTTTTCGCAACTTTCATCTATGATTAAATAATATGACATGAAATGAATATCATAGAGGAGCTAAAGTATATTTTTGATAAGTTTTTAATAAATGTACTTTTATATTCACTTAAAATTGTGCTTAATTGTTTAAGAAGGAAAGCATTTATAGATATCATAATGTAGCTTATAATTTCAAATTCATTCTCTCTCTCTCTTACATATACAAAAACATCTTTTCCCCCCCCTCTCTCTCAATATATATATATATATATATATGTGGTGTGTGTGTATTTGTATATGTCTTTTGAATTTGTAACGATTGATCATAATGACATTGTTTTGAAGACAAGTGCTATATATACGTGTGTGTGCGCATGCACATTGTATGATTTGTATATTAGTTTCAATTTTGAGATTAAGTGGTTATATTTACCAAAAAATTTATTTAAAAAAAATTAATGACTAAACTTTAGACTCCGTAATAACTAATCATACCATATTAAATTATGTTTTTTTAAAGTAAAAACCATTACAAAAACCAACTTAGAACTCACTATATAATTAACTATACCATTTTAAAAATCATGTTGGCAAGGTACACAAACCAATTTAGAAAACCATGTGTCACACTTTGTCTAAAATCACCCATAAAATAACACGTTAAACCGTTCATATGACATTTCCAAAAATAACATAGCATGATCACTAGGCCATGTGATAAGCTTCATTACCAACGACTTAAACTATTTTTTATTGTTAATATGATAAACAATGTTGTTTTTTGTTTTTAATTTTTTATTTTCATGAAAGTTCATTTGGTTCTTCCATGTTTCCTTGTTAAAACTTAGACAGTGAGTATTTTATTATCACCACCAATTATATATGATGTTGATGCTATCATAGATTTAAACTTCTTCATAGTAAGTTGTATTACCTTGTTAACTAGGTTGATTATTCTCTAAGTAATCACACTTAAGACCTTACTCATCCATAAGAGGGTATCACCGCTCTTATCTTTACAAACCACATAAAAGTCTTGTGGAACTTGCTGTTGAAGAAGGGATTATGTCATGAACCACCACAATAAGTTGATACAATGCTAATATCAATGCTAGAATATGCCTTAAAATATATTGTTATTATGCTAATGCCAATATCAGGATATGCTTTAGAATATATTAAAGGTATTTACTAGGGTATGTAAGGTCCATATCATGTATGAACAATGATAATCCATGCTATACATAGAAGATTAATAATTCATGTCATATATAGGGATTGATGGTTCATATAAGTTTCTAAAAAAGGTCCATATTGAAAATATTTCAAGTCAAGATTCATATATAAAAAAAGTTAAAATAAAATTTTCAATATTTTAAATCAACACAAATCATTCTATCATTAGCTAATCTTACTTGTTACTTTTTTCTCTTTAATTTACAAAGATTCAATAATTTTTCAATTCACTAACAATGTGCAATGCAACTATTTTTTAAAGTTGTTCTCATTTTGAGATTCACTTAATTGTTAACATTGTAAGCAATGTCCATACAATCCCTTGGGTCCTACTCATATCATGCTCATGACGGTATAAATCAACAAAAATTATATATGCACTATTCAAGAAATTTTATATGCTTGAAATATTCCTTATAAGTTAGTTTAATTAAGCTAACCTATATATGCATTATTTTGATAAATTCTGCCACGATTTCGTTGCGTTTAGATTATAGAAATATATATACTATAGATATGTGTGTGTGTGTGTGTGTGTGTGTGCGTGCTGTTTATGTATGTATAATATTGTTATATTTTATTTACTCAAATTTATTAATATATCATGAATTTGTTAAATAATTTTCTTGGAGTAAAAGCAATTTAAATCATTGACCTAGGTAAACCCAGGTGAAAAATTTTATCTTAAGTTTTATAAATGAAAAATGTAATTTATTTATTTAATGACAAATTTAAAATTTCCTGAACTAGAATATTCTTTTATATTTGTGATTAGTTTTATTATTAATAAATCTTAACTGAAAATTCATAAAGTCATGCTAATATAAAAATTATCAATTATTTTGCTATTTATTTTAAATAAATAGGATTTATAGATTAAAATTAAATATTTTATAGAGTATTCTTTTATATTTGTGATTGGTTTTATTAATAATAAATCTTAATTGAAAATTTATATAAGTCTTGCTAATATAAATATTATCAATTATTTTTTCAATTTTATTTTAAATAAATAGGATTTATAGATTAAAATAATTTAATAGGTTGTGAAGTTCAAACTTTTATCATATGGAATAATTAGAACTTCTTTAATGGAAGTTAAATATAAAAAACAAGTTTTTATATTTCTCAATATTTTTAATTTCTTTTACAATTAAAAAAGAGTTGATGTGAATACTTCACAACAACTTTTGAAATAGAATACAACACAATCTATCTAAATCAAAGGAAAGACTTTATACTCCAGGGAAAGATGTTATCTATCTTACATAGTCCACATTCTTTTATTCTTTTTACTAATAAAACTTACTTGCACAAATGCGCACGCGCACACACACATATGTATAAGATGTTAAGAAGTATATTAGAAAGATAAGCTTAACTGTTTAAGCCCTCTCACCATGGATATGTCTAGCCAGCTGAATATCTTTTTGTGTAATTGTCACCCTCTTGGCATAAATAGACAGGTTCGTGTCTTCAAACAGTCCCACTAAATACGCCTCTGCTGCCTTTTGTAATGCTAACTCTACATGGCTCAGAAACTTAGGTCCTTCTATAAAACAAGTATTAACACACACACGCACACAAAGTATATATGTGTATAAATACCTTGAAGTCTTGGATAATCACACGGGCCAGTCTTGAAACAGAAGCTTCATAAAACTGAAATTAATCTGACCTTGGAATGAAACCCAAGGGCCATCCAAGTTATCTTTACATCATACGTGAGTTACTTCATACGTGAGAACCTTGAAAGAGTTAGCTGCATCCTCGATGGAATCCCCGGTAGACCTTACACCCTCTACATGCTTCACCACAGAGTGACAACAACCATATTCCTACACACAATACATTAGTAGTGTATATGGGAATGTCTATGAACACAGACAGACTCTCTAAAAATACAGATTTTCATCACAAAGAAAATATTTTTAATGAAAAAAATATAAATTTTTATGAAATCGCATCATGCAAAAGAAGATTTTGAAGATCCTTGGGGAAAAATGAATAAAAATCTGAATTTTGAAGAACTATTGCTTACTGTCTCCTAGCGGCAGTGGTGCCATGGCCGGAGCTCGACCCGTACATTTCATAACACTGATCGTCACCTCTCTCATCCGACTTATCCGAGATCCTTAAGAGAGAGAATTAGGGCTTTTTTTAAGATTACGTTTTAAAATAGGAACTTTTCATAACACTATGGAATGCTATGGCTTAGTGTACAAATGCCCTATGTACAGTAAGAAGGTTTTTTAGTTTGCATATTAACACATAAATGTCCACATTTATTATATTATACTTTCTAAGAATGTGAGCTTTTGCAACGTCAATTGGTCAAGGTCGAATAGATAAAACGTGTATAAGTGGAGAAATGGACCAAATGTGTGAACATGGCATATCACAACAAGGCTAAATATAGGAAATATTCCAAGTATATAAAATCTATTGTTTTTGTTTTATATAGTTTTTGTTTAGATATACAGAAATATATACACTATCGGGTGATTTGCAAGCAAAGATTGAAGAACAAGACAAAGAAGATGACAAATCCGAGGAGAAAAGAGGTAATTCTGGTGACCATTTAGAAGAGTCCGAGGAGAAAGCAGGTGAAGAAGAAATAGAGGAACAGACAACTCTGAAAGTAGATGAATACAGGATACCGGAGCCGACTGAGTGTCCAGCTGTTCCGAGAAAGGAAGATACACTCTTTGTATAGATGCCTCTTCTTCTTATGTGAGGAAGAGATTGGCACACAGTGCGTTCTTGTTTGTTCCTGACGATTCTGAGGTGTTTGTGCACAGAAACTGAGGTACAAGGATGAACATAGGGAAGATGAGGAGTGATACTCCACTAACTCCATATACATAGTCCACATTCTTTTATTTTTTTACTAATAAAACTTACACACCCGCATGCACGTGGACACACACATATGTATAAGATGCTAAAAAAGTATATTGAAAAGATTTAAACATTTGAGCCCTCTCACCACGAATACGTCTAGCCCGTTGAACCCTCTTGGCATATAGGTTTTTGAGGTCCGCCTGTAAAACAGCTTACTAACTGTATTAACACACACAGACTAAATATGTCTGTGTGTTTGTATAAATAAACAACTTACTAACTGTATGAAGAAAAGGAAGAAGGCCGAGGCAGAAAGAAAGCTGGAGATGGAAACAAGGCAAAAGCTACGACTTGAAGAAATGGGAGAGACGAGAAGAAGGTATATATTTGTATAAATACCTTCAGCCTCGTGCAGCTTCTTCACTTCATCTGTTGTGGGAGATGATAAACCCGATTAATTATGGAAATAAAAAGAAAATAAAAAAAGTCAAATATATATATAATATTGAAGCATGTACCTTAATTGTAGATTGCTTCGTAGTTATAAAGTGCTTGTGGACGCCTTTCCACCGGTGGAAATACGAGCGGTTAACTTGGTACGCGTCATTGAGAACCCTAAAGAATTCAACCTAGAACCTACTTTATACTACAGCCTCACCATCAGATATTTCAGCCATCCGATCGTAACATAGAAATGATTCATAGTATATTCGTTTAAGATATTATGCTGGCGTGTGTGAGCCATATGTGTAAGGAATATGCTGCATTACAGGCATTCTGTATATTTCTATCTCTCACACACACAACCAAGTGTATATCTCTCAGTTTTATTCATGATAACAATGCATGTATGCATATCTCCTTCAATATATATAGATATAATGTATTTATATTTGATTTATTTTACTCAATTTTATTAATATATCATGAATTTATTAAATAATTTTCTTAGATTAAAAGAAATTTAAATCATCGACCTAAGTAAACCCAGGTCTTATATTAAATTTATTTCATTTTAATTGTTATTTTTTATTAATGAAAAATGTGAACCATTAAAATTTATTTAATGACAAACTTAAAAATTTTAAATAAGAATATTTTTTATTTGTGACTGTGCTAACATACTACTTTTTCTATTTTATTTTATTATTTTAAAATATAAGTATTTTATTATAAGTGAAGTTCAATCTTTTATTATAGCTATGTATAATAATAATAAACGTCCCTTTTTTATGTTTTTAATTTCTTTTACAATTAAAAAATTAAGAGTTTTTGTGAAGTTTACACTAATAAATAATGTTGATATGAATACAATAGTTATCAGTCTAAATAGAATACAACACAACCTATCTTAATAAAAGGAAAGTATTTATCTGATTTCTATGCCTGAATATATGTGGCATATTTAATTTCTAAATATTTATTTCAAGGTGAACCATCGAATACAAGTCAAATATAAAATAAGTAAAAACTTTTTTATTTAGTTCCATAATTTTTGTAAAACTCAAGTCAAATTAATTTATAGCTTTTTAAAAAAAAATCACTAGTTGGATGATAAATTAATTTTTGAAGTCCAAAAAAGCTAAATAATATTTTTAATTTCTTTTATAATTAAAAAAAGTTTACACTGATAAATAATGCTGATGTGAATACACTTCATAAGAATTTTCAAAATAGAATACAACACAACCTATCTAGCCTAAATAAAAGGAAAGTCCAAGGAAAAATGTTATTTATCTTACATAGTCTACATTCTTTTTTTTTTTTACTAATAAAACTTACACACACCCACACGCACACACACGTGTAAGATTTTAAGAAAGTATATTAGAAAGATAAGCTTAATTGTTTAATCCCTCTCACCACGGATACGTCTAGCTAGCTGAATATCTTTGGGCATAATTGTCACCCTCTTGGCATGAATAGCACACAGGTTCGTGTCTTCAAACAGACCCACTAAATATGCCTCCGCTGCTTCTTGTAATGCTAACACTGCGTGACTCTGACCGTCTGTAAAACAAGTATTAACACACACACACACACACACACACACACAAAGTATATATGTGTATAAATACCTTAAAGTCTTGGGCAATCTCACGGACCAGCCTCTGAAATGGAAGCTTACGAATAAGCAACTCCGTACCCTTCTGGTACTTACGAATTTCACTAAAGAAAAACATAAACGCTTAAGTTACAAACACGAAACATACTAAATACGAATTAAATAATGATTAAATACTAATTAATCTACTTACCGAAGAGCGACAGTTCCAGGGCGGTAACGGTGTGGCTGTGGCTTCTTCTTCACTCCGCCTTTTGTGGGAGCCGGTTTCCTTGCAACCTACATATAAACCCGAAAAATTATGGAAATAAAAAAGAAAATAAAAAAATAAGTCATATATATAGATATTGTAATATATTTAAGCATGTACTTTAGTTGCCAATTGCATCCTGGGCGCCTTTCCACCGGAGAAAAGACGAGCGGTTTGCTTGGTACGCGCCATTGAGAACCCTAAAGAATTCAACCCGAGAACCTACATTTATATTACAGCCTCACCATCGGATCTTATCTGCAATTTTCAGCCATCAGATCATAACAAATGAACGATTCATATTCGTTTTAAGATATTGTGATACATATGCCATGTGTGTTAAGGAATATGCTGCATTACAGGGTATGTCAAGAATTCTGTATGTTTCTATTTCTCATACACACAAGCAAGTGTATATCTCCCAGTTTTTATCTCATAATAATGATGCATGTATGCATATCTCCTTTGATACGTATAGATACAATGTATTAATTTAAAACATTGACCTAAGTAAACCCGTGTCTTATTGTTTTCATTTTAATTGTTATTTTTTATTATTGGAAAATGTGAACATTGAAATTTATTTAATGACAAATGTAAAACTATAATACTCTTTTATATTCATGATTGATTCTATTAATCTTAATCATTAAATTTATATAATAAGTGCTAACGTACTAATTTTTCTGTCTTATTTATTAAAATATAAGTATTTCATTATAAGTGAAGTTCAATCTTTTATTATACTTATGTATAAAGAGATGGAATAATTAGAATTTTAAAAACGTCCCTTTTTAATGTTTTAAATTTTTTTACAATTGAAAAACAAAAATAAAGGCCCTTGTGAAAAAAAAAATAAGAGTCCTTTTTATTAAAAATAATCAATATCTAATCAAATAAAACCAATATTTGACAATATAAAATCAACATCTAATAAAAAAGAACTAGTATATGAAAACATTAATGTTTATACAATGTTAATTAGATTTATTATGGTTTTCAATTCATACGATTTTGTTACATGATTTTTAAGCCATTTATATAGTTTTTTTAACTTAGTGAAATTTGTGAAATATAACATTATAAGTTTTAGATTCAACTTAGATCATTTATAATAAATGATTTTTTTATATGGTTTTGTTAAACCATATATATGGCATTTTTAAACTTACCAAAATTTGTGAATTATAAGACTTAAATTTAATATGAATTCATAATTAATAAGTTTCTTACATGGTTCATTTAATCGTGTGTATATATATATATATATATATATATATATATATATATATATATATATATATATATATTGGACTTAATAAAATTTATGAAATATAGCATTATAAGCCTTAGATTCAATCTTGACCATACAATAAACTTAAATTCAATTTACATTGTACTTTCTTTTGCACCTTTCACAATTTTATTCTTTCTTGCATTGCAGCTTGCTTCCATTTTTAATTGAGTAGTTATATAATAATAATCACATAAGCTCCAACAATGCCTCCACTTGCAAATGAAATATACTCAATAATTATGCAAGATGGCTTTAGGAACATGGTGAGTTGCACGTTCAATTAGATGTAATATATATATATATATATATATATATATATTTGTGTGTGTGTGTATGTGTATAATTGATGCAATGATGTTAAATTGGAGAATAAAGTTGATTAAGCCTCTTTACTTTTTTAAAAGAAATATGAAGATGAAAATACATTATTCACTCCTTTAGATGATTCGTTACTTAATTAAATGTGAGTTAAAATTGCAATAACTTTGAATAATTATGAGAGAGTTTTGTAACAAGTACACGTGTGTGCACATATGCATAGTGTGCACGTGTATATGTGAAAAAGAAAGAGAAAAAGATATGTGTGTTTGTATATTTATATGTTTTTTTAAGCTTAATTGAAGCACGGGCACATTCAAAGTTATACAAGATATATATAAGAGAAGAAATAAACATTTATTAGGAACATTGATAAAATTTCTTGTTATTTCATAGGCAATATAATGAATATAAAAAAATATATATATTGTGGAAAACCGAGAGTGGGAAGGATATATCGGAGTACGAGTTATTAATGCAATACTGTAATACGAGTAATCACTGCAATATGATACCAGCGAGTACGGCATGTTCGGATAAGGATAAGGAGTTAAAGTAACTAAATGGATAAGGTTGAGAGGCAGTTGCGATAACTGCTAGTACGAGACTTAAAATACGGGTATAAGTAGACCAGATTAAGACTGGAAAGGTATCCCGAGTATATTATTATTTTTGTATCATGTGCTGTGCACGGACATAATATAAGTTTCCTTTCTCTCTCAATACGTCTCTTTTTTACTCGTATTTTTGATTTGTGGTACACTATTCTTATTTCTAGTACTGTGACGGGATCCATAATACTGCTGCCTGCTATACATCTTATCATCCTTACCCTTTTTCCGACCTTCTGATATCTAATTTCTTATATATTTTATTCCGATATACCCTTAATACAGGTTTATCAAAGGTAATATTACCTATGTGCAGATATAGGATTTTATGGTTCAACAACATTAGTATAGTAAATGCTTTCCATTCACAGTTATCGATGGATGATGTGATGTTCAAGGCCCCAAACACTATTAATAGGCCTTACAAGAGGCCTTTGTCAACTAGATCTAAGGTGTCCATAACTTTTTAATTGTAAAAGAAATTAAAAATATTATTTAACTTTTTTGGACTTTAAAAATTAATAATTTATGATCCAACTAGTGAAATTAGAAAAAAAAGAGTTACAAATTAATTTGACCTATATTCGATAGTTCACCTTCAACTTTTGATTTTTTATTTAAAGAATTTTCATTTAAATTTCTACATATTGATATGACTTCCATGTTTAAAGCGATGTGCCCCACCGTACCTAACATTTTAAAACCTTAATATTATCTTTTATTTTTTTATTTAATTTAATTTAACCTGTTAAAATATATATTTTAATTTATAAATCCTATTTATTTAAAACAAAATAGCAAAATTAATTGATGACATAAATAATTTAATAGTTAATATTTATTATTAATAAAATCAATTACAAATATAAAATAATATTCTAGTTTAAAAAATTTTAAATTTATCATTAAATAAGTTACCTTTTTCATTAATAAAACTTAACAATTAAAATGAAACATAAATTTTTTTCACCCGGTTTACTTAGGTCAATAATTTAAATTGCTTTTACTCTAAGAAAATTATTTAACAAATTCATGATATATTAATAAATTTGAGTGAAATATAACAATATTTTGCATACATACACAACACACACGCACACACACACATATCTATAGTATATATATTTTCTGTATATCAAAAACTATATATGCACTATTCAATAGATTTTATATACTTGGAAATATTCTTTATATTTAATACCCATTTCTCCGGTTATACACGTTTTATCTACTCGACCTTGTTTAGGTGACGTTGCAAAAGCTTGCATTCTTATAAACTTTAATTTGCATATATTCTTTTAAGGAATTTAATTTTTTCTTAAAAACCCGTGGAAACGAAAAAAATCTTCTTTTTTATAAAGCAATTTCATAAAAAATTATATTTTTCCATTAAATATCTTCTTTTTGTGATGAAAATCTGTATTTTTAGAGAGTTAGGTCTAATTTCAGTTTTATGAACTGAGAATATAACTAAAATTTTTGTTAGCATGAGACTTTTGCATTTTATAATATGTTTGGTTTTATTAACTGGGGTTACGTGTGTGAAAGATTTTATTGTAGTTTTACTTATCTCACATCAAATTATTATTAAATAAATATTAGAATTTAAATATGCCATATCCATGCAGGCATAAAATAAAAGGAAAGTATTTATCTGATTATTATGCTTCATAATAATCAGATAAATACTTTCCTTTTATTTAGATAGGTTGTATTGTATTATATTTAGACTGATAACTATTGTATTCACATCGAGATTATTTATCAGTGTAAACTTCACAAGAACTCTTATTCTTTTTTAATTGTAAAAAGAATTAAAAACATTAAAAAGGGAAGTTTATTATTATTCCATCTCTTTATACATATGTATAATAAAAGATTGAACTTCACTTATAATAAAATACTTATATTTTAATAAAATCAAATAAAATAGAAAAAGTAGTATGTTAGCATGGTTAAGAATCAATCACAAATTAAAGAATATTCTTGTTTAAAACTTTTAAGTTTGTCATTAAATAAATTTTAATGATTCACATTTTCATTAATAAAAAATAACAATTAAAATGAAAATAAAATTTAATATAAGACCTGGGTTTACTTAGGTTCGATGATTTAAATTTCTTTTAATCTAAGAAAATTATTTAATAAATTCATGATACATTAATAAAATTGAGTAAAATAAATCAAATATAAATACATTATATCTATATATACTGAAGGAGATATGCATACACGCATCATTATCATGAGATAAAACTGGGAGATATACACTTGGTTGTGTGTGAGAGAGATACAAATGTACATAATGCCTGTAATGCAGCAGATATGGCTACACACGCCAGCATAATATCTTAAAACGAATATACTATGAATCATTTATATGTTATGATCGGATGGTGAGGCTGTAGTATAAATGTAGGTTCTCTCAATGACGCGTACCAAGTTAAACGGCTCGTATTTCCACCGGTGGAAAGGCGCCCACAAAACACTCCATAATTACGAAGCAATCTACAACTAAGGTACATGCTTAAATATATATATACTTGACTTTTTTTATTTTCTTTTTTATTTCCATAATTATTCGGATTTATACGTAGGCAACAACAAAATCATCTCCCACAACAGATGGAGTGAAGAAGCCGCACGAGGCTGAAGGTATTTACACAAATATATATTGATTCCGTGTGTGTGTTAATACAGCTAGTAAGTTGTTTAGTTATACAAACACACATATTTAGTTCGTGTGTGTGTGTTAATACAGTAAGTAAGCTGTTTTACAGACGGACCTCAAAAACCTATATGCCGAGAGGGTTCAGCTGGCTAGACGTATTCGTGCTAAAATGTTTAAATCTTTCTAATATACTTTTTTAGCATCTTATACATATGTGTGTGTGCACGTGCATGCGCGTGTGTAAGTAAGTTTTATCAGTAAAAGAATAAAAGAATGTGGACTATGTATATGGAGTTAGTGGAGTATCACTCCTCATCTTCCCTATGTTCATCCTCGTACCTCAGTTTCTGGTGCACAAACACCTCAGAATCGCCAGGAACAAACAAGAACGCAATGTGTGCCAATATCTTCCTCACAAAAGAAGAAGCATCTATACAAGAGTGTATCTCTTTGGGCTTCTTTCTCGGAACAGTGGGACACTCGGTCGGCTCCAGTACCCTGTATTCATCTACTTTCAGAGTCGTCTGTTCCTTAAATTTTATATACTTGTTGTGATATGCCCTTTTCACACATATTTCTAGTATTGTGACAGGATCCATAATACTGCTGCCTACTATACACATTGCCATCCTTATCCTTTTCCCACCTTCTGATGTTTAATTTGTTATATATCTTATTCTGATAAACCCTTAATACGGGGTTTATTGAAGGCAATTTTACCTATGTGCAAATGATAAGATTTTATGGTTCAACAACATTGGTATAATAAATGCTTTCCATTCACAGGTATCAATGGATGATGTGATGTTCAAGGCCCCAAACACTATTAACATGCCTTGTAAGAGGCCTTTGTCAACTAGATCTACGATGTCCATGACTTGAACAAACCAACATCACCATATGTGAAGAGATCAAAACCTATAATGGAAATAGCTAGCATGCCAACAAATCCCATCTTATGGTAACTCGGGACGATTTTCCATAAGATAGGCCTTCCAATACTTAACTTTAGAAACACATGTCAAATCTACACACATGCACTTAGCTATATGGATAGTATATCATGGTGGTGTGTCTACCTCCAAACACATAAATTCATAATTATGTATATATGTATGTTATAGAAATACCTACTTACATATATATACACACACACATGCAAGATTAGTAATAGACCTCTCTCTCTATATGTTTAATTTATTATTATTATATATTAATTTTTTATATTTACAAGATACATATAAGAAAATACCCTTTCACAACTTTCATTTATGATTAAATAGATATGACATGAAATGAACATCACAAGCTTGACTATCGAGGAGTTAAGGTATATTTTTGATAAGTTTTAATAAATGTACTCTTATGTTTACTTAAAATTGTGCTTAGTTGTTTAAGAAGAAAAGCATTTATATATATAATAATGTAACTTATAATCTCAAATTCATTCTCTCTCTCACTCTTACATACACACACTCACTCTCTCTCTCTCTCTCTCTCTATATATATATATATATATATATATATATATTTATGTATTGTATATGTCTTTTGAATTTGTAACGATTAATCATAATGACATTGTTTTGAAGACAAATGCCATATATACGTGTGTGTGTGCATGCATGTTGTATGATTTGTATATTAGTTTCAATTTTGAAATTAAATGGTTATATTTACCCAAAAAAATTTAATTAAATAAAATCAATGACTAAACTTCGAACTCACCATAATAACTAATCATATCATGTTAAACTTTAAAGTAAAAACCATTATCAAAACCAATGTTAAACTTAGAATTCACTATATAATTAAGTATACCATTTTAAAATCCATATTGGCAAAGTACACAAGCCAATTTAGAAAACCATGTGTCACATTTTGTTCAAAATCATCTATAAAATAACATGTTAAACCATTCATATGGCAATTTCAAAAATAACATAGCACAATCACTAGGCCATATCATAAGCTTGATTACTAATGAATTAGACTATTTTTTATTGTTAATATGATAAATAATGTTGTCTTTTGCCTTTAATTTTTTACTTTCATGAAAGTTCATTCGGTTCTTCTATGTTTCCTTATTAAAACTTAGACAATGAGTACCTTCACCAACTTATAATTTCACAATGCTATCGTAGATTTAAACTTCTTCGTGGTAAGTTATATTACCTCGTTAACTAGGTTAAATACTCTCCAAGTAATCGCACTTAAGACCTTACTCATGCATAATAAGCTATTACTATTTTTCACCGCTCTTATCCTTACAAACCACATTAAAGTCTTATGGAACTTGCTTTTATCCTTACAAACCACATCAAAGTCTTGTGGAACTTGTTATTGAAAAAGAGATTATGTTATGAACCACCACAATAAGCTAATACAATGTTGATATCAATGTTAAAATATACTTAAAATATATTGTTATTATACTAATGCCAATATCAGGATATGCCTTGTAATATCTTAAAAGTATTTATGAAGGTATGTCCATGTATGAAGATTGATGTATGTCATGCATAAAGATTAATAATTCATGTCATATATAAAGATTGGTGATCCATATGAGTTTCTAAAAGTTCAAGAAGTTAAGAATCTCTATATAAAAGAGGTTAAGATTAAATTTTTAATTTTTAAATCAACATAAGTCATTCTATTGTTAACTAATCTTATTTGCTACTTTTTTCTTTTTAATTCAAGAAGATTCAATAATTTTAATTCATATTCTGTTCTTAACCCTAATAATGTACAATGTGACCATTTTTTATTTGTTCTCAATTTTAAGATTCACCCAATTATCAACATTGTGAACAATGTCTATGCAATCCCCAAGATCCTACTCATGATATATCATGCTCATGACGATATAAATCAACAAAATCGTAGAAGAATTTATCAAAATAATGCATATATAAGCTAGTTTAATTAGATTTATTATTGAGTTTTTAGGCCACCTCAACTTATAGGGAATATTCCAAGCATATAAAATCTCTTGCATAATGCATATATAATTTTTGCGTTTAGATGTAACACTATAGATATGTGTGTGTGTGTGTGTTATTTATGATATTGTTATGTTTTATCTACTCAAATTTATTAATATATCATGAATTTGTTAAATAATTTTCGTGGAGTAAAAGCAATTTAAATCATTGATATATATGTGTGTGTGTGTGTGTGTGTGTGTGTGTGTTTATAAATACCTTAAAGTCTTGGGCAATCTCACGGACCAATCTCTGAAATGGAAGCTTACGAATAAGCAACTCCGTACCCTTTTGGTACTTACGAATTTCACTAAAGAAAAACATAAACACTTAAGTTACAAACATGAAACATACTAAACACTAATTAAACAATGATTAAATACTAATTAATTTACTTACCGAAGAGCGACAGTTCCAGGGCGGTAACGGTGTGGCTGTGGCTTTTTCTTCGCTCCGCTTGTTGTGAGAGCTGATTTCCTTGCAGTTTACATATAAACCCAAATAATTATAAAAAAAATAAAAAATAAAAAATCAAATATATATATATATATATATTGTAAATATATTTAAGCATGTACCTTAGTTGCAAATTGCATCTTGGGCGCCTTTCCATAGGAGAAAATATGAGCGGTTTACTTGGTACGCTCCATTGAGAACCCTAAAGAATTCAACCCGATAACCTACATTTATACTACAGCCTCACCATCAGATCTTATCTACAGTTTTCAGCCATCAGAGCATAACAAAGAAATGATTCATATTCATTTTAAGATATTGTACTGACGTGTGTGATACATAGAGTGCCGCCATTTTGGAGGCTTGGGGCCCAGGAGGCCTGGGCTCAATATTCTAGAATATTCTAGAATATTTTGGAATATTCTTTCTGGTCGGCAGTATTGGCCTCAGTCGGCAAAAAAGAATTCTATTAAAACTGTTGTATTTCTATCTTATTTTTTTTATATTAGCTTAATTTATTACTCAATATACATTAGCTAAAGTTTCTTCTTCATCTTAAGTAAAGCTGCAGTTCTCGAACCACCAGTTACGCTTGGACGTGGAGGTGTTTGAGTAGGTAATTCTCTGGTCTAATGTTCTCTGCGAGCTTGTTTGTTGCCAACCTAGAGAGTTCGAAACTCTTCTCGGTTCCTATAATATTCCTTCCGAGCTCGACGGCAGCTAACAACGATGACCCGGTTCCGGAACCAATATCCCAGACTAGGTCGCCAGGTCTACTGAGACGCTCGATCAAAAGCTGCATGAGTCGAACACTCTTCGGTTGAATCATCATCCTGCACAAACTTCCATTAGGATAAACAAAGCAAAGTACTTCCTTACCAAGCCTCCTGAAAACGGTCGGCGGTGTCGACGAGGATCGTGTTGTCAACGCCAGAGGGTTTGGCCTCTTCGACTTCTTCTCAGAGCTTTGCAGCACCAAGAGAACTAACAAGTTATCCTGCCACATAGACCAAGTTAAACTTGAACTTGAATAGCTAGCTTACCTTAATTTTGTCACGGTATCCCCAGCCTCGTGCACGGTAGACGCTGTAAGTCCCTGCAACCTCCAAGTTGATTACTGCAGCCGCCTGAATCACCGCCGAAACAGAAGGAGAACTCGCGAAGACGACCATGAAACCACTCGCTGCCAAGTGCATTCCACTGAACTGCAAGGCCTCCTCAAACTTCACCGGATCTAGCTGCACAATGTCCTTGTTGATGCTAGCACCTCCATATACAAGCTCATTGGGCAAGTCGAGGATGATGAGGTTGAAGCCGTATTCACCTACCACTTCCTGGAACACCGTTTGTGACTCACCGTATGTAGTCTGTCAACCTGTTGTCGGAGCTTGGTGTACACCTCTGTCTGGGAAGCACCCGGCTCGAAGAAAGACCTGCTCATCTCCTCCATATCGCACACAGCAGGTCGTAGGATCCACGGGGCCAGGGTCGGGATGAAGGTCATCAGGTCGTCCTTGATGTCCAAACTAGCTACAAGTGGCTGCACCTCATTGATTGTAAAGTCGATGCGGCGGAGGTGCTGTAGAAGAGCTTGGTCCCGCTCCGATCCCTTTGCAGGTGTAGTTGTCTTCCGCACCGTCTTCTTCATCTTGCTCTTCTTGATAGCCTCTACTTTTCGGCTCCCAAACAATCGCTGGTAGATCATTGCCGTGCACGTCGAATAGTGAGCTCTCCCAAGCTGGTGGCTGTTGCGACGGACAGTCGAGCCAGAATGGAACATGCTCCCGTTCGAACGGTGTTAGAGCTCCTCTGCTCTTCGACCACATGTGAGGCTCGCTTGTATGATCTGTCCACAGCTTCATCGTCTGGGACGGTGCCATTTCTTCGCCAGTATGAACCTGTAACACAAAGTCAGACAGTAGCAATGCTGGAATGAAAGCTTACCTCCATATCATCCGACGCGCAGACTCCTCACGCTCCAGAAACTCATTCGGCTCCATCGAATAAGTGAACCGTATGCAGTCATGGAAGGGCTGAAAGACCAGGCACTTGCTCGAGTTCGCATCTCGTCAAACCAGCTCATGAAGTCGACATCCGTTCCAACTTCTTCACCATCCCTCTCGCAACCCCTTAAGGATCTGAATGGCTTCCTCGCGCACAGCCTTCCAATATAAGTCCAAGGTGAACCACTTGATCCACTCTTTGTCCTGCATGCCGGTAGCCCAAGTGTCTGTTGTTCTGCCTTGGATTCGAGACGGGTGAGCTTGTTCAAGTATCGGAGTCGCAGCATGTTTGGAATCTTCGCCTTTGACATCGCATACAGCTTCTCAATGCCCATCCAGCGACACTGCTTATGAGAGATGTTTGTCACCTTCTGGAACCACTCCTCCCCCAAGTCTGGGTCTATGATGGAGAGGAACTTGTGCATACGCTTGTCATGCTTCTTGTACACTAGCTGCTTCAGGTTCACCTCAACCTGTGGATTGCCCTTAGCACTGGTGACTGCTCTGTCGAGATCATCGTCGATCTCGTTCTGCACATAGAATAAGTTAAAAATTCTTTCCTATAAATTAAATCGGAGGTTACCTTGAAAAGGATCTTTGCGCAGATCAGGTTCGGAAGAGGATGCCAAGCCGTCTTTCCTGTTGAACTCTCCTTCCACTTCCGCACCTCAAGACGATCAACCTCCGTGAGTGACTCGAGGATTTTCTGAGTTCCTTTGTACTAGTGCAGACCGCCTTTACAGCGAGGAGAATATGTGGTAGCGTTGTTTCCACAGATGTTGCTGAAGATCTGTTCAAAAAACTGTAAGTCTAAACTCTTAACAAAAAGAAAAGAAAATACTCACATGTTAATCGATTGGAACATCGAAACCAGTTGAAGAATGTCGAGGTTCTCCGTGGAGATGAAACTCGATCGAACGCGAATAGCCCATCGCTGGTTGTCCTCTGCATCCTCTCGGTACAGCTTCTGCAAAGCCTGTAGCCTATGGTTCCCGTCCCAGCAGCTAAACTTCCTGTTTGAGAGCCTTGAAGCCCACTGTTTGTACTCCGGCTGAGTAAGAGCTTGCTCGAAAGACCGGTGCTGCTCGTACTGAATCGTGTCCTTCGACAGCTCCGATAGCTCCTCAGCAGTGAGTCGATCTCCGATGGACAGAATGAACAAGGCCGTGTTGCGTAGATAACCAGCCTTCTTCAACGATGACACCAGCCTGTCCAAGTCCCCTGGGTTCACTCGTCGAACCACCTCGTTCGAATGTATTCTACAGATGGGCACATCAGGAGGATCACCAAGTCCCTTTGATAGTAATTTTTCGAGCAGGTTTGCTGAGCTCTCCAAATGCAGGCTCGCCGGTATGCTGTATAACTCCTTCGGCTCCTTATCGCTCTTCGCCTTCTTGCCTTTTGAATCAGCTTTCCCGCGGCCTCTCTTTTTGCTGACTGCCTCCTCCAAGTCGTCCTCGCTAGCTTCAACTGCCTCTGTCATCTGCACTTGCTCGTTCAGGACTGCAACCTCAGCGGATGAAGGAGGCAACTGCGACGAGCTCTCGGGAAATCTGTGATGATTGGTGGAGGCTGTTCTGCTCAACTGCTACTACTCCAGACTGAGTCACTGGAGGATCCTCCTTTGCTACATTAGATGGTTCTCCTCTCTTGCCTCGCTTCTGCTTCGATATCCTCTTCTCTTCCCGTGGCTCTTCATCAGGCGCAGTCTCTAGTAGACGTTTTGAAGCTCTCACCATTTTGTAAACTCTGGAAAGCAAACACACAAGTCAATTGATTAGGAGACAAAATAAAAAAACAAACAAAGATGACTAACCTTGTGGCTGCCGACTCAAGCTAGATGGTGCCGACCCTCTCAGTCGGCAGAGAGATGTAGAAGAAACCTGCCGACTGAGATAGTTTGTGCCGACCTGTCAGACGGCACTGAAGAGATAATGGTGCCGACTGAGATAGGATGGTGCCGTCCCTCTCAGACGGCACAAATGGGAAGACCCATTAACTGTTTTAAAAGAAATACTTGAGACGCAAAGAAAAAAAAAATAATTCAAAATACCTTGTGGCTGCCGACTGAAGAGGATGGTGCCGTCACTCTCAGTCGGCACAAATGGGAAGACACATAACTCTGAAAAAAAAACATTGTTATACGGATACTTGAGCCGCAAAGCAAAAATAAAAAAATTCAAAATACCTTGTGGCTGCCGACTGAAGAAGGATGGTGCCGTCACTCTCAGTCGGCACAAATGGAAGACACATTAACTCTGAAAAAAAAACATTGTGATACGGATACTTGAGCCAAAGAAAAAATAAACAAATCGAAAATACCTTGTGGTTGCCGACTTGAACCAGGATGGTGCCGTCGCTCTCAGTCGGCACAAATAGGAAGACCCTTTATCTCTGAAAAATAAATTATTTGAGCCGCAAATCATAAAATACAGAAATTGCACATACCTTGTGGCCGTTGATTGAGTAGGATGGTGCCGACAATCTAAATCGGCACAGAAATCTCCATTGATTTACTTGGGCGCTGTCGAAGGAAAATCATTCGGAGACTCGTATGTTTGGGACTTGATGGCTTTAGTGATAGCGCATCATAGTAGTCCTTGCTAATGATTACACACATGAATAAAAGAATAGAAAGGAAAGGGAAAACATGAGATGAAACTTATGACACGAAAGATACACTAACTAATTTTTATATTTCATCATAGGAGCACACACAAAATAATGTCATCAACCTATTTACAAGGTAAGAAAAGAAAAGAAGAAACTAGAGACTCTTCTCTATATCTCTATATCTATATGTGTCCTCCCTCCGAAACCCTTGAGCCTTGATCCCTTATATACTCAAAATAATATAAAAAAATGCATGTAGGGTAGGGTAGGGATGTAAGAGAGGGTGTAAGATGGGGTTACATAAGAATAATGGTAGGGGGTTATGGAAGAAGGTGGGCTTGACCCATAAATGATGGGGGTTATGGAAGAAGGTGGGCTTGACCCATAAATGATGGGGGTTATGGAAGAAGGTGGCTTGACCCATAAATGATGGGGGTTATGGAAGAGGGTGACTTGAATTTGACTTGGGAAGGTGACTAAGAAGGTGCATGGAAGAAGACAAAGAAAATGTGCATGGTCAAAGCAGGCACTAATCATATGGATTAACATAATAATGTTGACTAGTTTGACCATGCAAGAAAAGACAAAGAAGGTGAATACTAAAGTGAAATGTAGATGTATAATACGAGTAGAAGACTAGTATAATACGAGTAAAAGACTAGTCCACTACATGCATACCAGGGGCTACCAAGGTGACGGTCCAAATTTTCCCGTGACATAAATCCCACCCAAACAACGCATTGCCACGCGATGCGGGTTGTTTGAAAACTCATAGCTACTGCCGAACATGAAAGCGCTTCAACCTATAACCATTAACATGTGTGCCATGCTGTTCTCCATCCAAGTTTGCCAAAAGATATGACCCATTCTTATAAACCTTCACAATGATGAAAGGTCCATCCCATCTTGGTAAGAACTTCTTTGAGAAGGTCTTATCCAATCGACTATCATATCGCATCACTAAATCACCCACCTTGAGTGGTCGTTCTCGAATCTTCTTATCGAATTTGGCCTTCCACTTCTGCTGCATTGCTTCCACAAGTTGCAAGGCTTGTCTTCGTGCTTCATCCATGCTCTCCAACTGAACCAACCTTGCTTGCAAGTCCTCACATCTCCAAGCCCATGCTTCAATGCTAGACGCAAGCTTGGTATCTCCAGCTCAATTGGGAGTATTGCTTCTATACCATAAACTAATTGAAATGGTGTGTACCTGGTAGCAACTTTGTGTGTTGTCCTGAAAGCCCAAAGTGCTGCCGGTAACCACTGGTCCCAATCCTTCTTATGATCCACCGCAAGCTTAGCTAATATATTGCACAACACTCCATTTGTTCGTTCCACCAGTCCATTAGCTTGAGGGTAATAACTTGTTGATTGTCGCGTGTGATGGACAATTGAGAAAGAAGAAGCTCCACCACTTCATTGCAGAAATGAGAACCCTGATCTGTTACTATCTCTAATGGGCACCCAAACCTGGTGACAATGTTTGGATGATGAAATTTGTTACGACCTCCTTGGTACAAGCTCGAACAGAGACTGCTTCCACCCACCTCGTTAGATAGTCAGTACCCACAAAATGTATCTCTTTTGTGAAGAAGCCACTGGCAAGGGACCAACAAAGTCTATTCCCCACTTCTCGAATGGACCTGTTGGTAAAATAGGATGCAAAGGTCCCTTGTACAACACTTTTCTTCCAAAAGTCTGACAAACCTGGCAAGTCCGACACCACCCTTAACATCCTTGAAGAGGGTCAGCCAATAATATCCTGCATTGACTATCTTCTTGGAAGTGTAGTCGTGTGAGAAGTGTCCACCGCAAAATCCTTCATGGCATTGCTCCATGATCTGTTTTCTCTCCTGACAACCCACCGCTCGTCGAAGCACACCATCTCGCCCTATCCTATAAAGTAACTCACCATTACTATATAAGTCGAATTGTCGCATGATCATCTTCTTTTGGGTTGTTGTACATCCTTCTGGAAACTTCCCATCCATCAAGAAATTGTAGACTTCTTGATAATCCTTCATGTTGGGTGAAAGAGCACAAACTTCTAAGAGATAATGGAACTTCTCAATGTCACCTTGGTCTAACATTTCTGCTAAACCCGCTCTTGTGCTCTTCTCATGTTGAAACTCAAAATCATACTCAGCAAGGTCGTGATCCACCTAGAAAACTTCCCTGTGAGCCCAGCTTATAGCAATGTACTTAAGTGTTGCATTGTTGATGAGGAAAACAAAGTGGCGCCCCCACAAGTAATGCTTGAACTTCTCCACTGCATATATGATTGCTGCTGCTTGCTTCTCCAACAATGGGTAGTTGAGCTCTGGCCCTTGTAATTGCCTTCCTGCATAATAAATGGAAACAAGTATCCGCTTCTCCCCTTCTGCATCAGGATCACAGTGATTGAAACTTCTCCAAGCTGAGATTGACATAAAATAACTCCTCCCATTTAGGTGCCACCAAAATCGGATGTGAACTTAGTGCGATCTTAAGCCTCTCAAATGATGCTTGGCATGAAGAAGTCCATTGAAATGCAACTCCCTTACGAAGTAGCTGGTTCAATGGATATGCCATCTCTGCAAATCCCTCCACAAATCTACGATAGTACCCTGCCAACCCTACAACTTTCGTACCTCCTTGACACAAGTCGGAGTTGGCAACATGAGTAGCTTGTCCACCTTGTCTTGACTTGGCTCAATGCCATCCTTTGAGATCACATGTCCTACTAAGGTGCCCTTAGTACTACCAATCTGACATTTTTCCGGGTTCAAGCATCCTTTTGCATCATCCATCCTTTGGAATGCTAGTTGTACCTTCTCCAAGTGGCTCATCCTATCGCTATAGATGCAAAAGTCATCGAGGTAAACCCTAATGAATGAACCAAGATATGGTTCAAACACCTTGTTCATCAATCGTTGAAACGTTGCTGGAGCATTTGTGAGTCCAAACGGCATCACCCTATACGCAAAGGTTCCCCATGGTGTGGTGAAGGTAGTCTTCAGCTGGTCCTCTTCTCGAATCCTGACTTGGAAATACCCAGAGTACCATCACAAAATGTGTACATCTCATGCCCTGTCACTTCATCTAGTATCTCATCCATGAAAGGAATGGGGTGATGATCTCGATGTGTGCCATCATTTAATCGTTTGAAGTTGACACAAACTCGCCACTTACCATTTTTCTTTGGGGCTACCACCACAGGAGAAACCCAATCTGACGTTTCCACCTTAAAAATGAAATCCGAACGCTGTAGCTTCATGAGCTCCTCATAAACTATGCTCTGTTTCAAAGGACCCATCCTATAAGCCTTTTGTGCAACTCCCTTCATACCTGGTTTAAGTGGGATCTCATGTTGCACAATATCTACTTGACGAAGCTCCTCATATGATGTCGCAAACAACTTGGGGAACTTCAATAGCATGCTCATGTATTGCTCCTTCTCCTCAGGAGTCAAACTTGAACTAAGCATCTTCTCCAAAAGAGCTCGTCGCTCCACTTCCTTTGCCTCAAACTTGTTGCCACTACTTGCTTCCTGCCCCTTTTCAACAACCCCTACTACCCCTCCTTGAGCCTCCTGCTCCTGGGTGAGTTGTTGATCATAGACCTCATGTCTATCGTGAGGCTCCACACGTAGCAACCTTAGGAATCGCCTTGAGGGCATACAATTCCTTCTCCTCTTGCTCACTCTCAGAATCTGAGGTTGTCACCTCACTATTACTGCTAGAATCATATTCCTCACTGGAAGATGACTCCTCATCTACAACCTTTGTTGTGTTCTCCTTGATGGCTATTGTCACTCGTCTTGACTTATGACCAATAGTCATCTCCCCCTTTTTCCAATAATTCTTAGCATCAACCTTATAAAGCCAAGGTCGACCCAAGATCATAGGATAACCATGTGCATCCCGTCGTAGTTGCATGACATGCACATCTATAGAGGTAGTTATCCCGTGCACTGTGATCGGCAAGTCAATAATCATTCCAACTGGCTTGACACGTCGATCATCGCCACCCTAATCCTCCAATTTGAAGGTTGGTTGCACTTGAGACCAAGTTTCTCCATCAACCAGCTACTCATGACATTGATCTCTGCACCACCATCTACTAAAACACGTTGCACACGCATTCCATCTACTACCACATCCACAATTGGTGCCACGGCATTCGTATTGGATTCTCTTGTTATCACTTGTACATTTCGCATCACCTCATCCTCACCACTAGGACGTACCTTCTTTGCACGAGTACTAATCCCTTGTCGAAGCTCTCTCCTCAAGCTTGGGCATTTTGACAATAATTGTGCAACTGTAATGTTGGCACGAGTATCTCCTAGATCCTCGACAATTGAATATTCCTTCTGCCCCTTGCCAATCCCCATATCCTGTATACCAACCTTACGTCGTGGCTTGGTACCTTCCTTCCTTTTCTTCTTGCTTGCACGTGTCTCCACTTGTTCAGGTTGCTCCACTTGTTGCTCCCCTCTGGCTCTCTTAAGACCTAAGAGATCCAAGTCACCTTGCTCGGTTGTTAACTCCACCAAATGAACACTAGGTTGGTCCCTCTGTTGTGGTGCAGGAGTTGATTGAGGTTTCTGAGGACACTCATTTGCATAGTGTCCCACCTGTTTACATGTAAAACATGTCACCTGTGGTCGTGGTTGTTGACATTCAGTGGCATAGTGACCTTGTTGTTTACAAATGTAACAAGTGACATTAGCTCGATCCCTAGGTGGCCTTGGAGGTTTTGGTCCTGTTGGCTTTGCTTGAAGCAAATGCAACTTGAGTTCGTTGAGATCTGAAGTTAATTTGGCAATACTACTCTCCAACTCAGATGATTTGACTGGAACGGTTGCAGGAATCACAACTTGGGGTGTTTGTAGAATTGGTGCCAACCTTGGTTGTGGTGCTACCGTTGAGATTGAGGCTTCATCAGGATCCATGAGAAGTGCCTCCTTTTTCATAGCAATCTTCACAGCTTCCTGCAAGTTACTAGGCTCTTTGTTCTTTACCTTCTGGCGTAATACCGGCTTCAATCCAGTAAGAAACTTGTTGAACACCAATGCATCTATCCCCACAGCTGGTTTGGACTCCTTGGATGCATCCTCCTGTCCTTCGGAGGCCTCCACTCCCAAACCACTTCGTAGCTTACATTGGAGTTCCAACACACGCTCACTGAATGCCTTGACACTCTCTTCTTCACTTTGCCTCAATTGATCCAATTGCTTCATGACCTCATCCAATGTCTCTGGCTTTCCATACTCTCCTAGAAAAGCCTCACTCAACCTCTCCCAACTAGCCTTAACATCACTAGTTTGACGTTCAAACCACTTCAATGCTCCATCCTCCAAAAAGGATGGTAGAAGTTCTGCCCAAGTGGTAGAACTTCTATCTCCATTCGAAATGCATGCTCGCTTAAATGAACGTAAATACCGATCTGCATCCTCATTTTGCAGACCATGATATACTGGAATAGACACCATCTTTACAAGTGTAAAAATGGCAAAGGTTTCACCTGATTACAAGTAGATGAAGAGACGTCACTTTGACGAGGCAATGCCCCCCTCTGTGCAAGCTCGTCAGCCTCTAGATTCTCTCTTCGAGGAACGTGCTTTATCTCAAAAGTGTCGAATCCCCTTTTGAGATCTTGAACACGCTCAGAAAGCACCAACAACTCAGGCTTTCTCACTTTCCACTGACCTTGCACTTGGTTCACCACCAACTTAGAGTCACCAATCGCAACCACGTTTTTCGCTCCTTGTTTCCTTGCCTCCTTCAATCCTCGAATCAATGCAGAATACTCCGCTTGATTGCAAGAATTAGCACTAGAAGTTGGCTCAGAAATTTTGATTCGCTTCCCTACTGGATCAGTTAGCACGACCCCTACACTCGCAACTTGCTTCTTTGGCTTGTATGCTCCATCAAAGTTGACTTGCCACATTAACAAGCACAACCGAACCTCTCACAACGCGCGCAATACTCTTGCTTCACCAAACTCCACACTCCACAAGATTCCCAAAGACTTGGATGAATCCATCGAGATATTGTCACGACTGCGATGTGAGGATCAATGTATGGAAGATCCATACACAAACGGTGTGCCTCATCGATATCACCACTATCACATGGGTGCCAAATCTTGATCCATGCTCGATTCACCTCTCGCCTCCTCAAAAGCACATTCGCAATTGCAAGTTGTATTCCAAACTTGAATTCTTCAAATCCCCACGCTTGAATGACCACCAACTTGTTATTTAAAGCAAACCCATGTGGATGCTCAAAACAACACTTCAATATTTGATTTTGAAGAGACCTTGAAAGTTGAAAGAACCTTCTCCAGAAAGGACGCTCAGGCTCATTCATAAAATGCACATTAGCATTCCACGCTCACCGCACCAAAAACATGTCGAAGGAAAATCATTCGGGACTCGTATGTTCGGGACTTGATGGCTTTAGTGATAGCGCATCGTAGTAGTCCTTGCTAATGATTACACACATGAATAAAAGAATAGAAAGGAAAGGGAAAACATGAGATGAAACTCATGACACGAAAGATACACTAACTAATTTTTATATTTCATCATAGGAGCACACACAAAATAATGTCATCACACCTATTTACAAAGTAAGAAAAGAAAAGAAGAAACTAGAGACTCTTCTCTATATCTCTATATCTATATGTGTCCTCTCTCTCCGAAACCCTTGAGCCTTGGTTCCTTATATACCCAAAATAATATAAAAATGCATGTAGGGTAGGGTAGGGATGTAAGAGAGGGTGTAAGATGGGGGTTACATAAGAATAATGGTAGGGGGTTATGGAAGAAGGTGGGCTTGACCCATAAATGATGGGGGTTATGGAAGAGGGTGACTTGACTTTGACTTGGGAAGGTGACTAGAAGGTGCATGGAAGAAGACAAAGAAAATGTGCATGGTCAAAGCAGGCACTAATCATATGGATTAACATAATAATGTTGACTAGTTTGACCATGCAAGAAAAGACAAAGAAGGTGAATAGTAAAGTGAAATGTAGACGTATAATACGAGTAGAAGACTAGTATAATACGAGTAGAAGACTAGTCCACTACATGCATACCAGGGGCTACCAAGGTGACGGTCCAAATTTTCCCGTGACAGCGCTGCACAAATCGAGTCGAAATGGATGGCGCCGTAGTGGAAACCGTAACTCTGAGATCTGAGATTGAAAAAACCCTCGGGATCTGCCGTAGTGGAAACAGATCTGAGATTAAAAAAACCCTAGCCACAGTGGAAACAGTAAACCCTATCTACCAAAAAACCTAGCCGCAATGAAAATAGTGAACCCTACGGAATAAATGTGACATTAATATTTAGGGTTTCTTTTAAAATATGTGAATAATTGGTAAAGGTGAAGATATTTCAAATCATAAAAGGTAGTAATTAAATTAAATCGGTGATACTAGAGAGGACAGCATTAAGAAACTGTGAGCTGGTAGCGTAGAATTAATTATATACAAAAGTGTATTCACGTTTATTATTAACGATTATAATTTTTTTTTGCAAACAAGAGTGTATTTAATTTTTTGCTTTGCTTTCCTAAACCACTGAGCTTTCTCCTTGCATTGTCATGGCCAGAGTTACCTATGAAGGCATTGATAAAGATTTCCTAGTCGATGAAGATGGAAATGCTTTTGTGTTTGAACATAATCTTCACATTGCTTCAACATTCCTTGTTGGTTCAGTATACATGTGGTTTAATTGATGTCAGTTTCTGCGAGTTCTAGAGAAGATGTGGAATTGTTACCAGAAGGCAATGCATCAAACCAGTTTGTCTTTTACACATTGTGCCGGCAAAGGGCCCGTTGTTCAGGTTGCGGACAGAGGAGCGTGAGGAATCCATGCTAGTGGTCTTCTAAGAGCAGACAAATGTAGGATAGGGAAGGATCTCATTGGTTCGTCTGAAGTTAAACGAGTCTCTGAACTACCACAGATATACAATGGAAATGTCATTTACAAACTTCCCCCAAAGAAAGAAAGCACAGAGAAGTACTTGGGGATGAATTGCAAGGATGGGTGCTACCATTAGACACACCCGAGCACAACACATTGGCATGTTCCGGTGCGAGTCAGTCGAAGTTCATGTGTCGGACATCTTAAATGCATCAATCCTACCTGCCCCTACTTGGCTTTCGAGAAGAAAGCAAATGAATGTCACTTCAAGGGTGCTGTGGAGAAGGCAAAGACAACTAAGACAGGCAAAGTAATAGGCATGAAATGTAAGCATTGTGGAGAGGAGCCATTGCTGGTGCACACTTGTCCGGCTTATGTGTACTACATTCTGCCAGATGACATTTCTTTTACAAGGTTGTTCATTCACAGAGGTGTTCATCAGCATCCAGTCAGCCCTCAGTATCAGCTTCAAACGTACAGCGAGCCAGATCTAGTGTCAGCAAAGTGGTAAAGAGCAGTCCGCGAACCAATCAACGAGTGATTGAGTTTCAAGCTGCGCGTGAGCTCATCTTTGAAGAACTTTTCAAGGAAGAAGGAGAAGTCTCATACACTGGTTTACTCTCAAAACTTGAACCTCTTACAAACCATCGAAGGTATTTTTCTTTAGATCTCTACACACTGACGTGACCTTTCCTTTAGGACTCGGACTAAATTACACAATCAAGACAGAAGGAGACACACTTTAGAGAGGGTTACGAGGGTTTTCTGGAGCTGAAGACAAAGTTGCCAATACCTTTCATTCACGTCATACATGTCTAGGGATGGAACTGCATGGTGCTGAGGAGCAGCCTCTGATCTTCAAAATGACAGTTGAGGGACCGGGTTTAGGAGTTGAGTACATCAGAAGTGTCAAAGTGGAGGAGACCTTCATGATCAATGGGTTATTCTGGACCACACGCACCGCATACCAGACTAGGCGACAATTGGAATACACCTTTTGACCCATTGTAAGTTGTAAAACTCTTCATAACACTTTCTAATCTTCGTTATTTAATGTTCTCTTGCAGTGTCAGATCCATGGTGACTATAGCTTACGCAGATATGTGCCGCAAAGATAATGTTGCAGTGCTGAAGTTCTTGAATACAATGCTAGAGGTTTGTAAGAAACAGGGTTTGGAGAATGTCAACTTTGCTGGTTTCATGTCGGATGAGGCTGGAGCGATATGGATAGCCTTGCGCCAAGTATTCAACAACGGAGCAAAGATGAAAGGTGTGAAAGAAGCTGTCTATTTCACTTTATGCAATTCATGCGTCAAGTGACAAAGAAATGGATCGCAAAAGAACATCGCGAAGAACACATGAAGCTTGCTCGTGCCTGGCCTGCAGCACTGAATGAACAATCTAAGAAAGAACAACTGGCAATTCTCGAGTCTTTTTGGGAAGGACGAGCGTTAAACATTCGAGCTTTGAAGACATGGCTGTCTTGGTGGATCAGGCATGAGGACCACATCTCAATGGCGGAACTGGGAGACATGACAGAAGAAGGACTCGCGAGCGTTCCAACTACAAACAATGCTGAAGTGATTCATGCGAGAGCAAGAAGAGCAAGAGTACCACTGCTGGAGGCGACAATGTTAGACCTCACCGATGCAGTTATGCAGAGTGCGAAGGTGAAAGTGGCAATAGAAGGGAGGTATACAGGGTCAGGGCCTTCAAAAGAAAACTCTGTTGAAACGAGTGCAACGCAAACTCTCTGAGGGGAAAAGTGTATCTCCATCAACAATTATCAATCTGGTGGAAGGCGAGGAACACTTGACCAGCCCGAAATTCACAAGTACCACTAACGTCCAAGTGCAAATTGTTAGGAGAACAGTCACAGGAACAGAACAATCTGATGCTTGACGTTCACACGGACATGATGTAGAGTACACAGAGTGGGTGGTCCAAAACAACAGGAGAAAGAGGTTAAGGTTCGAAGAGGTTTTGGAGAGAGAGATTGCTCAAATAGAGTGGGCCATTAGACGATTCGGAGCATCCAGTAAGGTTAAGTGTTTGGGGATGAATCAGGAAGGAACTGCTCTATGTGGAAAACCAATCGGTTATCCAAGCAGAGTGCCAGCACCATGATTCTATGGAAAACGAATATACATTGATGCCTTGGGGAATGAGGAGTATGTACAATAGATGATGTGGTTCTGCCCAAAAGATTCAGGGTGTTTCATGCGGCCAAACAGCAAAATTCTTCAGTCACGAATTCCAACACCACCAACGGTTTGGCCTGTGCTCAAGGAAACGAAGCTGACAAGTGAGGAGGTCAGAGAACTACAGGATGCAGGCTTTGTTCTGGAAGGTTTACAGGGGACGGCAGGAAGAGTAGATGAGGGTCAGAAGGATAAAACACCATCGCCACCACGTGGAGCTGGATCTACAACAATTCCACCTTTCGAAGGACATATGGTCCGGACTCCAACAAGAATGTCTAAGGAACAAGAGAAGAATTTCCACAAGGCCAAGATGTTTTTAGGTTGTGTGTGAAATGTTGAAGTGACAGTTAGAGGACAGAAGGAGGCTTTCGTTGTGTCGGCAGGAAATGACTCTGCAAAGGTAACTATTAGTACTTATCCTACATGTAGTTATTCTACCTTTCAGAAGAGCAAAAGTTGGAGCCCATGTGTACACATGTACTTCATCTACAGCCGTGTGCTTGGCTTGAACCTGGATGTCACATATTTTCTACAAAGCGATCACTCAGTGAGATGGAGGTCCACCGTTTGCTGGTGAATTGCAGCAGAGTTCATGACCCACCGGTGCTACAAGGATAAATGGTTTTGGGTTTAGGATAATGCTTTATTAAGCCAGTCGGCATATTAAAAAATATATATTCTAGAATATTCTTGAGAATATTCAATATGCTAGAATAACCCTAGAATATCCGCGAATATATTAGAATAATATGAAGCCTCTTGAGCCGGAGCCTCCTTTTCGCCGAGACCCTGATACATACGCCATGTGTGTTAAGGAATATGCTGCATTACAGGCTATGTCAAAATTCTGTATATTTCTATTTCCCACACACACAAGCAAGTGTTTATCTCTCAGTTTTATCTCATGATAATGATGCATGTATGCATATCTCCTTGGATATATATATAAATAATGTATTTATATTTTATTTATTACTCAAATTTATTCATATATCATGAATTTATTAAATACTTTTCTTAGATTAAAAGAAATTTAAATCATTGACCTAAGTAAACCCGAGTCTTATATAAATTTGTTTCATTTAATTATTATTTTTTTATTAATGAAAAATGTGAACCATTGAAATTTATTTAATGAAAAATTTAAAAGTAGATATATAGAGGCTTCTTCTTGTTCTTCTGTGAGGAAGAGATCGGCACACAGTGCGTTCTTTTTGTTCTTTACGATTCTGAGGTGTTTTGTGCACCAGAAACTGAGGTACGAGATGACACATATCATGTATTTATATTTTATTTTTTACTCAAATTTATTAAATAAATTTTCTTAGATTAAAAGAAATTTAAATCATTGACCTAAGTAAACCCGGGTCCCATATTAATTTTGTTTCATTTTAATTGTTATTTTTTATTAATTTAAAATGTGAACCATTGAAATTTGATTAATGACAAATTTAAAACTAGAATACTCGCGATTGATTCTATTAATCTTAACCCTTAAATTTATATTATAAGTCTATTTTTTTTCATTAAAATATAAGTATTTTATTATAAGTGAAGTCTTTTTTAATGTTTTTAATTTCTTTTACAATTAAAAAAAAGAGTTATTGTGAAGTTTATCTTAAACATAAGTTTAAGATATGCATGTATCTGTGTATTATTTAAATTCTAATATTTATTTTATGATAATTTGATGTGAGATAAATAAAACTACAATAAAAACGAAACATATTATAACAGGGTTTGACATTTCCTCGAGCGCAGTTTGCCGAGCGTACGGATTTCCGTCATACCGGAATATTCCATTCCGTACAGAATATTCGTTTTCATATAAAGAATATTCTGGTGCGGCGGGCGGGCAATCATGGCGGCACGGTAATGTGTCAAAGTTTCACAAATTTGGGGGTTAATCTGACATATATTATATATTTATATTTATATTTATGTTTTTATTTTTTAATATTTATATTTATAACTATAATTATATTTTTATATAAATACCGCATCAAACTAAATAAAAATTACAATAAAAACATAACTCAATCATGAAGACTCGTTTCCACCAGCCAGTGCCTCGTCGTTAATGAATGCATTGTTACGGTGTCGTGAACGTTTCTCCAAAATCTGTCTGTCGTAAACTTCGAACTCTTCAACCATTTTCTTTGCCATCTGATTAGCGTAGTCTGGTAGAACAATACTGAAAACATATTAAAGTTTAAACCAAAGAAATAATAAAACAAATCTCACTCATCATCTGATGACTCGTATGATCTCTCTTCTGCTGACTCATCTGATGACTCGTCGTTGTGCTCCACGGACTTCTCCGTAACAACATCCTTGTGTTTCGAGAAGGCGGATCCTGGTCTCCATCGTTGTCGCTAGCCAAAGGCAAATCCTGTGCTTCTGTTTCCATGGCCCTCTTCCACTCATCAAAAGGAGTAATCATGGAAACAACTTGATCATCCCCACCACCTTCAGCTGCTGTAACACTTGGAATGACCTTCCTGAAGACATCTCTGGCTGCTAAAACCAGATCCTTGTTGATGTCGATTCCATAACCATGTCTCCCTGTGTGAAAAGCTGCAAGAATACTAGCACCGGTTCCCACTGTTAGATCCACAACAGTTCCACCAGGCTTTGTGAGTTTCTCCACTAGCATCGCAAACAACTTGGGAGATTTCGGGCCAATTGAAATCCTGAAAGTTACAATATTAGAACATGAGAAATAACAAACAACATTATACCATGGGAGCTGGAAATCTTCTGGCTCATCAAAAAGAAGAGTGTAGCGAGTGTCCAAGATCTCCTTGTTCTTGGCAACCTTAGAGTAGGGGGAACCAAAAATACACATGGCAATGATGCTTTCCTGAAAAAATAAACATTAAAAAATGACATTCTCAAAAAGAAGAATTACCTTTCTAGAGAAACGGTATCCCCATGACTTTGTCGTGTGCACATAACTCATCTGCAGAAACTTTAGCTTGCAAGTTTCTGCAGTGTTCTTCAAAGCTAGAACATCATCCGGTACACAAACACTACCACATGGCCAGCTCTGTCTAATATCCCGAAAGCAAGGTTCACCAAGTTCTTCAGCAAAGCATCCGAGAACTTCGTGTATTGATCCACCATCCCGCCTGCCTCAGCAACGCATCCGGTAGGCGGGTCGATGACAACGAGATCAACAGCTCCCTGGATGCATTTTGGTGGAGGCTTCGCACCAAACACATGAATAGTCCAACTTGACTTGTGACTCACGATCCAATCCTCAAGCTCCTTCAATCCTGACGGAAAAGGCCTTCCGGCTTTGAAGTACTGGACTGCAAGGTTCTCTGAATCTGCATGAATGATTTCCCAGCTTCCATTTCCCTTCTCAGGCATCACCATCCTCAACATATCATCTTCTTCCAATCCAGCCGAGATGAAGGATGGGGCTGAAGAAGAAGCTTGTCCCTTGCTGACCTTGCTCGCCGATCTAGCATACCTGATATCCATCTTCACATGGAGCTTCCTTGCAGCATTGTCGTTCTTCCATAATAGCTCTCGCCGATCATCCTTGTGTATCTTATAGCTGGCCATCTCCCATTCGGGACAGTCACCAGGAAGGAAATCCAGCCAGAAAGGACAGTGTTCCACTTCGTAATCACTGATATCACGTAACAACCGGCTCCACATGCTAGAATCCTTGGTAACATCCATCCACTCTTTGAAATCTTCAGGGAGTGCATCGTTCTTCCATTTTAAAAACCTGTAAAAATAGATAAAAATCTGTAAAGAAACAAAAAAAAAACTTGCCTGAATGCCATTCTTTTTGCAGATTTTTCCAGCTCAAATAGTCGAGGAGGTGGAATTGTCGCACCGAACTCCTTGTTCTCGAGCATGTTCTGGTACATATCCAACTTAATTTCATTGTGCATCTTCATATACCATGTCATGAACTCCTCTACATGCTCGACCAAAAGCTCTTTAGCTGCCTCCGCGACCTGGCACGATAAAACGAATAAAAATGAAAAATATAAATATTAAATTACCTGGAACCAGTAAGTAAAGATGTGCAAAAACTTGATGAAGTCCTTGTCAGGCCAGCCAGTGACACCTTCCTTCTTGTTTTCTCCGTCATGTTCACCAGCTTCTCAAGAACGCCACGTTCTTGAATGTGCACAAGCTTTCCAAGGATATCAACCTTGACGTTGGAAGGAAGCTGGGACTTCGCGAGCATTTGAAGCTTCTCCAGAGTTATTTGCTTCGTTGATGGTTTGATAGTGATATCTGTGATCGCCTTGAACCAATCTTCACCGACCGCCGGATCAGCAATGGTGAGGAATTTGTTCATCCGAACTGTGAATGTCTTGTAAACGCTGGAGAGGATCTGAGATTCTGTCTGGTTTGGTTTTCTGTTCGCAAGTTTTGTAGCGATTTGTCGCTTCAGTTGATTCTGCAAAAGAAACCGAAAATCAAAAAACAGTCAAAAGAAAAGAAAAGATTACCTCCCAAAAAATCTTCACCAATGTCGTCTTTGGATACTCGTACCAAACGTCTTCTTTTCTGTTCGATCTCCACACTTCCACAGCTTTTCTATCTTCCTCCGGCATCCCGCGAAGAACATGATCGGTAGAAAGATCTGCAGACTTCACACAACAATTCCGTAAGAACTGCAAGGTGTGAATGATTGTTGTAGGAACCACACGAGCAGTTGCTCTGCAAAACAAAACAACATTTATTTAGTATTTAAATAATGAAACAAACAAGTCACTTACTCATTCAACCGATTGCAAGCAGCGATTAGTCTCTTCTCCTCTTGCACTGTGGATGCTATGAGTGTTGCACGTACACGCAAAGTCCATTTCAAACCTGGCTCTTCAGCAAGCAAAGTGTTCAAAGCAACCCGACGATGATTCCCATCCCACACCAGAAACTTTGCATCTTTCAGAAATCGATACCATGCAGAAAATGCTGGCTTATGCAAATCCGCTTCAAACTCTCTATCGACCTGTGCTTCTGACTCATTCCAACTTCGGCGTTCGTCTGCACTCAGCTGTGGTCCGAAAGATAAGGTGAACACTGACGTCTCCTGGTAAAATCCTTCAGCTCTAATCCATCCAACAAGGTCTTTCACGCCGTCCTTAGTGACATTCCTCAAACGTTGGTGTGGGAGCAACCTGTGAACGGGATACGCGGAGGCTCACCAAGCTCAACTGGAACGTAGTGGTCTCGTCCTTGTAGCGATGTGTCAATATCTGTGTCATACCGAATAACAAGATCCCGAAGAAGCTTGGATGGAGCCTCAAGTGTCAGCCGCTCCGGAATTGCATATGATTCGGCAACATCCTCAGGAGCATCCAGTTTCCTCTTCTTATTGAACATTTTACTACCAAGATCAATATCCGGTACTTCCTCTGCATTACCGTGTTCTGCAGAGCTTCCTGCAATCTCCCTATTTCTAGGCATCCATTCACTCACCACAGTATGTTCATCAATGACTTGCGAACTATCCACAGGTTCATTGTTCGTCGGCATCATCTCTTTGTGTTGCAGTTGTTGCTTGGCGCCTCGGCCTCCTTTCTTGCCACGAGGTTTTGGAGCCATATCTGCAAGAGCTTCTTGGACGATATGTTCTTGAAGTGTCAAAGTCTTGTATTTATCTCGTAGTCTCTTACTCTGCCTTTGTCTCATTCTGCAATTACAACAACTGATAAGTGTGTGTGTGTGAGTTGTTTTAATTTATGGACACACATTTACTATATATGTATACCTATCAATATATATAGACACACACGCACACACACACATATTTATACGTGTAATGTTGTTTGTGTGTGTGCTCACTATATAATGTTCCTTGTGTATGTGTGTAATGTTGATTATGTGTGTGTGTGTGCAATGTTGTTTGTGTTTTGTGATGTGTCTGTGTGAGAGAATATGGGTATATTCATATCTCTTCACATGTATATACAGACGAAAAAGCATCATCTCATATATACAAGTCTTAAATTCATATACTTATACATATACATACATATATATATATATATATATATATATATATAAGTCTTTTTAAGTATGTATTTAAATATATATATTTATATATACACACACACATGTATACAAGTCTAATGTTGTATAATCATACGTGTGTAAAATGTTATTTATGTGTGTGCGCAAAAACACACACAAACACACACACACACACACACACACGGATTTCCTGCCCGAATTGGGCAGGAAATCCTGCCGCCGATGGTGCGGCCGCCGCACCATCCAGGCGGCAGATTTCTGCCCGAATTGGCAGGAAATGTGTGTGTGTGTGTGTGTGTGTTTGCCGAAATCGGCAATAACTCATGCGTCGGAGGTGTGTGTGTGTGTGCACACGCGCGTGCGTTTGTGAATACAAAGAAATCCTACTGAATTTGCACATACATTCACAGAAATTACTATACACATATATAAGATTTTACCTGTAGCCATGTCGCCGTGACGCTCACACTAGCCTCTTGTCGCCGCAAAAAAAAGAACAAAAGTGCCCTCTCTCAACAATGGAGAATGGAGAAGAAGAATGGGTAGTCCTGAACCTTTACCCTAAAATCTAACACTTAACCCTTTGACCCTTAACTATAAAACTGTGTTTAATTAAACCATACAACAGTATATAATACTTACGATAAATAACATACTATATAAAAGGATACAAATACAAACACATATTTAAGTAAAAATTTGTATGTTAAAAAAACATATTATTATATAATTAAATAAATATTCGTGTAAAAATATGTATTTATAATTGACAATTGGTAGCGGAGCAAGTATTAATCAACATCTACATTTGATAAAATACTGGATCAAATAACTATATAATTATAATAAATAAATTAACAGAATATAAACAAGTCATAAATAAATATGTCAGATGAATGTAGATTAGACACACATTTATTTAAAAGACAATAAAGATTGCTCTATCTCTACGTGAAGTGCTATACTATATTAGCATCTAAGATCTATACGTTTCCTTGAATTAAATATTCGCCCACGTTGAGTCATGATTGTGAATTTTTGAAATGGTAATATCCGATATTTACCAAAAGATGATTAAGTAATGCTGTTGTTTTTCTGTCACGTTTGTGGTAACTGCTTGCAAAATGGCCAGGATTGTTTACGGCAATTTGGATCACGATGTTCCTGTGATAGATGGTGTTGGAATCATTCTTTACTAATTACAGATCGAAATAAACGAGGACCAAGATGCTGGAGGGAAGGATAATCCAGGATATGTTTTGTTACCGGATGAAGGACCATTGTTTAAGCTTGTCGTTGCTTCTGACTCTGAATACTCAACGTTGAAGAACCTTTTCACTTCTAATACCTGCAAAAAGGGAAGAATTCTTATCGAGGGTTCCACGATCATTCATACAAATGAATTGCCTATTGCGTATGATGGGGATGTCATTTTTGAGCTCCTCCTTCCGAATACAAATACAAAGGAATGAATCGGAAAGAGGATGGACATACCTGGACAGGAACGACCAGCAACTGGAATTTTCAAGCGAGGGTGTCCAGGAGCAAATGTGTTGGGAGCCTTTGCTGTATCAACCCGGACTGCCCTGCTTCTAAGGCAGGATTTCCGAACTGCACTAAATGGAAAGGATGTATTGTTTCCCACCTTCAATCGACAAACTGGCAAAAGGATTGACATGTTTTTTCTGTAAAGAAAATCCATTGTGCCTTGAAGTTTGTCATGCTGTGGCGTTTTGCCTTTTCCCAGACGACATAACCAAGACTAGATTGTTTATCCACCAGGGAAAACATTCACATCCAGTGGGTGATGGTGTTTCTGCATCGAACAAAGAAGAAATGCATATGGCGGTCCAGAATGCAACAGAAAGAACTCCAGAGCTAGTCCAAGAGTCATCGAAATGGCAGCATGTAAAGATGCTATCTTTGGTTTTCTATTAGATAATTCTGAGCTTGGAAGTTGGGATAAGCTCATGGATCATTTGCAACCATTATCAAACAATCGAAGGTACAATTAGAGTTTTACTTTGTGCTGAGCATTCTTTGATAATACCTTTGATGCAGAGTTCGTCAATGGGTAGCGTCCGCAAAGAGAACTGCTGCTGAAATGCCAGAGAATATTGATGGATTATTGGAGCTGAAACGAAGGTTGTCTATCCCATTCATCCACGTGATTCACTATCCTGGGATGAATTTCCGTGATTCAGACGACCAGGCATTAGTTTTTAAGATGACGGTTTCACTGCCAGGTTCTGGAATCGATTATGTAAGGATGTGCCAACCTCCTCTTGGCCCTTTGCAGAAGAGTTGGGTTCTACTTGATCACACACACCGTGTTGTTGATAAGTGGATCACTCTGGCATTGCATGTTTACGACCCAAAGTAAGATGTTATCTTTTTGTTGTTTGCTTAACTCTTTGATTATTTTATAGTGTGCGCCGATTATCCACCATTGCTTATGGTGACATGAAGAGACAAACGGCTGGAGCTGTGGAGAAGTTTTTTCGTGCTATGTTGGATGTCTGTTCCGAGAAGGGAATCTACAATGTGCAGTTCACTGGGTTTATGTCCGATGAGCGGAGCGATCTGGCAAGCAATTAGGAATGTGTCTTTAATGGCCAAGAAATTCCTGGACGTGAACGGAGCTGTATCTTTCACTATGAACAAGCCATACAACGTGTGACAAGGAAGTGGGTCCCTCTTGAACATCAACAACAACATCTTCAACTTTTGAGATCATGGCCAACAGCCACATCAACAACTGATCATGAAGAAATTGAAAATAATCTTTTCCGCTTTTGGAATGAAAATGTGAAGGATGTTGGAGTTATGCAGACGTGGTTTTCATGGTGGGAAAGACAGAAGAATCATATTTCAAATGTTGTTCTTGAAAGCATGCCGGAGAATGCTGCAAGGGTTTGTGCCATGACAAACCAGTCGGAGTCTGTTCACGGAAGATGGAGGAGGGCTAGAGATTCAAAATACATTTCATTGTACCAAGCTACAATCCACGACCTGACTGAATCAGTGCGACAATGTGCTCTTGTGAAGGCTTTTAGAGATGGAAGGTATAGTGGTTCCGGGCCGACTTCAGAGGAGCTCTCAGCAAGGTTCGAGAGAAGAATGTCAAATGCTAACTCAACAACACCTACAGCAAAGGTTATCATCGACTTAGTTGAAGATGTTGCTCCATCAAGCATGCAGGATACTGCTTTTGTGGCTGCCACGAATGTTGAACATCGCACTGTGCAAAGAAATATGGGGTCAGAGGCTGAACGATCTCACCGACCGGACATCTTCTATAGTGAACAGGTTATTCCAACACAGTGTAGACGGAAGCGACGATTGGATTTTCAACTTGCAGAAGAACATGAAGAATATGTTCTGGTTGAAGAACAAGATGTTACACCTGGACAATGGGCGATTAGAAGATGTGGTGAAAGAAGTTCTGTGAAATGTCTGGCAGGCTTTCCCTCTTCAGGAGGTCAGTGGAGTGCTTGTGACAAAAAGATCAGTCCTAGTGGTAATCGAGTGGCTGCTCCTTGTTTTTTTGGAAGGATCAGATACAATGACAAAGAAACTGGTGAAGAATGCTTTCGCTCACAAATGATGTATTTTTGTCCAACAAACATGCTTTGCAACAGACATCCAAGACCAACTATTGTTCTCCGCCAGCTTCTACCTCGGTTTGGAAAGTTCAAGTGGGCACGAAGCTGATAGCAATGGAGATCAATGATCTGGCAAGATCAGGTTTTATGCTAGCTGGGCTTCCTTCAGCTCATGCAGGAGTGCCAGGTTTTTCAACACCTCATGTTCCTAAGTTCCTGTTGGAGTCACTGGATTTTCAACACCCCTACACAATTTCGTGGACCTCCTGTTCCTGCAAGTGGTCATGCAACAAGAACCCTTTAGGGATGTCTAAGAAACAACAGGTAAGTTTTGAAGCATGTTTTGACGTTGGGAGCATATGTCGCAGAAGTTGACGTGGTTGATCCTCCAACATGCATTCGCTTCAGAGTATGTGACAACGACCATACATCTGCTTGGGTTGTCATTTGTAGCGCACCATCTTGTTCATGCTCGGAGTTCTGCAATGGTCGTCAGTGGGTGCCTTGCAAACATATGTATTTTGTTTACAAGCGTGTACTGGGAGCTGATCCTCGAGTTGTCAAGCATTTGCAACGTCGTACACTTGCACCCGTGAACTAAGTTCTTTATTGATGCTACCAAGGAACCTCCATCCTCACCATCTATTTAGTGTGTTTGGTTTGTTTTCAAACAGCTTCGGTTTTATATTTGTTATTTCAAACTTATAATTTTCAATATAAATTTTAATGGTAATTTTATGTTTAGCATATTTTTAAGTAATTTAACATATTTTCTTTAAATACAACAAAATATACTACCATATTTTGTATGCGGCCGCCGCACTAGAATATTCTAGAATATTCTTGAAAATTTTGGAAGGTCCAATTGTGTGTACATTGGCAGTACGAAAAATTTCCGTACAGAATATTCGAGGATATCTAGACGGAAATCGTACGGAACAACGGAATATTCAAGAATATTCAGAAATCTAGGTCAAGCTCGTTGACCTGCGCTCGAATTTCGCCGTGCCCATTATAACATGTAAAGTCTCATGCTAACGAAAATCTGGGCAGTTATTTCCCAGTTAATAAACTTGAGATTAATCGGACCTTGGAACAAAAAAAGGCATCCAAGTTATCTTTTACTCCATGAGTGAGAACCTCAAAAGAGTTAGCTGCATCCTCGATGGATCCCCTGTAGACTTTACAGCCTCTCCATGTTTCTCCACGGACCGCGCCAGGAGTACCATTTCGATTAACAAAATCCCACTTACGACAAGGCCCACAAATATTCCTATACCAAGGCACTGTTCATGAATTTAACATGAGAAATACAAGATAAACACACTGTAAAAACAGATAATAATGCAATACTTTATTCAGCTCAAAACCCTGCTTATATACAAGAGACCTTGGCACACATGCAAACGTGGCTCTGACACATAGGGCCAGATCACCACCCATATGTGTGTCTATATACACATGCATATATACAATATCTTACATATATACAGTATCTTACATTATCCTCTCCTCCTCAACTATGTAGATGGTGTTGGATATGATGGTCTTGAATTTGTGTCAGTTAGTTCATCTAAGGTATGACCGAATGTACTAAGAACAACAAACCGTTTCATTCGAGCTACATGAACTATCTCGACCTCATAAGATCCTATTAATTATTTGATGCACCTGAGGACCAACCTTTCACAGTAGGACCAAGTCACTTATGTAATAAATCAGTTGCAAGCCCAAGTGCAATCAGCTTAGGAAAACGTACAGTACTAAGTCACCTTCAACATAATTTGGTAGAATTTAATGTTGTGCATTGTAGGAAGATTGTTGTCGTATTTGAGTTTGGCCAAGATGTTTACCAGACTCTGCACACAGAAGAGGCAAGACAACATAAATGTCAAGCCCACATCTTTGCATCCTTGGCACGTGACAAATTCAATTAACCCAAATTCACTAGGCAACTTAGGATCATATCTATACAATGCCTTGGCTATATATTAGATAAAATCACATATTATTAGTATAATTTAAATATATTCATAGTGTGTTTATTAATATTATTTTCTTAATTATTCGATGTTTGTTTTGCACACATATATAACACAATCATAAATTTATATATACACGTGCACACGCATTAGAAGCACTTACAGAGACACATATGCACACACATGCACATTGCCTCTTGAGAAATATGTTGCTTTTTATTAAAAAACATCATGTTCAACGCATTATAATATATATGTACTTAGTATGTGTGTATGTAACATAATGAATTTACACATGTAATATATATGTATGTCTATGTGTATACACGTGTGTATATATTATGTGTACTAATATATGCAATGTGTATGATTTTAATTTGTTAACACTCTCGCTCTTCTCTCATACATACACAATGTCACCATGCATAATCCCTTCTCTTATACATACACATCATGCATGATCATGATCCATAATATGTAGCTTGTCTCTCTTCTCTCATACATACACATTATGCATGATTATATTATGATGTTACAATATTATGTATTATGTATGTTATTGTGTATAATATGTGTATGTATATATGTGTACTAATATATGCAATGCATACAAAATTAATTTTTTTAACACTCTCTCTTCTTTCATACATACACATCCATCCTAAACCCTAAACCTAAACCCTAAACCTAACCTATGTAACACATTAAATTTACACATGTAATATGTATGTATGTTTATGTGTATACACGTGTGTATGTATATATGTACTAATATATGTAATGTGTATGAATTTAATTTGTTAACATTCTCTCTTTTCTCTCATACATACACACAATGCATGATCCATGTTAATATGTATTGTTTCTCTTCTTTCAAACATACACACCATGCATAATTCATAATATGTACTGTCTCTCTTCTTTCATACATACACACCATGCATGATCATAATATGTACTCTGTCTCTCTAATATTATGTACTAATATGTATGTATGTCTATGTGTATAATACTATGTGTGTATATATGTATTGCTACACGTGAAAATTTAACACATTCTTTGCCAAGTCGTTTGTAGCCAACTGCGAACAGATGTCCTGTAGGAGTGTTGAATTTGCTGGAGCCTGATGAACCTGCAGTGCCGCAAGCCGGAAACGATCAGAACCCAACAACACTTGCCTTTGACAGTCAAATGCAAGATCGCCCGGGCTTGGTGCAAGGTAAGAGTGCCTAGACAATGCGTCCGCTTGCCATTCCGAAGCCGGGCCTGTAGACGATGACGAAGTCAAAATGTGATAGGAATCTACCCATAGCCTGTCGCCGACTGAGGATTCGAGCCGTTTGAAAGTACTCCAGGTTCTTGTGATCCGTAAGATTGTACTGGATGTGCACCCTTCAGGAATGCCGCCACTCCTCAAATGAATCCACAATGGCCTTGAGTTCCTTGTTCAGAATCTTCGTAGTTGATCTCCACGACAGGAACTTACGAGAGTGGGAAAGCTACAGGATGAAGCAACTTGTCCTCTCCAATTGCGATAGCACGGATCCTACTGCAAAATCCGAGGCATCTGCTTCAATGAAGAAAGGATGAGAAGGGTCAGGATGTGCTAAAATCGGAGCTGTCGTGAAAACGTCCTTGAGTGTTGTGAACGCGTGTTCCGCCTTGTCGGACCAAGAGAAAAATCCTGTGCGCTTGGTGAGTTTCTGTGAGTGGAAGTACACGCTTGGGGAAGTCCTGTATGAACCGCCTGTAGAAGTTTGCAAAGCCAAGGAAATTGTACATCTCGTACCGACTTGGGCCTCTCCCACTCCACGATGGTCTTCACCTTGTGCATGTCCATGGAGACGCCAGCAGGAGAGACGATGTAGCCCAAGAACTCCACCGAATCCCTATCGAAAAAACACTTCTCCAACTTCGCGTACAGGCCATGCTCGCGAAGCCGCTCTAAAACTAGCCGTACATGCTTGTCATGTGCCGCCTGGTCCTTGGAGAAAATCAAGATGTCGTCGAGGTAGATCACCACAAACTGGTCCAAAAAGTCACGGAAAATGTCGTTCACCATGTGTTGGAACACAGCTGGGCATTGGTAAGGCCGAAAGGCATTACCGTGTACTCAAAATGTCCATACCTTGTACGAAAGGCAGTCTTCCACTCATCGCCAGGACGAATCCGTACAAGGTTGTAGGCTCCTCGTAAGTCGATCTTGTGAACACCTTTGCTCCTCGCAGCCGATCGAGAAGTTCCGGGATCAATGGCAACGGGTACCGATTCCGAATGGTGACTTGATTCAAACCCCTGTAGTCCACAACCAAACGTAAACTCCCATCCTTCTTCTTGACAAAGAAGATAGGAGCTCCTGCAGGGGACTTTGAGTGACGAATGAAGCCGGATGCCAAATTGTCCTCGATGTACTGACGAAGAACCTTCAACTCTGTGGGTGACAATGCATAAATCGGTCCGAATGGTGGAGTCTTTCCTTCCGCAAGATCAATAGGACAGTCATAGGACCTGTGAATAGGAAGAACGCAGCCTTGTGCTTGGTCAAAAACGTCCTTAAAGTCGTGGTACTTGGATGGTAGGGAAGAAGGAGGAGAAGGAGAAGGAAAAGAAGAAAAAACAGGGGAGTCGGATACAGGAAAGGTAGGAGAGGACGTAGGAGTTACTTGAAAGGCAAAAAGGTGGAAAGGGAGCAGGATCAGTGGCGAGTTCATGCATGGTAGTGGTAAGAACTCGGAGAGGAGAAGGAGGGAGCTGTGACTGAAAAAGAGGAAGGATCTTGGGGGATGGAACAGAAAGCAGGGTAACAGGAAGAAGAATTAGGATTGGAAAAAACCTGTGTGGGTGTTGATGAGTGTACAGGATTGGAAGATCCTGTACAGGAGTCCGTGGTTGGCAGGGAGTGGGAAAAGCCTGCATGTGCTGACGAATCAACAGGAGGTGGATCCTGTTGAGGAGGAACCTTCGACACTGATACAGGATTGGAAGAACCCTGTACAGGACACCGCAAACTTACAGGAGTGGAGAGAGCCTGCGGATGTCTGAGGAACTGACATGAGATGAATCCTGTCGAGAAGGAGTCTTCAACACTGGTACAGGAACAGGCATGGTCAATCCTGTGGCTTGTACTGCTTCAGATACTAAGGATGTATCCTGCACACAGGAAGGTACAGGATTGATCCTAGCTGTCGGAGAGGAAAACGTGAGCGTCCTAGACCTCCAGTCAATCTGCGGATTTGCAACAACGAACCATGGCATGCCCAAAATGATGGGAGTCGACCGAGTCTTGATCAAGTTGAAGGAAATTGAACAGTTGAATGTGCCATAACTGCAGGAGAGAGGTTCGGTAGCATGGGTAACTGCGCCAGAAGCAATCAGACGCCCATCGGCCACCTCTACAGGAACTGCACGCTTCAACTTCACCACCGAAATGCCATGTTGAGTTGCAAACGTGTCATCCATGAAGCATGCATTTGCACCAGTGTCTAACAAAGCAAACTCCATGAGCTCTCGATTATTAAGATGAATGTGTACAGGAAACTTAAGTGATGGGATGGTATGAGCAGCACCAATGGAGCCTGCACCTACGTCCAACTTCGCGGCTCCTAGACGAAGTGGACATTGGAGTTTTCCGACTGAACTTCGGCTTCAACTTCACGCGTCTTGAAGTTCCTGGCTTTCGTAGGACAATCTGCCACCTTGTGTCCTGCTCCACCACAATACAAGCACAGGTTCTCACTGCGACGACGTTGCTTCTCAACAGCGGAAAGAGGACCACGCTTGGATTTCTCAACCTCCATAGGAACTACTCCAGAAGGTGGTGCAGGAACATGTACCACAGCTGCAGGATTAGTTTGCAGGAACTGCTGACGGGATCTCTCTTGACGACGCTCGAACAAACGGTTGTCGCAACGAACAGCTTGTTGCATAATCTCTGCTAATGTTTGGGCATCCAGTAACATAAGAAGAAGGTCCTTCACGTCATCCCTCAACCCAAAACGGAAATGTTCGATCAATGCAGTCTCGTCCCATGGAATGTTCGTGCAAAGTTGCTGAAATTCGGATGCATAGACGGAAGCTGGTCGGGATCCTTGAGTGAGATTCCGTAACTTCGTGCATGCAGAATGGTACTTATCAGGATCTCCAAAACAGGCTTCAAGGCAGCCACGAAACCTTCAAAGTCTTCCATCAATGGGTCGTCACGCTCCAGCAAGGGGGCAACCCAATCCCGTGGAGATCCACTTAGTAAGGATGCCAAAAGACCCACCTTTTGAGCATCAGTCGAGTAGCGCCGTGGTTGCATACGGATCAAGAGCCGGATCTGATTCAGGAAACCTTGGAAATCGGCACAATTACCACTGAACTTCTCTGGCATGCTAACCTTCGGCTCCGAAGAAAAGTTTGATGAAGAGGGAACCACCGATGCCTGGGAGAGAGCCTGCGCAGCAGCCTTGGAGGATGCATCAGCAGTTGCATGTGCCGCAGTGGTGGAACCTTGCAGATCGGTGACCACTTGGCGCAAAGTGGCCAGCTCATGAAGTAGCATTTGGTGCTCGCGTTGAAAGCGCTCAAAATCAGCCATGATCTAGGAAAGAAAAAGGAGGAAAAGAATCAAGAAAAAGGTAGCTGGAAAACAGAGAACTATGAAGCAGTTACTATCAAACTGTCAAGCCACGATCCAGGAACCAGGAAGAGAACAGGATTCCAAGGACATGAAGGCTTGACTCAGGAACAGGACCGAGAGCAGGACAGGAACTAGGAATAGGAACAGGACGGATCTAGGAGCAAGACAGGATCAGGATAGGATCCGGGAGCAAGACAGGAAAGCACAGGATAGGATCCAGGAGCAAACAGGAACAGGACAGGATCCAGGAGCAGGACAGGATCCAGGAACAGGACAGGAAATAGGAGCGAGACAGGAACAGGACAGGAAACAAGACAAGAACAAGACAAGACAAGATTGATCGTAGTAAGACTGGTGTTGATAGTAACTGATTGTACAACAATTAGGTCGGAGCTTTATGCTCACAACTCCAAGAGCTAATCTAGGCATGCATGCAAAAGTGGTTGCATGTGTCACAACCCGATGATGCAGGATACAGGTTTCCGGATACTACATGCAGGATTTCGGATACAGGATACGGGTTACAGGATATGCCTGCAGGATATTCCTACAGGATATACCTATAGGATATTCCTATAGGATATGCCTATAGGATATGCTACAGGATATGCCTAGAGGATAAGGGACACTATTCTTAGCTCATGACTAGATTAGACTCATGACTAGATTAGCTTGGAGTTGTGAGCATAAAAGCTCCGACCTAATTGTTGTACAATCAGTTACTATCAACACCAGTCATTCTACGATTATTCTTGTTCCTTGTCTTGTCTTGTTCTTGTCTCCTCCTTGCCTCCTGCTCTTATCTTGTTCTGTCCTCCTGATCCTATCTGTTCCTGTCTTGCTCCCGGATCCTATCCTGATCCTGTCCTGCTCCTGGATCCGTCCTGTTCTGTTCCTGTTCCTGTTCCTAGTTCCTGTCCTGCTCTCGGTCCTGTTCCTGAGTCAAGCCTTCCTGTTCTCGGAATCCTACTCGCTTCCTGGTTCCTGGATCGTGGCTTGACAGTTTGATAGTAACTGCTTTCATAGCTCTTCGTTTCCAGCTACTTTTTTTTCCTTGATTCTTTTCCTTCGTTTTTCTCCTTTCTTTCTTTCATAGATCATGGCTGATTTTGAGCACTTTCAACGCGAGCACCAAATGTTGCTTCATGAGCTGGCCACTTTGCGCCAAGTGGTCACCGATCTGCAAGGCTCCACCCATGCGGCACATGCAGCTGCTGATGCATCCTCCAAGGCTGCTGCGCAGGCTCTCTCTCAGGCATCGGTGGTTCCTTCTTCATCGAACTTTTCTCCGGAGCCGAAGATCAGCATGCCAGAGAAGTTCAGTGGCAACCGTGCCGATTTCCAAGGTTTCCTGAATCAGATCCGGCTCTTGATCCGCATGCAACCACGCCGCTACTCGACGATGCACAAAAGGTTGGCCTTTTGGCATCCTTACTAAGTGGATCTCCACGAGCTTGGGTTGCTCCCTTGCTGGAGCGTGACGACCCATTGATGGAAGACTTTGAAGGTTTCGTGGCTGCCTTTGAAGCCTGCTTTGGAGATCCTGATAAGTACCGTTCTGCATGCACAAGTTACGGAGGCTCACACAAGGATCCAGACCAGCTTCCGTTTATGCATCCGAATTCCAGCAATTGTGCACGAACATTCCATGGGACGAGACTGCATTGATCGAACATTTCCGTTTTGGGCTGAGGGATGACGTGAAGGACCTTCTCCTTACGTTACCGGATGCCAAACGTTAGCGGAGATCATGCAACAGGCCGTTCGCTGCGACAACCGTTTGTTCGAGCGCCGTCAGGAAAAATTCCGTCAGCAGTTCCTGCCAGCCAATCCTGTAGCCGTAGCACATGTTCCTGCACCTTCTGGAGCAGTTCCTATGGAGGTTAACAATCCAAGCGTGGCCCACTTTCAACTGCTGAGAAGCAACGTCGAGGGGTGAGAACCTATGCTTGTATTGTGGTGCAGCAGGACACAAGGTGGCGGAATGTCCTAATAAAGCCAGGAAGTTCAAGACGCGTGAAGCCGAAGCTGAAGTTCAGTCGGAAAACTTCAATGTCCACTTCGTCTAGGAGCCGCGAAGTTGGACGTAGGTGCAGGCTCCATTGGTGCTGCTCATACCATTCCATCACTCAAGTTTCCTGTACACATTCGCCTCAATAATCGAGAGCTCAAGGAGTTTGCCCTGTTAGACACTGGTGCAAATGCATGTTTCATGGATGACACTTTTGCAGCTCAGCATGGCATTCCGGTGGTGAAGTTGAAGCGTGCAGTTCCTGTAGAGGTGGCCGATGGTCGTTTGATTGCTTCTGGCGCAGTTACCCACGCTACCACCCTCTCTTGCAATCATGGTGCATTCAACTGTTCGATTTCCTTCAACTTGATCAAGACTCGGTCGACTCCCATCATTTTTGGCATGCCATGGTTCGTTGTTGCAAATCCGCAGATCGACTGGAGGTCTAGGACGCTCACGTTTTCCTCTCCAGCAGCCAGGATCAATCCTGTACCTTCCTGCGTGCAGGATACATCCTTGGTGTCTGAGGCAGTACAAGCTACAGGATTGACCGTGCCTGTTCCTGTACCAGTGTTGAAGACTCCTCCTCGACAGGATTCACCTCATGTCAGTTCCTCAGCACATCCGCAGGCTTCTCCACTCCTGTAAGTTTGCGGATGTCCTGTACAGGGTTCTTCCAATCCTGTATCAGTGTCGAAGGTTCCTCCTCAACAGGATCCACCTCCTGTTGGTTCGTCAGCACATCACAGGCTTCCTCACTCCTGTGCAACCACGGACTTCTGTACAGGATTCTTCCAATCCTGTACACTTGTCAACATCCACACAGGTTTCTTCCAATCCTGCTCTTTTTTACTCCTTTCTGTTCCACCCCCAAGATCCTTCCTCTTTTTCAGTCACAGCTCCCTCCTGCTCCTCTCCGAGTTCTTACCACTACCATGCATGAACTTACCACTGATCCTGCTCCTTTCCACCTTTTTGCCTTTCAAGTAACTCCTACGTCCTCTTCTACCTTTCCTGTGTCTGACTCTCCTGTTTTTCAATCTCCTTCGCCTACTCCTTCTCCTTCTCCTCCTTCTTCTACCATCCAAGTACCACGACTTTAAGGACGTTTTTGACAAGCACAAGGCTACAGTTCTTCCTGTTCACAGGTCCTACGACTGTCCTATTGATCTTGCAGAAGGAAAGACCCACCGTTCGGACCGATTTACGCATTGTCACCCACAGAGTTGGAGGTTCTTCGCCAGTACATCGAGGACAACTTGGCATCCGGCTTCATTCGTCACTCAAAGTCCCCTGCAGGAGCGCCATCTTCTTTGTCAAGAAGAAGGATGGGAGCTTACGTTTGGTTGTGGACTACAGGGGTTTGAATCAAGCTACCATTCGGAATCGGTACCCGTTGCCATTGATCCCGGAACTTCTCGATCGGCTGCGAGGAGCAAAGGTGTTCACGAAGATCGACTTACGAGGGGCCTACAACCTTGTACGGATTCGTCCCGGCGATGAGTGGAAGACTGCCTTTCGTACAAGGTATGGACACTTCGAGTACACGGTGATGCCTTTCGGCCTTACCAATGCCCCAGCCGTGTTCCAACACATGGTGAACGACATCTTTCGTGACTTCTTGGACCAGTTTGTGGTGATCTACCTCGACGACATTTTGATTTTCTCCAAGGACCAGGCGGCACATGACAAGCATGTACGGTTGGTTCTACAGCGGCTTCGTGAGCATGGCTGTATGCGAAGTTGGAGAAGTGTTTTTTCGATAGGGATTCTGTGGAGTTCTTGGGCTACATCGTCTCTCCTGCTGGCGTTTCCATGGACATGCACAAGGTGAAGACCATCGTGGAGTGGGAGAGGCCCAAGTCTGTACGAGATGTACAATGTTTCCTTGGCTTTGCAAACTTCTACAGGCGATTCATACAGGACTTCTCCAAGCGTGTACTTCCACTCACGGAACTCACCAAGCGCACAGAGGTTTTCTCTTGGTCCGACAAGGCGGAACATGCATTCACAACACTCAAGGACACCTTCACGACAGCTCCGATTTTAGCACATCCTGATCCTTCTCGTCCTTTCTTCGTTGAAGCAGATGCCTCGGATTTTGCAGTAGGATCCGTCCTATCGCAAGTTGGAGAGGACAAGTTGCTTCATCCTGTAGCTTTTCACTCTCGTAAGTTCCTGTCGGCGGAGATCAATTACGAGATTCATGACAAGGAACTCAAGGCCATTGTGGATTCGTTTGAGGAGTGGCGGCATTTCCTGGAAGGTGCTGCACATCCTGTACAAGTTCTTACGGATCACAAGAACCTGGAGTACTTTCAAACGGCTCGAGTTCTCAGTCGGCGACAGGCTAGGTGGGCGGTTCCTATCACGTTTTGACTTCGTCATCGTCTACAGGCCCGGTTTTCGGAATGGCAAGGCGGACGCATTGTCTAGGCGCTCTTACCTTGCACCAAGCCCGGGCGATCCTGCATTTGACTGTCAAAGGCAAGTGTTGTTGGGTCCTGATCGATTCCGGCTTGCGGCACTGCAGGTTCATCAGGCTCCAGCAAATTCAACACTCCTACAGGACGTCCGTTCGCAGTTGGCTACAGACGACTTGGCAAAGAATGTGTTCTCACACATTCATCCTGACGTTGCAAGTTCCTCTTCCTCCAGTTCCCGTCCAGACTACAACCTGTTCACCATACAGGATGGACTCCTGTACCGGGAAGGTCTCCTGTACGTTCCTGTTGGTGTTTGCAGGACTCGTGTGGTACAGGATTGTCATGATACCCCGGCTACAGGACATTTTGGTGTGGCCAAGACAGTTGAGTTGGTGACTCGCAACTATTGGTGGCCTGGGTTGCGAGGTTTTGTGGAAAGGTTTGTACGGAGTTGTGACACCTGCAACAGGTCGAAGATGCCTCATCATGCACCTCTGGTCTTCTTCGTCCTCTTCCTGTTCCTTCTGCTCCTTGGAGATCCATTTCTATGGATTTCCTCACAGATCTTCCTCCTTCTCGTGGATTCGATGCAGTTCTTGTGGTGGTTGACCGTTTCACCAAGCAGGCTCATTTCCTACCCTGCAACAAGACAGCTACAGGTCAGACAACTGCCGAGTTGGTGATCCGTGAGGTGTTCCGACATCATGGTCTTCCTGAGAGCATTGTTTCCGATCGAGGTCCACAATTCATGTCCAAGTTTTGGCGAGAGCTTCTTCGGAGTCTACAGGTTAAAGCGGATCTTTCTTCAGGATATCACCCAAACTGATGGACAGTCAGAACGCACAATCCAGACCTTGGAGCAATATCTTCGTTGCTTCATCAGTTACCAACAGGATAATTGGTTGGACCTTCTTCCTATGGCGGAGTTTGCCTACAACAACTCCATTCACGCATCTACAGGCCAGACACCTTTCTTTGCTCTTACAGGCCACCATCCACGTTTTGACTTTGCTCCTGCTTCTCCTTCTTCCGCTCCTGCAGTACAGGATCGTCTCCAGCATCTTCGTCAGGTACAGGATGATCTCCAGGTTCATCTTCAGCAGGCACAGGAACGGTACAAGCATCATGCTGATGCTCACCGTCAGCCGGCACCTGCATACAAGATTGGTGATCTCGTGTGGCTTCTTCGTCGACACATTCGCACCAACAGGCCTTCTTCTAAGTTGGATTTTCAACGATTGGGCCCTTACAGGATCGTGGCGGAGGTAAATCCTGTAGCTTTCCGACTCGAGTTACCATCCACGGTGAAACTTCATCCTGTGTTTCACACCTCCTTGTTGGAGCCGTATCATCCTTCTTCTCTTCCTGGTCGTGCTTCTTCTCCTCCCCTCCTGTGGTCATTGCTGGTGAACCTGAGTACGAAGTTGCAGCCATCCTTGATTCTCGTCTTCATCGCCGCCAACTTCAATACTTGGTGGATTGGAAAGGTTATTTGCCTACCGATCGCACTTGGGAACCTGCATCCAACTTACTCCATGCTTCTTCCAAAGTTGCTGCCTTCCATCGGCATTATCCTGCTAAACCAGGTCCTAAGACTCGTGGAACTCGTCCTTAGGGAGGAGGTGCTGTCACAACCCGATGATACAGGATATACAGGTTTCCGGATACAGGATACAGGATGCAGGATTTCGGATACAGGATACGGGTTACAGGATATGCCTGCAGGATATTCCTACAGGATATACCTATAGGATATTCCTATAGGATATGCATAGGATATGCTACAGGATATGCCTAGAGGATAAGGGACACTATTCTTAGCTCATGACTAGATTAGACTCATGACTAGATTAGCTTGGAGTTGTGAGCATAAAAGCTCCGACCTAATTGTTGTACAATCAGTTACTATCAACACCAGTCATTCTACGATTATTCTTGTTCTTGTTTGTCTTGTTCTTGTCTTGCTCCTTGCCTCCTGCTCTTCTTGTTCTGTCCTCCTGGATCTATCCGTTCCTGTCTTGCTCCCGGATCCTATTGATCCGTCCTGCTCCTGGATCCGTCCTGTTCCTGTTCCTCCTGTTCCTAGTTCCTGTCCTGCTCTCGGTCCTGCTCCTGAGTCAAGCCTTCCTGTTCTCGGAATCCTACTCGCTTCCTGGTTCCTGGATCGTGGCTTGACAGCATGCATGCAAAAGTGATTGCATGCATGCAGAGGCTAAGATGAGTCCACATGTCCCTTATCCTCTAGGCATATCCTGTGGGAATATCCTGCAACCGAATCCTGTGTCCGGAATCCTGGTAGGAATATCCGTAGGAAAATCTACAACCCATATCCTGTTCCGGAATCCTGTAGGAAAGTCCTGCAACCCATGTCCTTTTTCTGGAATCCTGTATTCTGTATCGGGTCGTGACACGTGCATGCAGAACGGTACTTATCAGGATCTCCAAAACAGGCTCAAAGGCAGCCACGAAACCTTCAAAGTCTTCCATCAATGGGTCGTCATGCTCCAGCAAAGGAGCAACCCAGGCCCGTGGAGATCCACTTAGTAAGGATGCCAAAAGACCCACCTTTTGAGCATCAGTCGAGTAGCGGCGTGGTTGCATGCGGATCAAGAGCCGGATCTAATTCAGGAAAACCTTGGAAATCGGCACGATTGCCACTTGAACTTCTCTAGCAGCTAACCTTTGGCTCCGAAGGAAAGTTCGATGAAGAGGGAACCACCGATGCCTGAGAGAGAGCCAGCGCAGCAGCCTTGGAGGATGCATCAGCAGCTGCATGTGCCGCATTGGTGGAACCTTGCAGATCGATGAACTTGGCGCAAAGTGGCCAGCTCATGAAACAACATTTGGTGCTCGCGTTGAAAGTGCTCAAAATCAGCCATAATCTATGAAAGAAAAAAAAAGGAGGAAACGAAGGAAAAGAATCAAAGAAAAAAGTAGCTGAAAACGGAGAGCTATAAAAGCAGTTACTATCAAATTGTCAAGCCACGATCCAGGAAACAGGAAGAGAGCAGGATTCCGAGAACATGAAGGCTTGACTCAGGAGCAGGACCGAGAGCAAGACAGGAAATAGGAACAGGAACAGGACGGATCCAGGAGCAAAGACATTGATTAGGATAGGATCCGGGAGCAAGACAGGAAAGCGCAGGACAGGATCTAGGAACAAGACAGAAACAGGACAGGATCCAGGAACAAACAGGAGTAGGACAGGAAACAAGACAAGAACAAGACAAGACGAGATTGATCGTAGTAAGACTGGTGTTGATAGTAACTGATTGTACAACAATTAGGTTGGAGCTTTTATGCTCACAACTCCAAGAGCTAATCTAGGCATGAGTGCTAAAAGTGGTTGCATGCATGCAAAAATGACTGCATGCATGCAAAGGCTAAGATGAGTCCACATGTCCCTTATTCTCTAGGCATATCCTATGGCATATCATGTAGGAATATCCTGTAGGAATATCCTGCAATCGAATCATGTGTTCGGAATCCTGGTAGGAATATCCTGTAGGAAAGTCCTGCAACCCATATCCTGTATCCGGAATCCTGTAGGAAAGTCCTGCAACCCATATCCTGTATTCGGAATCCTGTAGGAAAGTCCTGTAACCCATATCCTGTATCCAGAATCCTGTATTCTGTATCGGGTCGTGACAACCGCCCTTCATGCAGGCTATTCGGTTAACCTCATGAGCGGCAAGATTAATCTCGCCGCCCATGAGGCTAACCGAAGAGCGGCGGAATTAATCCCGCGCCCATGGCTTGCGTGCTGGGCCTAGGCGGAGAGATTAATCCCGCCGCCTATGCATGCCCTACACGAAATCCGGCGGGATTTATCCTGCCGCCAATGGCCTATGAAAAGGGCCTAGGCGGTGGTATTAATCTTGCCGCATTTCGCGCAGGGCATGGGCATGCGACGGGATTAATCCCGCCGCCCCTTCTATGCCTGGTGGAAGGATGAATCCTGCCACCCTTCTTTTTTCCTTCATTGGTGAGTTGAACCAATCCCAAACGTCTCTGTCTAAGACGTAGAAGGTTTATAACATACCAATGGAGGGAACTGAGAAGGGTGGTGAGATTCATTTCATCATCCCTTACATGGTGGGCGAGATTAATCCTGCCACCTTTTTAGAGCCACTGAAGGGGTGTGCCAAATAAATCATGCCCAGTTCTCTCTGAGACCGAGAAGGGTGGTGGGATTAATCTTGCACACCCATTCAGAGGCTCCAGAAAGGTGGCGAGATTAATCCTGCCCACCATTTCAGGAGGCATAGAAGGGGTGGTGGGATTAATCCCGCCCCACCTTATATGTGAATATATATATGTATTAATATATATAAGTTGCATACCTCATTTTATTTACTTTTATCATCTTATCATAATATTTTAAGTAAAAGCCAGTAAACTATGTAAAATTGTCCAAAGCTCATATTTGTGGTGGTTCTAAAACTAAATGTCATCTGTCTTTTGCACTATCACAAACGTGAGCTTTGGACAGTTAATCTCGTCCACTTCTTTTTGAGACAAAGCAAGGTGTATGTGAATTTATCAATGTATTATTTTTGTACATTCGGGTTTATACAAGTGTGTGTGCATTTTTATATGATTTATATTCATAATGTATTATTTTGCAAAAGAACGATTTGATCAAGCAAGGAGATTCAATCATTAGTATGGAGTCGTCGTCAAATTCTGAGTAAGAATTAAAATAAAATCTGTTATATTCGGATATGTGCTTGAAGAACTAATCATTTTTGTATTCAGATGTGGAATTGAGGTGACATTAAAGACGAGAGCAGGAGAAGAGATGGGCATGGGGATTCTGGAATTAACTTGGCCATATTTCAAACTAAACAGGAAGCTCATTGGAGCAACCATGATTGCTGTCAAATTAACCTTTGTCACATCGCATGGACAAGCAAAACAATGGAAAGTAAATGTGCTAGTCAAACATCCGAAAACATGCTGCGAACCAGATTGAATGATGCTCGACACATATGCCTTGTTCCATCTAATATCACGTTCTCAGATCCAGAGGTCGCCAGTTACAACATTAATCTCGGGTGGTCTTGTCGACTTGTGGATAATGATGTTCATGTGTTCACTAATGATGTTGACCATGGAGTTCTTCTTCAACTCAATGAAAGCCCATCTATGGAGAGGATCCAATTAAATGTCTAATTTGAAGATCTTCAAACTCATTGAGTAGGTGTATTCTCAACAGAGATTGTTTCACAATACAGAACATCCACAAGTGGAGCAATTGTCCCTCTTCACATTGAAGAAGAACACAGCGACATCATAAGGGAGATTGAGAAGGTGGCTCAGTCTCAGGTTCTTTACAGATCACGTTCAATTTGCTTAGAAAACTTCAGGAGCTGAAAGAGTGTGCCGAGAACATTAGAAACAGCATCAATCGGGGATCACACATGTTGATTTGGATCGTAAAAGAAAATCATAGTTATTTTGTCAGCTGCACCTGTGGTATCCCATGCTGCAATAAGCCACAAGGAAATGATCATTGTATGATAGGATTTATGAGTGTAGGATTAACTATTGCAGCGTCAACCCAAACTTCAATTACATGCCACTCAATCAAGAACATGTAGCTGAGCTCATGGAGAAGATGAAGGATGACAATTCTTATACCGTTCCACATAATGCTGTTTTGTGCCCATACTACGAAAGAAACAAAAGCGCTGACAAAATGTGGATCACAACACCAGAACAAATCATGAAGATTCAGACGGAAAATAGAAAATCAATCAAGTACTACATCATTAGTGGCCAACACACAATAACGGCAGTCCAACGACTTCTCGATGAACACAACAAAGGAACGATGGCAACAAAACTTTCCGAGCATACCCGTGAGAAATTGACAAAAAGATCGGCGTTTTTAGCTAAGCCGAATCTCACAATCGAGCAGTACCATAAGTTATCAGCGGAATGGGACGCTGCCGACACCAACCATTACAACAGCAAAATACGGGAAAAGTTCAAACACACGCAAGCCGTGTGGGAATCTCTTCAGCGACCACAAAGAGCTACTGCAGGGAATACACAATGTGCGATGTACCGGGTAAGTAAATTGTCTAGGCGGGATTTATCTCATCTGTATAGTAATATGTCTTTTTTTTTTAAAGAGTTGAAGAAATTGTAGCAGTTGATTTTGCCCAGGTGGGTGGGAAGGAAACATTCTTTTTAATGATGTTGATTTCTTGTCCCGAGGATAGGATCTTTGCCAAATAGTTGGGGATTATGAAATCCTTTTCAAAAGGAACACTGAAGAATAAGCAGACAAGTGAAGGGGAGCCCTCAGAGAAGTCTGCAAAGAAACGTAATAAGACGCTGAAGGCTAAGTTTGTTCAATTTACAAATGATGTAAACAACGATTTCAAGCTCACATAGTTGAAGCCTTTAAATGGAATAATGATGGAGAAGATGGAAGTCTTGACTAATTTGGTGATTGATGGCAAACTACAGATTAACAACAGCAGCCCCACCTCTCCTTTTCATGTCAAGGCAATGGAGTTGAAGACGGTTAGGCACTTCAAGGAGTGGTTGGGAATACATTGCCACAAACTGGGTTGGATCTCGGCTTCAACATACGAAGAGGTCAGCAAATATTTGCATGTAACAAACGATGATATGCTTGTCAAATGGGTGAATTAATCGGAAGATCTAGGCAAGAATCTATTGCACGCCAACGCCAAAAAAGAGAACATTGCGATGACGCCTTCTCTTATGGCAGTCCTTCAACAGCGGAGAACCGAGTTGAACCTTATAAAGGAGGATGCTACAAATCACGACAAGCCCTACAAATGTTTATTGTTGGATTTGAAGACTTTATGGGGTAACATCACTGCTTGTAGGAAACCGTTTCAATTGTTTGTGATGGATCAGCGAGTGTTAAAAGATCCTTCGACAGACAAGACACTAGAGGATTTGGTGGAGAAACTTAGCCATGCAAGCATGTACAAAGAAGGTATTTATTATTGAATTTATGCTTGCACTCTTCACTGATACCTACGTTTTCAGGTATTTATTTCTTGATTCTTGCTCATGTCACAAATACTTTTGCCTTCACCTTCACCAAGAAGAATAAACATCGTTGGATAGGATTTTATATTTATGATGCTGATCCGAAATGCATTGATACAATTGTTCACTTGGTTGTTAGGAATGTGCCAAACAATTTCAAACTTCTAAATGATTGGCCAGGCATTTGTTTGCACTCCAATGGGCCTGAACCTTTATCCGATACACCAATAGCTAAGAGGGACGTATTCGGCAATGTACATTATCCAAACATTACAAGTCAAGCAGCACGGAGCATCATCAACTTGATCAGGGGTCGTCACAGTGATGCATGGGTTTTTTACTACTGCACTAGGGGTCCGTCTTGAAGGAGTGTTACCTTTGGGATACATGTGTGTTTACCATTGAAAAGGATAAGACCATGGTTGAGGACCTGAACAAGTGAATAAAGAGGTTCTCAACTAATTACCCCAAACAAACCCATATAGGAGTATTTGGGAAAGTTCCCTCCCGAGAAGTGTGATAATTCTGAAGACGAATATGGTTCAATGTCGGAGTCTGAGGACGAACTTCAATCAGATATTAGACCAGAAGTTATCTCGAGGAGTATAGAACATTCACACACTCCATTACCCATGGAAACATCAACAGAAGATACGGAAAATCATGAAGCGGCCTAGACCTTCTTCGCCTCACTTAAAAGGTAATAGCGAAGAAGAATTGTTAATGAGTTCTTAGAATGACGAATAGTTGTAAATGAGTGTAACATAAGGCATTTTTTGTATATTTCGTTTATATTTGTACAGAAAATAAATTCTCAAGGATTAATGAAGCTTTTAGTTCAAACATGGGTCACACATTAATAAGGTAAATAATATACCTTGATAATTATAAGGTCAACTAACTATCATTTTGCAGATGTAATGAAACAATTGAGAACATGGATTTTCAACATTGCCATGAGGTAGAGAGGGGTTTGGCAAAAATTTCTTATGCCACATGTCAAAATGACAGAGTTCATGCAGGAAATAGATAATAATGCAGCTCAAAACATCGTTACCATGGGAACCACTTCAGTTTTTTCATCGCTATTTCTATGGCTTTAGTTCCTAAATCACTTTCTTCAGTGCCTGTAATATCTGAATCTTGTAAGGATGATGTACAATTAAATGATAAAGAGATAGGCAACAATATAGTGTCAACAGATAAATGTGAAAGGGACTAAACAAGTGAGTTGGAAAGCATTCAAGAGGCAACGCTACCCTATGTTACCCGTGGCCATATTGTGTTGTTAAATGTCAAATGATGTTCTGCTTCATTGACAAAGGCCCAAGAATAGGAAAAAAGAAATCAAATAAGGAGATTTCATTCCTTGTCATGGTAAATTTTGATATGATATTATTTTTCGTCCAGGGTTGAACCGTCTCTTTCAAAAGCTTAAGGAGATGGGTGCACTTGTGGGGATTTGGTCATGCATGCAGATTCACAACTTGACACCACTACTGAATTTGCTTAAAAAACATTGTAATTTTACAGAAGAGGTGATTCGTAAAAATTGGATTTTTAACTAACGAGTATGTTATAAACCTCTCGAATTTTACAATATAAGAAAGCAAGCCATACTTCTTCAATAATGAAAGATTAATTAGGCTTTGTGGGGAGATCAATCACTTAAGAATAATGAAAAACGCACATATATCTTAGTGGTAAACGACTCTCCTTATAAGGCTATGCTCAACCAAAACATTGTTTGTATTCATCCAATCATTTTCAACCCATATTCTGATACCAATACCATGGATGAGCTAGTGAACTACTTGGATACGTGCCTCAAAAAGAAGAATCTTAAAAACTTTTGTGAATAATATCCATCATATCAAACATTTCCTGACGCTTTTTTCTTCTCGATTTTGAGTTTTATAAAATGAAGGATAACAACCGGGCACTTTACAATATTATTCTTAAGGAACGTTATTTTTTAGATGAGCCTTTATATAAACCTGGTCTTATCACATCTTATGTATTAACAAGGATGGCAACTCCCAATTGCATTCGTGAGAGTGTTAGGTGGTGGCAACAACATCAAAATATTGATCAAAATGATTCGATTAATCCCAAGAGTGATGATTTAGACAAAATGAAGAAATTTCTCTGTATGGTTAGGAAGAAAGTATTTATAAAAAAATTAACATGTTGATAAGGAAATGATTTCATTTGTAATTATGTTTGATAGTATTTTTTAATTATTGTAAACTATTTTTAGAATGAAGAATAATATGAATATTCTAAAATATTTTAGGAATATTCCTTACTAAGTAAGTTATTGAAGGATTAATTTATTAATTAATAATATTTAAGGCTTAATTACATATTAATTAAATAATTAATTAATAATTAAAACTTAAGTATTAATTAGTAATTTATTTATATTCCCATTTTCGCGTATCATGTCCACTTTAGTTACAACTTGCATCTTCCATGTTTCCTTGTTAAAACTTAATTCGGTTCTTCCATGTTAAAACTTAAACAGTAAGTAACTATATAATTTCATCGTCACCACCAATTATATAATGTTGATGTTATCTTAGATTTAAACTTCTTCGTGGTAAGTTGTATTACTTTGTTAACTACTCTCCAAGTAATCGCACTTAGGACTTTACTCATGCATAAGAGGCCATTATTATTTTTCACCGCTCTTATCCTTACAAACCACATCAAAGTCTTGTGGAACTTGCTGCTAAAGAAGGGATTATATCATGAATCACCACAATAAGCTGATACAATGCTAATATCAATGCTAGAATATGCCTTAAAATATATTGTTATTATGCTAATGCCAATATTAGGATATGCCTTGGAATATATTAAAGGTATTTACTGGTCCATATCATGTATGAACATTAATAGTCCATGTTATGCATAGAGAATTAATAATTCATGTCATATATTCATATATAAAAAAGGTTAAGATTAAATTTTTAATATTCTAAATCAACACAACTTATTCTATTGTTAACTAACCTCACTTGCTACTTTTTTTATTTAATTCACAAATATTCGATAATTTCAATTCATATTATATTCTTGGCCCTAACAATGTTTTTTTTAAAGTTATTCTCATTCTTGAGGTCCACCCAATTGTCAATGTTGTGAGCAGTGTCCATGCAATCCCCTAGATCCTACTCATATCATGCTCATGATAGTATAAATCAACAAAATTGTGGCAGAATTTATCAAATAATGCATATATAAGTTAGCTTTATTAGTGAGTTTTTATGCCACGTCAACTTAAAGGGAATATTCCAAGCATATAAAATCTCTTGAATAGTGATATAATTTTGCATTTAGATATACAGAAATATATACACTATAGATATGTGTGTGTGTGTGTGTTATTTATGTATGTATAATATTGTTATATTTTACTTACTCAAATTTATTAATATATGATGAATTTGTTAAATAATTTTTGGAGTAGAAGCAATTTAAATCATTGACCTAGGTAAACCTAGGTGAAAATTTTTATGTTAAGTTTTATAAATGAAAATTGTAATTTATTTAATGAAAAATTTAAAATTTCCTGAACTAGAGATATTCTTTTATATTTGTGATTGGTTTTATTATTAATAAATCTTAACTGAAAATTCATAAAGTCGTGCTAATATAAAAAATTATCAATTATTTTTGGTATTTTATTTTAAATAAATAGGATTTATAGATTAAAATATAAATATTTTATAGAATATTCTTTTTATTTGTGATTGGTTTTTATTAATAATAAATCTTAACTGAAAATTTATATAAGTCTTGCTAATATAAAAAATTATCAATTATTTTTCAGATTTATTTTAAATAAATAGGAATTATAGATTAAAATATTTTAATAGGTTATGAAGTTCAAACTTTTATTATATGGAATATTTAGAACTTTAATGGAAGTTAAATATAAAAAACAAGATTTTATATTTCTCAATATTTTTAATTTCTTTTACAATTAAAAAAGAGTTGATGTGAATATTTCACAACAACTTTTGAAATAGAATACAACACAACCTATCTAAATCAAAGGAAAGACTTTATACTCCAGGGAAAGATGTTACATAGTCCACATTTTTTAATTCTTTTTCTAATAAAACTTACTTGCACAAATGTGCACGCAGACACACACACATATGTATAAGATGTTAAGAAGTATATTAGAAAGATAAGCTTAACTGTTTAAGCCCTCTCACCATGGATATGTCTAGCCAGCTGAATATCTTTGGGTGTAATTGTCACCCTCTTGACACAAATAGCATACAGGTTTGTGTCTTCAAATAGACCCACTAAATACGCCTCTGCTGCCTTTTGTAATGCTAACTCTACATGGCTCAGAAACTTAGGTCCTTCTGTAAAACAAGTATTAACACACATACGCACACAAAGTATATGTGTGTATAAATACCTTGAAGTCTTGGATAATCGCACTTAGGTCCTTCTGTAAAACAAGTATTAACACACACACACGCACACAAAGTCTATATGTATAAATACCTTGAAGTCTTGGATAATCGCACAAGCCAGTCTTGAAACGGAAGCTTTATAAAACTGAAATTAATCTGACCTTTGGAATGAAACCCAAGGGCATCCAAGTTATCGTTACATCATACGTGAGTTACTTCATCCGTGAGAACCTTGAAAGAGTTAGCTGCATCCTCAAAGGAATCCTCGGTAGACTTTACACCCTCTCCATGCTTCACCACAGAGTGACAAAATCCCACCTACAACCATATTCCTACACACAATACATTAGTAGTGTAAAACGTGTATAAATGGAGAAATGGACCAAATGTGTGAAAAGGGCATATCACAACAAGGTTAAATATAGGAAATAATTCCAAGTATATAAAATCTAAGGAACAGACGACTCCGAAAGTAGATGAATACAGGATACGGAGCCGACTGAGTGTCCCGCTGTTCCGAGAAAGAAGCCCAAAGAGATACACTCTTGTATAGATGCTTCTTCTTTTGTGAGGAAGATATTGGCACACATTGCGTTCTTGTTTGTTCCTGGCCATTCTGAGGTGTTTGTGCACCAGAAACTGAGGTACGAGGATGAACATAGGGAAGATGAGGAGTGATACTCCACTAACTCCATATACATAGTCCACATTCTTTTATTCTTTTACAAATAAAACTTACTTACACACGCGCATGCACGTGCACACACACATATGTATAAGATGCTAAAAAAAGTATATTAGAAAGATTTAAACATTTTAGCACGAATACGTCTAGCCAGCTGAACCCTCTCGGCATATAGGTTTTTGAGGTCCGTCTGTAAAACAGCTTACTTAGTGTATTAACACACACACACGGACTAAATATGTGTGTGTTTGTATAAATAAACAACTTACTACCTACATTTATACTACAGCATCACCATCAGATCATAACATAGAAATGATTCATAGTATATTCGTTTAAGATATTATGCTGGCGTGTGTGAGCCATATGTGCTAAGGAATATGCTGCATTACAGGCATTATGTACACACAACCAAGTGTATATCTCCCAGTTTTATCTCATGATAATGATGCGTGTATGCATATCTCCTTCGGTATATATAGATATAATGTATTTATATTTAATTTATTTTACTCAATTTTATTAATATACCATGAATTTATTAAATAATTTTCTTAGATTAAAAGAAATTTAAATCATCGAACCTAAGTAAACCCAGGTCTTATATTAAATTTATTTTCATTTTAATTGTTATTTTTTATTAATGAAAAATGTGAATCATTAAAATTTATTTAATGACAAACTTAAATGTTTTAAACAAGAATATTCTTTAATTTGTGATTGATTCTTAACCATGCTAACATACTACTTTTTCTATTTTATTTTATTTTATTAAAATATAAGTATTTTATAAGTGAAGTTCAATCTTTTATTATACATATGTATAAAGAGATGGAATAATAATAAACTTCTCTTTTTAATGTTTTTAATTTCTTTTACAATTAAAAAAGAATAAGAGTTCTTGTGAAGTTTACACTGATAAATAATGTTGATGTGAATACAATAGTTATCAGTCTAAATTAATACAATACAACCTATCTAAATAAAAGGAAAGTATTTATCTGATTATTATGCGGCATAATAATCAGATAAATACTTTCCTTTTATTTTATGCCTGCATAGATATGGCATATTTAAATTCTAATATTTATTTAATAATAATTTGATGTGAGATAAGTAAAACTATAATAAAATCTTTCACACACGTAACACCAATTAATAAAACCAACTATTAACTCTCTAAAAATACAGATTTTCATCACAAAAAGAAGATATTTGATGGAAAAATATAATTTTTATGAAATTGCTTCATAAAAAAGAAAGATTTTATTCGTTTCCATGGGTTTTTTTAAAAAAAATTAAATTCCTTAAAAGAATATATACAAATAAAAGTTTATAAGAATGCGAGCTTTTGCAATGTCACCTAGACAAGGTCGAGTAGATAAAACGTGTATAAGCGGAGAAATGGGCATATTAAATATAAAGAATATTTTCAAGTATATAAAATCTATTGATAGTGCATATATATTTTTGCGTTTAGATATACAGAAAATATATATACTATAGATATGTGTGTGTGTGTGTGTGTGCGTGCGTGTGTGTTGTGTATGTATGTAAAATATTGTTATATTTCACTCAAATTTATTAATATATCATGAATTTGTTAAATAATTTTCTTAGAGTAAAAGCAATTTAAATTATTGACCTAAGTAAACCGGGTGAAAAAATTTATGTTTCATTTTAATTGTTAAGTTTTATTAATGAAAAAGGTAACTTATTTAATGACAAATTTAAAATTTCTTAAACTACAATATTATTTTATATTTGTGATTGATTTTATTAATAATAAATATTAAATTATTTATGTCATCAACCAATTTTGCTATTTTGTTTTAAATAAATAGGATTTATAGATTAAAATATATATTTTAACAGGTTAAATTAAATTAAATAATAAAAAAATAAAATAATATTATGGTTCTGGTGGGGCGCGTCGCTTTAAACATAAAAGTTAATTTTGAAGATACAGTTCCAACCGAAAAAAAATAAGTTAAGTAAAAAAATAACAATGTAAGTAACATATTAATATGTCAAAATTTAAATGAAAATTCTCTAAATAAAAAATTAAAAATTGAAGGTGAATTAATCGAATATAGGTTAAATTAATTCATAACTCTTTTTTCTAATTTCATTAGTTAGATCATAAATTATTAATTTTTAAAGTCTAAAAAAGCTAAATAATATTTTAATTTCTTTTACAATTAAAAAAGAGTTTACACTGATAAATAATGTTGATGTGAATACACTTCATAAGAATTTTCAAAATAGAATACAACACAACCTATCTAGCCTAAATAAAAGCAAAGTCCAAGGAAAAATGTTATTTATCTTACATAGTCCACATTCTTTTATTTTTTTTACTAATAAAACTTACACACACCCACACGCACACACACGTGTAAGATTTTAAGAAAGTATATTAGAAAGATAAGCTTAATTGTTTAAGCCCTCTCACCACGGATACGTCTAGCCAACTGAATATCTTTGGGCATAATTGTCACCCTCTTGGCATGAATAGCACACAGGTTGTGTCTTCAAACAGACCCACTAAATACGCCTCCGCTGCTTCTTGTAATGCTAACACTGCGTGACTCTGAAACCTCAGGTCCATCTGTAAAACAAGTATTAACACACACACACACACAAAGTATATATGTGTATAAATACCTTAAAGTCTTGGGCAATCTCACGGACCAGCCTCTGAAATGGAAGCTTACGAATAAGCAACTCCGTACCCTTCTGGTACTTACGAATTTCACTAAAGAAAAACATAAACGCTTAAGTTATAAATAAGAAACATACTAAATACGAATTAAATAATGATTAAATACTAATTAACCTACTTACCGAAGAGCGACAGTTCCAGGGCGGTAACGGTGTGGCTGTGGCTTCTCTTCACTCCGCCTTTTGTGGGAGCCGGTTTCCTTGCAGCCTACATATAAACCCGAAAAATTATGGAAATAGAAAAATAAGTCATATATATATTATTGTAAATATATTTAAGCATGTACTTTAGTTGCCAATTGCATCCTGGGCGCCTTTCCACCGGAGAAAAGACGAGCGGTTTGCTTGGTACGCGCCATTGAGAACCCTAAAGAATTCAACCCGAGAACCTACATTTATATTACAGCCTCACCATCGGATCTTATCTGCAATTTTCAGCCATCAGATCATAACAAATGAACGATTCATATTCGTTTTAAGATATTGTACTGACGTGTGTGATACATATGCCATGTGTGTTAAGGAATATGCTGCATTACAGGCTATGCCAAGAATTCTGTATATCTCCCAATTTTTATGTCATGATAACGATGCATGTATGCATATCTCCTTCAACATAATTAATACTCTAGAATACCATGTCATCCGTAATATATCATGGTTCAAGTTATATAATTAAATGTTGATTGATGAAAATGATCTTGATTTATTAATGAAATTAAATTTTGAGTCGAGCCTTTCTATTTTAAAGCCTTTATAGATCAACACAATTTCCTTAAAGGAATTCATTCAAAAAAGATGAGCAAGGCCTTTTATTATGATTATTATTTTAACACTCGATTAAAGTTCTAACACACTTATTTTTAACTCCCAAACAAATATGTTGATTTTGCCAATGTATTTAACAAGACTAAAACAAGTTTTTAAATCACAATTCTTATAGTTATTTTATTAATCTCTTATAAAGAGCTCAAATGAGCTTTATTTAGGATAATATGTTCCACAACAATACACATCACATGGTTTTAAAATAATGTTTTAAATGGTTTTTGAGTGGTTTTTAAATTGGTTATGGCTAGCCACTATGGTTAAAAAAAATGTGACATGGTTTTTAACAATTGATATGATTTAAAAATTATTTGATATAGTTAATATGATTTTAATTGATTTGATAAATGGTTTCATTTGAAATATTAAAATGTGGTCCTTAAAATGGTTTTGTATAAAATAGTTTTGATAATATGATTTTAACATGACTTTTGGCATGCTTTTAATAAAAAAAAGGTAAATTTTTATAATTAATGAAAGACATGGTTTTTACATTAAATAAAAAACTTTCATCATGCAACATCTAATCATTTACTTAATTTTTTTGGATTTTATAATACGTTGATACATATACATACCTTTACTAATAACAACTCCATTACATTTGTTGCAAAAACAATGATAAATAACTATTTCATTCAATTATATTTAAAAACTGTTATTAAAAATAGCCAATATCTAATTAAATAAAACTAATATTTAACAATATAAATCAACATCTAATAAAAAGAACTAGTATATGAAAACATTAATGTTTATACAATGTTAATTAAATTTATTATGGTTTTTCGATCCATATGATTTATTACATGATTTTTAAGCCATATATATAGTTTTTCAACTTAGTAAAATTTGTGAAATATAACATTACAAGTCTTAGATTTCAACTTGGATCATTCATAATAAATGATTTTGTTAAACCATATATATGACGTTTTTAAACTTACTAAAATTTGTGAATTATAAGACTTAAATTCAATATGAGTTCATAATTAATAAGTTTCTTACATGGTTCTTTTAATTATATATATATTGGACTTAATAAAATTTGTGAAATATAGCATTGCAAGCATTAGATTCAATTTGGGTCATACAACAAACTTAAATTCAATCTACATTGTTCTTTTTTTTGCCACTTTTCACAATTTTCTTCTCTTTTACATTACAACTTGCTTCCATCTTTCTATATAATAATAACACACAAACTCCAACAATGCCTTCACCTATAAATAAAACATGTTCAATGATTATGCAAGATGGCTCAGGAGCATAGTGATTGCACGTCCAATTAGATATAATATATATGTGTGTGTGATGTGTGTCTATGTGTATAATTGATGCAATGATGTTAAATTAAAGAATAAAGTTGATTAAGCCTCTTTTGCTTTTTTTAAAAGAAATATGAAAATAAAAATACATTACTCATTTTGCAACTTCCTTTAAATGATTCGTTACTTAATTAAATGTGAGCTAAAATTGCAATAACTTTGAATGACCATGAGAGAGTTTTGTAACAAGTACACATGTGTGCACATATGCATAGTGTGCACGTGTATATGTGAAAAAGAAAGAAAAAAATGTGTGTTTGTATATCCATATGCTTTTCTAAGCTGAATTAAAGCATGGGCACATTCAAAGTTATACAAGATTATATAAAAGAAGAAATAAACATTGGTATAGTAAGTGCTTTCCATTTACAATTATCAATGGATGACGAGGCCCAAACACTATTAACATGCCTTGTAAGAGGCCTTTGTCAACTAGATCTACGATGTCCATGACTTGAACAAACCAACATCACCATATGTGAAGAGATCAAAACCTACAATGAAAATATCTAGCATGCCAACAAATCCCATCTTATGGTAACTCAGGACGATTTTCCATAAGATAGGCCTTTCAATACTTAGATTTTAGAAACATAGGTCAAACCTACACACGCACTTAGCTACATGGATAATATATCATGGTGGTGTCTACCTCCAAATATATAAATCATAGTTGTGTATATATGTATGTTATAGAAACTCTCTCTATACCTACTTACATATATATACACACACACATACGAGATTAATAATGGACCTCTCTCTCTCTATATGTTTAATTTATTACTATTATACATCAATTTTTGATATTTACAAGATACATATAAGAAAAATACCTTTTCACAACTTTCATCTATGATTAAATAGATATGACATGAATGAATATCATCGAGGAGTTAAGGTATATTTTTGATAAATTCTTAATAAATGTATTCTTATATTCACTTAAAATTGTGCTTAATTGTTTAAGAAGGAAAGCATTTAGATATTATAATGTAGCTTATAATTTCAAATTCATTCTCTCTCTCTTACATATACAGAAACATCTCCCCCCCCCCCTCATATATATATATATATGTGTGTGTGTATTTGTATATGTCTTTTAAATTTGTAACGATTGATCATAATGACATTGTTTTGAAGACAAGTACTATATATATTGTGTGTGTGCATGCACGTTGTATGATTTGTATATTAATTTTAATTTTGAGATTAAGTGGTTATATTTACCTAAAAAACTTATTTTAAAAAAATTAATGGCTAAACTTTAGACTCACCTTAATAACTAATTATACCATATTAAATTATGTTTTTTTAAAGTAGAAACCATTACAAAACCACTGTTGAACTTAAAACTCACTATATAATTAACTATACCATTTTAAAAATCATGTTGGCAAGGTAACAAACCAATTTAAAAAACCATGTGTCACACTTTGTCCAAAACCACCCATAAAATAACACGTTAAACCGTTCATATGACATTTCTAAAAAACAACATAGCATAATCACTAGGCCATGTGATAAGCTTCATTACCAATGACTTAGATTATTTTTTATTGTTAATATGATAAACAATGTTGTCTTTTGTCTTTAATTTTTTATTTTCATAAAAATTTATTCAGTTCTTCCATGTTTCCTTGTTAAAACTTAGACAATGAATATTTTATTGTCACCACCAGTTATATATGATGTTGATGCTATCATAGATTTAAACTTTTTCATGGTAAGTTGTATTACCTTGTTAACTAGGTTGAGTATTCTCTAAGTAATCACACTTAGGACCTTACTCATCTATAAGAGGGCATCACCGCTCTTATCTTTACAAACCACATCAAAGTCTTGTGGAACTTGCTGTTGAAGAAGGGATTATGTCATGAACCACAATAATAAATTGATACAATGCTAATATCAATGCTAGAATATGCCTTAAAATATATTGTTATTATGCTAATGTCAATATCAGGATATGCTTTGGAATATATTAAAGGTATTTACTAGGGTATGTAAGGATTGGATGATCCATATTATGTATGAACAATGGTAATCCATGTTATACATAGAAGATTAATAATTCATGTCATACATAGGGATTGGTGGTTCATATAAGTTTTTAAAAAAGGTTTCATATTGAAAATATTTTAAGTTAAGATTCATATATAAAAGAGGTTAAAATAAAATTTTCAATATTTTAAATCAACACAAATCATTCTATCATTAACTAACCTTACTTGCTACTTTTTTCTCTTTAATTTACAAAGATTCAATAATTTTAATTCATATTCTATTCTTGGCACTAACAATGTGCAATGCGACTATTTTTTAAAAGTTGTTCTCATTTTTTAAGGTTCACCCAATTGTCAACATTGTAAGCAGTGTCCATGCAATCCCCTGGATCCTACTCATATCATACTCATGACGGTATAAATCAACAAAATTATATATGCACTATTCAAGAAATTTTATATGCTTGGAATATTCCTTATAAGTTGATGTGGCCTAAAACTCAATAATAAGTTTAATTAAGCTAACCTATATATGCATTATTTGATAAATTCTGCCACAATTTCGTTGCGTTTAGATTTATAGAAATATATATACTATAGATGTGTGTGTGTGTGTGTTGTTTATGTATGTATAATATTGTTATATTTTATTTACTACAAATTTATTAATATATCATGAATTTGTTAAATAATTTTCTTGGAGTAAAAGCAATTTAAATCATTGACCTAGGTAACCCAGGTGAAAAATTTTATGTTAAGTTTTATAAATGAAAAATGTAATTTATTTATTGTTTAATGACAAATTTAAAATTTCCTGAACTAGAATATTCTTTTATATTGTGATTGGTTTTATTATTAATAAATCTTAACTGAAAATTCATAAAGTCATGCTAATATAAAATTATCAATTATTTTTGCTATTTTATTTTAAATAAATAGGATTATAGATTAAAATATATATTTTATAGAGTATTCTTTTATATTTGTGATTGGTTTTATTAATAATAAATCTTAATTGAAAATTTATATAAGTCTTGCTAATATAAATATTATCAATTATTTTTTCAATTTATTTTAAATAAATAGGATTTATAGATTAAAATAGTTTAATAAGTTGTGAAGTTCAAACTTTTATCATATGGAATAATTAGAACTTCTTTAATGGAAGTTAAATATAAAAAACAAGTTTTTATATTTCTTAATATTTTTAATTTCTTTACAATTAAAAAAGAGTTTGATGTGAATACTTCACAACAACTTTGAAATAGAATACAACACAATCTATCTAAATCAAAGGAAACTTTATACTCCAAGGAAAGATGTTATCTATCTTACATAGTCCACATTCTTTTATTCTTTTACTAATAAAACTTACTTGCACAAATGCGCACGCACACACACACATATGTATAAGATGTTAAGAAGTATATTAGAAAGATAAGCTTAATTGTTTAAGCCCTCTCACCACGGATATGTCTAGCCAGCTGAATATCTTTGTGTAATTGTCACCCTCTTGGCATAAATAGACAGGTTCGTGTCTTCAAACAGACCCACTAAATACGCCTCTGCTGCCTTTGTAATGCTAACTCTACATGGCTCAGAAACTTAGGTCTTTCTATAAAACAAGTATTAACACACACACGCACACAAAGTATATATGTGTATAAATACCTTGAAGTCTTGGATAATCGCACGGGCCAGTCTTGAAACAGAAGCTTCATAAAACTGAAATTAATCTGACCTTGGAATGAAACCCAAGGGCCATCCAAGTTATCTTTACATCATACGTGAGAACCTTGAAAGAGTTAGCTGCATCCTCGATGAAATCCCCAGTAGACCTTACACACCCTCTCCATGCTTCACCACAGAGTGACAACAACCATATTCCTACACACAATGCATTAGTAGTGTATATGGGAATGTCTATGAACACATACAGACTCTCTAAAAATACAGATTTTCATCACAAAGAAAATATTTTTAATGAAAAAAAATATAAATTTTTATGAAATCACATCATGCAAAAGAAGATTTTGAAGATCCTTGGGGAAAAATGAATAAAAATCTGAATTTTGAAGAACTATTGCTTACTTCTCCTAGCGGCAGTGGTGCCATGGCCGGAGCTCGACCCGTACATTTCATAACACTGATCGTCACCTCTCTCATCCGACTTATCCGAGATCCTTAAGAGAGAGAATTAGGCTTTTTTAAGATTACGTTTTAAAATAGGAACTTTTCATAACACTATGGAATGCTATGGCTTAGTGTACAAATGCCCTATGTACAGTAAGAAGGTTTTTTAGTTTGCATATTAACACATAAATTTATTATATTATACTTTCTAAGAATGTGAGCTTTTGCAACGTCAATTGGTCAAGGTCGAATAGATAAAACGTGTATAAGTGGAGACCAAATGTGTGAAATGGCATATCACAACAAGGCTAAATATAGGAAATATTCCAAGTATATAAAATCTATTGTTTTTGTTTTATATAGTTTTTGTTTAGATATACAGAAATATATACACTATCGGGTGATTTGCAAGCAAAGATTGAAGAACAAGACAAAGAAGATGAGAAAAAGGTAATTCTGGTGACCATTTAGAAGAGTCCGAGGAGAAAACAGGTGAAGAGAAACAGAGGAACAGACAACTCTGAAAGTAGATGAATACAGGATACCGGAGCCGACTGAGTGTCCAGCTGTTCCGAGAAAGAAGAAAGATACACTCTTGTATAGATGCTCTCTTCTTCTTATGTGAGGAAGAGATTGGCACACAGTGCGTTTTGTTTGTTCCTGACGATTCTGAGGTGTTTGTGCACAGAAACTGAGGTACAAGGATGAACATAGGGAAGATGAGGAGTGATACTCCACTAACTCCATATGCATAGTCCACATTCTTTTTTTTTTTTTACTAATAAAACTTACTTACACCCGCATGCACGTGCACACACACATATGTATAAGATGTAAAAAAGTATATTAGAAAGATTTAAACATTTTAGCCCTCTCACCACGAATACGTCTAGCCCGTTGAACCCTCTTGGCATATAGGTTTTTGAGGTCCGCCTGTAAAACAGCTTACTAACTGTATTAACACACACAGACTAAATATGTCTGTGTGTGTTGTATAAATAAACAACTTACTAACTGTATGAAGAAAAGGAAGAAGGCCGAGGCAGAAAGAAAGCTGGAGATGGAAACAAGGCAAAAGCTACGACTTGAAGAAATGCGGAGACCAGAAGAAGGTATATATTTGTATAAATACCTTCAGCCTCGTGCAGCTTCTTCACTTCATCTGTTGTGGAGATGATGAAATAAACCCGATTAATTATGGAAATAAAAAAGAAAATAAAAAAATCAAATATATATATATAAGCATGTACCTTAATTGTAGATTGCTTCGTAGTTATAGAGTGCTTTGTGGGCGCCTTTCCACCGTGGAAATACGAGCGGTTAACTTGGTACGCGTCATTGAGAACCCTAAAGAATTCAACCCTAGAACCTACATTTATACTACAGCCACCATCAGATCGGATCATAACATAGAAATGATTCATAGTATATTCGTTTTAAGATATTATGCTGGCGTGTGTGAGCCATATGTGCTAAGGAATATGCTGCATTACAGGCATTTGTATATTTCTATCTCTCACACACAACCAAGTGTATATCTCTCAGTTTTATCTCATGATAACAATGCATGTATGCATATCTCCTTCAATATATATAGATATAATGTATTTATATTTGATTTATTTTACTCAATTTTATTAATATATCATGAATTTATTAAATAATTTTCTTAGATTAAAAGAAATTTAAATCATCGACCTAAGTAAACCCAGGTTTATATTAAATTTATTTCATTTTAATTGTTATTTTTTATTAATGAAAAATGTGAACCATTAAAATTTATTTAGTGACAAACTTAAAAATTTTAAATAAGAATATTTGTGACCTGCTAACATACTACTTTTTCTATTTTATTTTATTATTTTAAAATATAAGTATTTTATTATAAGTGAAGTTCAATCTTTTATTATAGCTATGTATAATAATAATAAACGTCCCTTTTTTATGTTTTTAATTTCTTTACAATTAAAAAAAAAAGAGTTTTTGTGAAGTTTACACTGATAAATAATGTTGATGTGAATACAATAATTATCAGTCTAAATAGAATATAACACAACTTATCTAAATAAAAGGAAAGTATTTATCTGATTATTATGCCTGAATATATGTGGCATATTTAATTTCTAAATATTTATTTCAAGGTGAACCATCGAATACAAGTCAAATACAAAATAAGTAAAAACATTTTTATTTAGTTCCTTAATTTTCTAAAACTCAAGTCAAATTAATTTGTAGCTTTTTAAAAAAAAATTCACTAGTTGGATGATAAATTAATTTTTGAAGTCCAAAAAAGCTAAATAATATTTTTAATTTCTTTTATAATTAAAAAAGAGTTTACACTGATAAATAAAGAATTTCAAAATAGAATACAACACAACCTATCTAGCCTAAATAAAAGGAAAGTCCAAGGAAAAATGTTATTTATCTTACATAGTCCACATTCTTTTTTTTTTTTACTAATAAAACTTACACACACCCACACGCACACACACGTGTAAGATTTTAAGAAAGTATATTAGAAAGATAAGCTTAATTGTTTAAGCCCTCTCACCACGGATACGTCTAGCCAGCTGAATATCTTTGGGCATAATTGTCACCCTCTTGGCATGAATAGCACACAGGTTTGTGTCTTCAAACAGACCCACTAAATATGCCTCCGCTGCTTCTTGTAATGCTAACACTGCGTGACTCTGAAACCTCAGGTCCGTCTGTAAAACAAGTATTAACACACAACACACACACACAAAGTATATATGTGTATAAATACCTTAAAGTCTTGGGCAATCTCACGGACCAGCCTCTGAAATGGAAGCTTACGAATAAGCAACTCCGTACCTTCTGGTACTTACGAATTTCACTAAAGAAAAACATAAACGCTTAAGTTACAAACACGAAACATACTAAATACGAATTAAATAATGATTAAATACTAATTAATCTACTTACCGAAGAGCGACAGTTCCAGGGCGGTAACGGTGTGGCTGTGGCTTCTTCTTCACTCCGCCTTTTGTGGGAGCCGGTTTCCTTGCAGCCTACATATAAACCCGAAAAATTATGAAATAAAAAAATAAAAAAAGTATATATATATATATATATATATATTGTAAATATATTTAAGCATGTACTTTAGTTGCCAATTGCATCCTGGGCGCCTTTCCACCGGAGAAAAGACGAGCGGTTTGCTTGGTACGCGCCATTGAGAACCCTAAAGAATTCAACCCGAGAACCTACATTTATATTACAGCCTCACCATCGGATCTTATCTGCAATTTTCAGCCATCAGATCATAACAAATGAACGATATTCGTTTTAAGATATTGTACTGACGTGTGTGATACATATGCCATGTGTGTTAAGGAATATGCTGCATTACAGGCTATGTCAAGAATTCTGTATGTTTCTATTTCTCACACCAAGCAAGTGTATATCTCCCAGTTTTTATGTCATGATAATGATGCATGTATGCATATCTCCTTCGACATAATTAATTGGTCTCCTTCAACATAATTAATACTCTAGAATACCATGTCATCCATAATATACCATGGTTCAAGTTATATAACTTAATGTTGATTGATAAAATGATGTTTTAATTTATTAATGAAGTTAAATTTTGAGTTGAACTTTTGTATTTTAAAGCTTTTATAGATCGACACGATTTTCTAAAAGGAATTCATTCAAAAAAGATGCAACATCTAATCATTTACTGGATCTTATAATACGTTGATACATATACATACCTTTACTAATAACAACTCCATTACATTTGTTGCAAAAACAATAATAAATAACTATTTCATTCAATTATATGTAAAGACTTTTATTAAAAATAGCCAATATCTAATTAAATAAAACTAATATTTAACAATATAAAATCAACATCTAATAAAAAGAACTAGTATATGAAAACATTAATGTTTATACAATATTAATTAGATTTATTATGGTTTTCGATCCATATGATTTTATTATATGATTTTTAAGCCATATATATAGTTTTTTCAACTTAGTAAAATTTGAAATATAACATTACAAGTCTTAGATTTCAACTTGGATCATTCATAATAAATGATTTTGTTAAACCATATATATGGCGTTTTTAAACTTACTAAAATTTGTGAATTATAAGACTTAAATTCAATATGAGTTCATAATTAATAAGTTTCTTACATGGTTCTTTTAATCATATATATATTAGACTTAATAAAATTTGTGAAATATAACATTACAAGCCTTAGATTCAATCTGGGCCATACAACAAACTTAAATTCAATCTACATTGTTCTTTCTTTTGCCGCCTTTCACAATTTTCTTATTTTTTATATTACAGCTTGCTTCCATCTTTAATTAAGTAACTATAATAATAAAATACACAAGCTCCAACAATGCCTTCACCTACAAATGAAACATGCTCAATGATTATGCAAGATGGCTCATGAGCATGGTGATTTGCACGTCCAATTAGATGTAATATATATGTGTGTGTGTGTGTTTATGTGTATAATTGATGCAATGATGTTAAATTAAAGAATAAAGTTGATTAAGCCTCTTTTGCTTTTTTTAAAAGAAATATGAAATGAAATACATTTACTCATTTGCAACTTCCTTCGGATGATTTGTTACTTAATTAAATGTGAGCTAAAATTGCAATAACTTTGAATGATCATGAGAGAGTTTTGTAACAAGTACACATGTGTGCACATATGCATAGTGTGCACGTGTATATGTGAAAAAAAAGAGAAAAAAATGTGTGTGTTTGTATATTATATGCTTTATAAGCTTAATTGAAGCATGGACACATTCAAAGTTATACAAGATTATATAAAAGAAGAAATAAACATGTGGTATAGTAAGTGCTTTCCATTCATAGTTATCAATTGGATGACGAGGCCTCAAACACTATTAACATGCCTTGTAAGAGGCCTTTGTCAGCTAGATCAAGGTGCCCATGACTTGAACAAACCAACATCACTATATGTGAAGAGATCAAAACCTATAATAAAAATATCTAGCATGCCAACAAATCCATCTATAGTAACTCAAGACAATTTTCACAACATAGGCCTTCCAATACTTAGATTTTAGAAACATAGGTCAAACCTACACACACACTTAGCTATATGGATAATATATCATGGGGTGTCTACCTCCAAAATACATAAATCATAGTTGTGTATATATGTATGTTATAGAAAACTCTCTCTATACCTACTTACATATATATACACACACATATACGAGATTAGTAATGGACCTCTCTCTATATATGTTTAATTTATTACTATTAACATCAATTTTTGATATTTACAAGATACATATAAGAAAAATATCTTTTCGCAACTTTCATCTATGATTAAATAGATATGACATGAAATGAATATCATAAAGGAGCTAAAGTATATTTTTGATAAGTTTTAATAAATGTACTTTTATATTCACTTAAAATTGTGCTTAATTGTTTAAGAAGGAAAGCATTTATAGATATCATAATGTAGCTTATAATTTCAAATTCATACTCTCTCTCTCTTACATATATAAAAACATCTTTTCCCCCCCTCTCTCTCAATATATATATATATATACGTGTGTGTGTGTGTGTGTGTGTATGTCTTTTGAATTTGTAACGATTGATCATAATGACATTGTTTTGAAGACAAGTGCTATATATACGTGTGTGTGCGCATGCACATTGTATGATTTGTATATTAGTTTCAATTTTGAGATTAAGTGGTTATATTTTACCCAAAAAATTTATTTAAAAAAAATTAATGACTAAACTTTAGACTCACCGTAATAACTAATCATACCATATTAAATTATGTTTTTTTAAAGTAAAAACCATTACAAAAACCAACTTAGAACTCACTATATAATTAACTTACCATTTTAAAAATCATGTTGGCAAGGTACACAAACCAATTTAGAAAACCATGTGTCACACTTTGTCTAAAATCACCCATAAAATAACACGTTAAACCGTTCATATACATTTCCAAAAATAACATAGCATGATCACTAGGCCATGTGATAAGCTTCATTACAACGACTTAAACTATTTTTTTAAGTTATATGAAAACAATGTTGTTTTTTGTTTTTAATTTTTATTTTTTGAAAGTTCATTTGGTTCTTCCATGTTTCCTTGTTAAAACTTAGACAGTGAGTATTTTATTGTCACCACCAGTTATATATGATGTTGATGCTATCATAGATTTAAACTTCTTCATAGTAAGTTGTATTACCTTGTTAACTAGGTTGATTATTCTCTAAGTAATCACACTTAAGACCTTACTCATCCATAAGAGGGTATCACCGCTCTTATCTTTACAAACCACATAAAAGTCTTGTGGAACTTGCTGTTGAAGAAGGGATTATGTCATGAACCACCACAAAAGTTGATACAATGCTAATATCAATGCTAGAATATGCCTTAAAATATATTGTTATTATGCTAATGCCAATATCAGGATATGCTTTAGAATATATTAAAGGTATTTACTAGGGTATGTAAGGTCCATATCATGTATGAACAATGATAATCCATGCTATACATAGAAATTAATAATTCATGTCATATATAGGGATTGATGGTTCATATAAGTTTCTAAAAAAGGTCCATATTGAAAATATTTCAAGTCAAGATTCATATATAAAAAAAGTTAAAATAAAATTTTCAATATTTTAAATCAACACAAATCATTCTATCATTAGCTAATCTTACTTGTTACTTTTTTCTCTTTTTTAATTACAAAGATTCAATAATTTCAATTCATATTATGTTCTTGGCACTAACAATGTGCAATGCAACTATTTTTTAAAGTTGTTCTCATTCTTGAGATTCACTTAATTGTTAACATTGTAAGCAATGTCCATACAATCCTTGGGTCCTACTCATATCATGCTCATGACGGTATAAATCAAACAAAATTATATATGCACTATTCAAGAAATTTTATATGCTTGAAAATATTCCTTATAAGTTAGTTTAATTAAGCTAACTACCTATATATGCATTATTTTGATAAATTCTGCCACGATTTCGTTGTGTTTAGATATATAGAAATATATATACTATAGATATGTGTGTGTGTGTGTGTGCTGTTTATGTATGTATAATATTGTTATATTTTATTTACTCAAATTTATTAATATATCATGAATTTGTTAAATAATTTTCTTGGAGTAAAAGCAATTTAAATCATTGACCTAGGTAAACCCAGGTGAAAAATTTTATCTTAAGTTTTATAAATGAAAAATGTAATTTATTTATTTAATGACAAATTTAAAATTTCCTGAACTAGAATATTCTTTTATATTTGTGATTAGTTTATTATTAATAAATCTTAACTGAAAATTCATAAAGTCATGCTAATATAAAAAATTATTTTTGCTATTTTATTTTAAATAAATAGGATTTATAGATTAAAATATAAATATTTTATAGAGTATTCTTTTATATTTGTGATTGGTTTTATTAATAATAAATCTTAATTGAAAATTTATATAAGTCTTGCTAATATAAATATTATCAATTATTTTTTCAATTTTATTTTAAATAAATAGGATTTATAGATTAAAATAATTTAATAGGTTGTGAAGTTCAAACTTTTATCATATGGAATAATTAGAACTTCTTTAATGGAAGTTAAATATAAAAAACAAGTTTTATATTTCTCAATATTTTTAATTTCTTTTACAATTAAAAAAGAGTTGATGTGAATACTTCACAACAACTTTTGAAATAGAATACAACACAATCTATCTAAATAAAAGGAAAGACTTTATACTCCAGGGAAAGATGTTATCTATCTTACATAGTCCACATTCTTTTATTCTTTTTACTAATAAAACTTACTTGCACAAATGCGCACGCGCACACACACATATGTATAAGATGTTAAGAAGTATATTAGAAAGATAAGCTTAACTGTTTAAGCCCTCTCACCATGGATATGTCTAGCCAGCTGAATATCTTTTTGTGTAATTGTCACCCTCTTGGCATAAATAGACAGGTTCGTGTCTTCAAACAGTCCCACTAAATACGCCTCTGCTGCCTTTTGTAATGCTAACTCTACATGGCTCAGAAACTTAGGTCCTTCTATAAAACAAGTATTAACACACACACGCACACAAAGTATATATGTGTATAAATACCTTGAAGTCTTGGATAATCGCACGGGCCAGTCTTGAAACAGAAGCTTCATAAAACTGAAATTAATCTGACCTTGGAATGGGGCCATCCAAGTTATCTTTACATCATACGTGAGTTACTTCATACGTGAGAACCTTGAAAGAGTTAGCTGCATCCTCGATGGAATCCCCGGTAGACCTTACACCCTCTACATGCTTCACCACAGAGTGACAACAACCATATTCCTACACACAATACATTAGTAGTGTATATGGGAATGTCTATGAACACAGACAGACTCTCTAAAAATACAGATTTTCATCACAAAGAAAATATTTTTAATGAAAAAATATAAATTTTTATGAAATCGCATCATGCAAAAGAAGATTTTGAAGATCCTTGGGGAAAAATGAATAAAAATCTGAATTTTGAAGAACTATTGCTTACTGTCTCCTAGCGGCAGTGGTGCCATGGCCGGAGCTCGACCCGTACATTTCATAACACTGATCGTCACCTCTCTCATCCGACTTATCCGAGATCCTTAAGAGAGAGAATTAGGGCTTTTTTTAAGATACGTTTTAAAATAGGAACTTTTATAACACTATGGAATGCATGGCTTAGTGTACAAATGCCCTATGTACAGTAAGAAGGTTTTTTAGTTTGCATATTAACACATAAATGTCCACATTTATTATATTATACTTTCTAAGAATGTGAGCTTTTGCAACGTCAATTGGTCAAGGTCGAATAGATAAACGTGTATAAGTGGAGAAATGGACCAAATGTGTGAACATGGCATATCACAATAAGGCTAAATATAGGAAATATTCCAAGTATATAAATCTATTGTTTGTTTATATATTTTTGTTTAGATATATAGAAATATATACACTATCGGGTGATTTGCAAGCAAAGATTGAAGAACAAGACAAAGAAGATGACAAATCCGAGGAGAAAACAGGTAATTCTGGTGACCATTTAGAAGGGTCCGAGGAGAAAACAGGTGAAGAAAAACAGAGGAACAGACAACTCTGAAAGTAGATGAATACAGGATACCGGAGCCGACTGAGTGTCCGGCTGTTCGAGAAAGAAGCCCAAAGAGATACACTCTTGTATAGATGCTTCTTCTTCTTATGTGAGGAAGAGATTGGCACAGAGTGCATTCTTGTTTGTTCCTGACGATTCTGAGGTGTTTGTGCACAGAAACTGAGGTACAAGGATGAACATAGGGAAGATGAGGAGTGATACTCCACTAACTCCATATGCATAGTCCACATTCTTTTATTTTTTTAACTAATAAAACTTACTTACTGAAGAAGCTGCACAAGGCCGAAGGTATTTATACAAATATATACCTTCTTCTGGGTCTCCCGCATTTCTTCAAGTCGTAGCTTTTGCCTTATTTCCATCTCCAGCTTTCTTTCTGCCTTGGCCTTCTTCCTTTTCTTCATACAGTTAGTAAGTTGTTTATTTGTACAAACACACACATATTTAGTCCGTGTGTGTGTTAATACAATTAGTAAGCTGTTTTACATACGGACCTCGAAAACCTATATGCCAAGAGGGTTCAACGGGCTAGACGTATTCGTGGTGAGAGGGCTAAAATGTTTAAATCTTTCTAATATACTTTTTTTAGCATCTTATACATATGTGTGTGTGCACGTGCATGCGCGTGTCTCCATCTATTGTGGGAGATGATTGCATTGCTGCCTACGTATAAACCCGAATAATTATGAAAATAAAAAGAAAATAAAAAAGAGTCAAATATATATATAATATTTAAGCATGTACCTTAATTGTAGATTACTTCGTAGTTATAGAGTGCTTTATAGAGTGCTTTGTGGGCGCCTTTTCACCGGTGGAAATACGAGCGGTTAGCGTTGGTACGCGTCATTGAGAGCCCTAAAGAATTCAACCTTAGAACCTACATTTATACTACAGCCTCACCATCAGATCTTTCAGCCATCAGATCATAACATAGAAATGATTTATAGTATATTCGTTTTAAGATATTATGCTGGCGTGTGTGAGCCATGTGTGCTAAGGAATATGCTGCATTACAGTCGTTATGTATATTTCTATCTCTCACACACACAACCAAGTGTATATCTCCCAGTTTTATCTCATGATAATGATGCATGTATGCATATCTCCTTCGATATATATAGATATAATGTATTTTATTTGATTTATTTTACTCAATTTTATTAATATATTTATTAAATAATTTTCTTAGATTAAAAGAAATTTAAATCATCGACCTAAGTAAACCCGGGTCTTATATTAAATTTAGTTCATTTAATTGTTATTTTTTATTAATGAAAAATGTGAACCATTAAAATTTATGACAAACTTAAAAATTTTAAAAGAATATTCTTTTATTTATGTATTTTTTCTATTTTATTTTATTTTATTAAAATATAATATTTTATTATAAGTGAAGTTCAATCTTTTATTATACTATGTATAAAGATGGAATAATAATAAACGTCCCTTTTTTATGTTTTTAATTTCTTTTACAATTAAAAAAAATAAAAGTTCTTGTGAAGTTTACACTGATAAATAATGTTGATGTGAATACAATAGCTATAAATCTAAATAGAATACAACACAACCTATCCAAATAAAAGGAAAGTATTTATCTGATTATTATGCCTGCATATATGTGAATATTTAAATTCTAATATTTATTTCAAGGTGAACCATCAAATACAATCAAATACAAAGTAAGTAAAAATATTTTTATTTAATTTCATAATTTTTGTAAAACTCAAGTCAAATAATTTGTATTTTTTTTCTAATTTTACTAGTTGGACGATAAGTTATTAATTTTTAAAGTCTGAAAAATAAATAATATTTTTTTTCTTTTACAATTAAAAAAGAGTTTACACTGATAAATAATGTTGATGTGAATACACTTCACAAGTTCAAAATAGAAAACAACACAACCTATCTAAATAAAAGGAAAGTCCAAGGAAAAATGTTATTTATCTTACATAGTCCACATTCTTTTATTTTTTTTTACTAATAAAACTTACACACACCCGCACGCGCACACACACACACATTGTATAAGATTTTAAGAAAGTATATTAGAAAGATAAGCTTAATTGTTTAAGCCCTCTCTCACCACGGATACGTCTAGCTAGCTGAATATCTTTGGGCATAATTGTCACCCTCTTGGCATGAATAGCACACAGGTTCGTGTCTTCAAACAGACCCACTAAATATGCCTCTGCTGCTTCTTGTAATGCTAACACTGCGTGACTCTGAAACCTCAGGTCCGTCTGTAAAACAAGTATTAACACACACACACAAAGTATATATGTGTATAAATACCTTAAAGTCTTGGGCAATCTCACGGACCAGCCTGAAATGGAAGCTTACGAATGCAACTCCGTACCCTTCTGGTACTTACGAATTTCACTAAAGAAAAACATAAACGCTTAAGTTACAAACACCATACTAAATATGAATTAAATAATGATTAAATACTAATTAACTACTTACCGAAGAGCGACAGTTCCAGGGCGGTAACGGTGTGGCTGTGGCTTCTTCTTCACTCCGCCTTTTGTGGGAGCCGGTTTCCTTGCAGCCTACATATAAACCCGAAAAATTATGAAAATAAAAAAAAAATAAGTCATATATATATATATATTGTAAATATATTTAAGCATGTACTTTAGTTGCCAATTGCATCCTGGGCGCCTTTCCACCGGAGAAAAGACGAGCGGTTTGCTTGGTACGCGCCATTGAGAACCCTAAAGAATTCAACCCGAGAACCTACATTTATATTACAGCCTCACCATCATCTTATCTGCAATTTTCAGCCATCAGATCATAACAAATGAACGATTCATATTCGTTTTAAGATATTGTACTGACGTGTGTGATACATATGCCATGTGTGTTAACGAATATGCTGCATTACAGTATGTCAAGAATTCTGTATGTTTCTATTTCTCACACACACAAGCAAGTGTATATCTCCCAGTTTTTATCTCATAATGATGCATGTATGCATATCTCCTTTGATACGTATAGATACAATGTATTAATTTAAAACATTGACCTAAGTAAACCGGGGTCTTATATTAAATTTGTTTTCATTTTAATTGTTATTTTTTATTATTGAAAAATGAAATTTATTTTATCATTGAATCATTGAAATTTATTAATGACAAATGTAAAACTAGAATACTCTTTTATATTCACAATTGATTCTATTAATCTTAACCGTTAAATTTATATAATAAGTGCTAACGTACTAAATTTTCTGTTTTATTTTATTAAAATATAAGTATTTCATTAATTGAAGTTCAATCTTTTATTGTACCTATGTATAAAGAGATGGAATAATTAAAATTTAAAAAAACGTCCCTTTTAATGTTTTTAATTTTTTTCACAATTGAAAAAGAATAAGAGTCTTTGTGAAGTTTACATTGATAAACAATGTTAATGTGAACACAATATTTATCAATTTAAATAGAATACAATGTAACTTATCTCACTATAATCAATGTTCACTGGGCCTCATCATAGGTGGGATTTTATTAAATATACTTTTCAATTAAAAAATACATGTTTAATGCAAAAGTTGAAGTCCTTGTTCCATATGTATTTTGTTTACAATTATGTTCTTTAACTAAATTGAGATTTGACATACTTTCTATAACACCATGTTCTTAATAATATTAAAGTTTATAACTTGCTAGTTACTTGTGGAAGGCTTTAAAAACATTTATATAGTTTCTTTTATTATTTATTTCTTGCTCTATTAGTTATTAAGCTATGTATTAATGCTTTGAAATATTACTTATGAAAAAAAAAAATGCCAAAATAGATAATATATGCATATATATAATATATGGATATGTTTTTAGTTTGTTTTATGTTCTTAAAAACATTTTTAAAACCATACATGAATATAAATTTATAAGTATATGTAAAATATTTTTTTTCAAAGTTTTAAGATTTAATTTATTATAATTATAATGTTATTGTTATTATTAATCTTTATTAATTATGATAAATTGGGTTTCAATTATATACAAATATAATGATATTATTTATAATAAATAAATTAATAAAGAAAATTCCATGTATAGACTATGGATCAATATCAAGTATATAAAATAATATGTAAGGGAGTAAAATAAATATGTACTATACTATACACACACACACACACACATATATATGGTTCCTTGTTCCTTTAAAATTACATATATTTTTTAACTTAAAACAATAGCACAATTTAAAGAAAATATATAAATATTATTTGGTAGCACAGCTATATACTTTAAATGAATAATTTAAATTTTATTTTATTTTTAACCTTATTTATTTAAAAACAATCTTATGTGTATTATAATAAATTTATAAATATTCCTTAATTAAAAAGTCTGTATTTGATAAGAAAATGAGAAATTTACTCTTTGGGGTTTTAAAATTCGACCAATATTTTAAGAATATATCATAATTGGATGGTTTAAATTTAATTTTTTTAGTTTTTTTTTCAGAAATAATAATATATTAAAATGTAAATATACTATTCATATTTTATATACTTGTGGCAACTAAACACCATTAATTTTAATATACTTTTGAAAATAGTTGGCTGAGAAAATAAAAATATTTCAAGTTTTTATTAAGAAAATTCAAACATCAATATTGTTTTACAAATATACCTTAGTTAAATGATTTTAAAGGTTATTGTGTGGTCAAACACAAATGCAACATTTAATTTACATAAAGATTCAATAATTTTAATTCATATTCTGTTCTTGGCCCTAACAATGTACAATGCAATTATTTTTTTAAGTTGTTCTCATTCTTGAGGTCCACCAATTGTCAATTATAAGCAATGTGCATGCAATCCCTTAGGTCCTACTTATATTATGCTTACAACAGTGTAAATCAATGAAATTGAAAATTTATCAAAAAATGCATATAGCTTAATTAAATTTATTATTGAGTTTTTAGGCCACCAACTTATAAAGAATATTCCAAGCATATAAAATCTCTTGAATAGTGCATATATAATTTTTGTGTTTAGATTTATAGAAATATACACTATATATGTGTGTGTGTGCTGTTTATGTATGTAATATTATTATATTTTTTACTTAAATTTATTAATATATCATGAATTCATTAAATAATTTTCTTGGAGTAAAAGCAATTTAAATCATTGACCTAGGTAAACCCAGGTGAAAAATTTGATGTTAAGTTTTATAAATGAAAAATGTAATTTATTTAATGATAAATTAAAAATTTCCTGAATTAAAATATTCTTTTATATTTGTGATTGGTTTTATTATTAATAAATCTTAGCTGAAAATTCATAAAGTCGTGCTAATATAAAAATTATCAATTATTTTTGCTATTTTATTTTAAATAAATAGGATTTATAGATTAAAATATAAATTTTATAGAATATTCTTTTATATTTGTGATTGGTTTTATTAAATCTTAACTGAAAATTTATATAAGTCTTGCTAATATAAAAATTATCAATTATTTTTCAATTTTAATTTAAATAAATAGGATTTATAGATTAAAATATTACTTTTATGTATAGATATTTAGAACTTAAGTTAAATATAAAAAACAAGATTTTATATTTCTCAATATTTTTAATTTCTTTTACAATTAAAAAAGAGTTGATGTGAATTTCACAACAACTTTGAAATAGAATACAACACAACCTATCTAAATCAAAGGAAAGAGTTATCTATCTTACATAGTCCACATTCTTTTATTCTTTTTATTAATAAAACTTACTTGCACAAATGCGCACGCACACACACATATGTATAAGATGTTAAGAAAGTATATTAGAAAGATAAGCTTAACTGTTTAAGCCCTCTCACCACGGATATGTCTAGCCAGCTGAATATCTTTGGGCGTAATTGTCACCCTCTTGGCACAAATAGCATACAGGTGTCTTCAAACAGACCCACTAAATACGCCTCTGCTACCTTTTGTAATGTTAACTCTGCATGGCTCGGAAACTTCGGGTCCTTTTGTAAAACAAGTATTAACACATGCAACAAAAGTATATATGTTATAAATACCTTGAAGTCTTGGATAATCACACGGGCCGTGTTGAAACGGAAGCTTTATAAAACTGAAATTAATCTGACCTTGGAATGAACCCAAGGGCATCCAAGTTATAGTTACATGCACGTTGTAACTAAAGTGGGCATGATACGTGAAAATGGGAATATAAATAAATTACTAATTAATACTTAAGTTTTAATTATTAATTAATCATTTAATTAATATGTAATTAAGCCTTAAATATTAATTAATTAATTAATTAATCCTTCAACCTTACTTAGTAAGGAATATTCCTAAAATATCTTAGAATATTCATATTATTCTAAAAATAGTTTACAATAATGAAGAATACTATCAAACATAATTACAAATGAAATCATTTCTTATCAACATGTTAATTTTTTATAAACTTTCTTTCTATCATACAAAGAAATCTTTTCATTTTGTCTAAATCATCACTCTCCGGATTAATCAAATCATTTTGGTCAATATCTTGATGTTGTTGCCACCACTTAACACTCTCACGAATGCAATTGGGAGTTGCCATCCTTGTTAATACATAAGATGTGATAAGAGAAGGTTTGCATAAAGGCTCATCTAAAAACTGACGTTCCTTAAAATATTATAAAGCGCTCGGTTGCTATCCTTCATTTTATAAAATTCAATATCACGAGAAAGAAAAGCTTCAGGAAATGTATAATACGGTGGATACTGCTCACAAAAATTTTCGAGATTCTTCTTTCTGAGGCACGTATCAAGTAGTTCACTAGCTCATCCATGATATCGATATCAGAATATGGATCGAAAGTGATTGGATGAATACAAGCAATGTTTTGAGCATAGCCTTGAGGAGAGTCGTCTACTACTAACATCTGTGCGTTCTTCATTATCCTTAAGCGACTGATCTCCCCATGAGTCCCAATTATTCTTTCATTCTTGAAGAAGTACGGCTTGCTTTCCTTTCTTATATTGTGAAATTTGGAGGTTTATAACATTCGCTGGTCAAAAATCCAATCTTTACGAATCACCTCTTCAACACTACAATGTTCTTAAGTAAATTCAACAGCGGTGTTAAGTTATGAATCTGCATGCATGACCAAATCCCCACAAGCGCACCCATCTCCTTAAGCTTTTGAAAGAGACGATCCAACCCTGGACGAAAAATAATATCATATCGAAATTTACCATGACAAGGAATGAAATCTCCTTGTTTGATTTCTTTTTTTCCTCGGTTGTCGATGAAGCAGAACACCATTGACATCCAACAACACAATAGGCCATGAGTAACGTGAGATAGCGTTGCCTCTTGAATACTTTGCAAATCACTTGTTTGCTCCCTTCACATTTATCCGTTGCCACTATTCGTTGCCTATCCCTTCATCATTAATTGTACATCATCCTTACAAGATTCAGATATTGCATGCGCTGAAGAATTGATTTCGGAACTGAAGCCAATAAAAATGATGATGCAAAAACTGAAGTGGCCCCATGGTAACGATGTTTGAGGCTGCATTATTATCCATTTCCTGCATGAACTCTGTCATTCTGACATGTGGCACAAGAAATTGTCGCCAAACCCCTCTCTTACCTCATGGCAATGCTGAAAATCCATGTTCTCAATTATTTCATTACATCTGCAAAATGATAATTAGCTGACCTTAAAATTATCAAGGTATATTATTTACCTTGTTAATGTGTGACCCATGTTTGAACTAAAAGCTTCATTAATCCTTGAGAATTTATTTTCTGTACAAATATAAAAGAAATATACAAAAATGCCTTATGTTACACTCATTTACAACTATTCATCACTCTATCAATTCATTATCAATTCTTCTTCGCTATTACCTTCTGAATGAGGCGAAGAAGGTCTAAGCCGCTTGTGAGATGGTTCAAGATCTTCTGCATCTTCTATTGATGTTTCCATGGGTCCTGGAGTGTGCGAATGTTCTGTACTCCTCGAGATAACTTCCGGTCTAATATCTGATTGATGTTCGTTCTCAGACTCCGAGATTGAACCAGATTCACCTTCAGAGCTATCGCACTTATCTGGAGGGAACTTTCTCAAATACGCCTTTATGGATTCGTTGGGGTACTCAGTTGAGACCCAATCTATCCACTTGTTCAGGTCCTCAACCATGGTCTTATCCTTCTCAACGGCAAACACACATGTATGCCGAAGGTAACACTCCTTCAAGACGGACCCCCTAGTGCAGTAGTCAAAAACCCACGCATCACTGTGAGGACCCCTGATCAAGTTGACGATGCTCCGTGCCGCTTGACTTGTAATGTTTGGATAACGTACATTGCCGAATACGTCACTCATACCTATCGGTGTATCGGATGGAGGTTCAGGGCCGTTGGAGTGCAAACAGATGCCTGGCCAGTCATTTGGAAGCTTGAAATTGTTTGGCGCATTCCTAACAACCAAGTGAACAACAGTATCAATGCACTTGGGATTAGCATCGTTCATATAAAATCCTGTCCAACGATGTCTATTCTTCTTGGCGAAGGCGAAGGCAAAAGTATCGGTGACATGAGCAAGAATCAAGAAATAAATACCTGAAAAAGTAGGTATCAGTGAAGAGCGCAAGCATGAATTCAATAATAAATACCTTCTATGTATATGCTTGCACGGCTAAGTTTCTCCACCAGATCCTCTAGTGCCCTATCTGTCGAAAGATTTTTTGACACCCGCCGATCCATCACGAACAATTGAAACGGTTTCCTACAAGCAGTGATGTTACCCCATAAAGTCTCCGAATCTAACAACAAACATCTGTAGGGCTTGTCGTGATTCGTAGCATCCTCCTTTATAAGGTTCAATTCGGTTCTCCGCTGCTGAAGGACTGCCATAAGAGAAGGCGTCATCCCAATGTTCTCCTTTTTGGCGTTGGCGTGCAATAGATTCTTGCCTAGATCTTCCGATTGGTTCACCCATTCGACAAGCATATCATTTCGTCACATGCAAATATTTGCTAACCTCTTCATATGTTGAAGTCGAGGTCCAACCCAGTTTGTGGCAGTGTATTCCCAACCACTCCTTGAAATGCCTGACCGTCTTCAACTCCATTGCCTTGAGATGAAAAGGAGAGGTTGGGCTGCTGTTATTAATTTGTAGTTTGCCATCGATCACCAAATCAGCCAAGACTTCCATCTCCTCCATCGTTGTTCCATTTAAAGGCTTCAACCATGTGAGCTTGAAATCGTTGTCTACATCCTTTGTAGATTGAACAGACTTAGCCTTCGGCGTCTTACTGGGTTTCTTTGCAGACTTTTCTGAGGGCTCCCCTTCACTTGTCTGCTTCTTCTTCAGTGTTCCTTTTGAAAAGGATTCCATAATCCCCAACCATTTGGCAAAGATCCTATCTTCGGGGCAAGAAATCAACATCATCAGAAATGATGTTTCCTTCCCGCCCACCTGGGCAAAATCAACTGCTGCAATTTCTTCAACTCTCTGAGGAAAAAGACAGATTAATATACCGGCGAGATAAATCCCGCCCAAACAATTTGCTTACCCGGTATTCCGCAGATTGTGTATTCCCTGCGGTAGCTCTTTGTGGTCGCTGAAGAGATTCCCACACGGCTCGCGTGTGTTTAAACTTCTCCCATATTTTGCTGTTGTAGTGGTTGGTGTCGGCAGCGTCCCATTCCGCCGATAACTTATGGTACTGCTCGATTGTGAGATTCGGCTTAGCTAAAAACGCCGATCTTTTTGTCAGCTTCTCACGGGTATGCTCGGAAAGTTTTGTTGCCATCGTTCCTTTGTTGTGTTCATCGAGAAGTCGTTGGGCTGCCGTTATTGTGTGCTGGCCACTAATGATGTAGTACTTGATAGATCTTTTATTCTCCGTCTGAATCTTCATGAGTTGTTCTGGTGTTGTGATCCAGACTTTGTCAGCACCCTTCCTTCTTTCATAGTATGGACACAAAACAGCATTATGTGGAACGGTATAAGAATTGTCGTCCTTCATCTTCTCCATGAGCTCAGCTACACGTTCCTGGTTGAGTGGCCTGTAATTGAAGTTTGGGTTGACGCTGCAATATTTAACCCTACAAGGATAAATCTTATCATCCAACATCATTTCCTTGTGACTTATTGCAGCATGAGATGCCACAGGTGCAGCTGACAAAACGATTGATGATTTTCTTTTGCGATCCGAATCAACATGTGTGATCCCCGACTGCAGCTGTTCTAGTGTTCTCGGCACACTTCCAGCTCCCGAAGCTTCCTAAGCAAATTGAACGTGATCTGTAGAGAACCTGAGACCGAGCCACCTTCTCAATCTCCTTATGATGTCGCTGTGTTCTTCTTCAATGTGAAGAGGGAAGATTGCTCCACTTGCTGATTTTCTGTATTGTGAAGCAATATCTCCTGACAATACACCTACTCGATGAGTCTGAAGATCTTCGAAGTAGACATCCAGATGGATCCCCTCCATAGATGGGCTTTCGTTGAGTTGAAGAAGAACTCCAAGGTCAACATCATTAGTGAACACGTGAACGTCATTATCCACAAGTCGACAAAACCACCCGAGATTAATGTTGTAACTGACGACCTCTGGATCCGAGAACGTGACATTGGATGGAACAAGGCATATCTGTCGAGCATCGTCCAATCTGGGTTCGCAGCCTGCTTTCGGGTGCTTGACTAGCGAATCTACTTTCCATTGTTTTGCTTGTCCATGAGATGTGACAGAGGTTAATTTGACAGCAACCATGGTTGCTCCAATGCGCTTCCCATTTATCTTAAAATATGGCCAAGTTGATTCCAGAATCCCCCTGCCCATCTCTTCTCCTGCTCTTGTCTTTAATGTCACTCAATTCCACATCTGAATACAAAAATGATTAGTTCAAGTATCCGAGTATAACAGATTTTATTTTAATTCTTACCCAGAATTTGACGACGACTCCATACTAATGACTCGATCTCCTTGTTTGATCAAATCGTCCTTCTGCAAAATAATACACTATAAATATAAATTATATAAAAACGCACACACACTTGTATAAACCCGAATATACAAAAATAATACACAGAGAGAAGTAGACGTAATTAACTGTCCGAAGCTCACATTTGTGTTAGTGCAAAAGAAAGATAACATTTCGTTTTAGAACCACCACAAATGTGAGCTCTGGACAGTTTTACATAGATTCCTAGCTTTTACTCGAAATATTATGATAAGATGATAAAAGTAAATAAAATGAGATATGCAACTTATATATACTAATACACATATATATTCACATGGAAGGTGCGGCGGGATTAATCTCGCCACCCCTTCAATGCCTCCTGAAAGAGTGGGCGGGATTAATCTCGCCACCTTTCTGAGTCTTTGAACGGGAATGCAAGTTGTAACTAAAATGGGCATGGCTATAGTCCCATTTCCTAATAATTAGCAATTTTAGCTATTTAATTAGCATTTTCTATATTAAAGGAATATTCTTTAGAATATATGTTTGAAAAGAGAATATTCTTTGAATATTCTATTTTGTATTCTACCTTTAATAAATTATAGCATTCATTGAACAAAAATTAATAACATTAAAAAAGTAGAATGTATAAATTATATAATATATTGCTAATATAACATTAAGGAAGAGCAAAGGGTACATTATATAAATATGATGTTGTTATTAAAATATTAATATTTAAATATAACATTTATTAAAAATTTGTAGTAGTAATATATATATATAAAATCTATAATAATATAGTCAATCTTCCATATCCTTTTTTAAATTATATAGTTAAGTTACAATTTGGTACTATTATTAAAGAGTTTATAATAATTAATGAATATTAAATATATGATATTTTATAATTTTGTAATTGCTTTAAGCTTCAGAAAACATACATTCCCTTGCAGTTTTGTTAATCGTGACTTTATCAACGCTTCTTGACATCCACCCATATCGAATGGATTTAACATTTATAAAACATGCTGGGTCTTTTTGATTGGGAGACCATGTTTTCTCTAGGCATCCATTATATCTTTCGCTCTCTTTTGTGTCGCCTTTTTTGTGGTTTGAACCATGCAACCTTAACAATACTATTTTTTGTGATTACTTCAGGTGTGTCGATAATTTGACCCATCCAAATAGGCTGATTATATGACGCATCTGGAGTAATGAGAACCATCATTAGTTTTTGAAGATCCTTGCAACAATCAAAGTATGCTTTAGGTTTTTGGTTCCTTTGTCCAACAAAGTGTGGGGTTTGCACTTCCACATCACTACTGGCTTCTATGTCGTCTGTGCTCAGTGATGTCATTTCAATCTCCTCTCGCCACCTTGTTTTAGGCCAGAAAGGGTGTTGCAATTCTGTACTTGTGACAGTAGGCCCTTCCAACTCTCGAACAACAGTCTCCCAATAGTTGACCACATGCTTATATAGTTCTGAGTAACCAGTTGCCTTATCAGAATTCTTTGGCATCGATTTTTGAACCCATGCCACATATTTTTTGATGCCATCAATAATAACCTCTTGTTCCTTGAGCTGGGCACTCAATGGAATAGGGTCTGGTTGTCCTTCTGGGAGAAGTGGCTTTCCATCCTCTCCACTTTTGAAGAGCATTAAGCCTCTTTCGGTAACCACTCCTGCTCTGATGGCCGTAACTTGTACTGCATAATAGGTATACCATCTCGTATGGAGAAAAAGAATTGTAGCGGCACAAGGTGACCAACTAAAGAATCACTCCCTTCTTTTATATACTCCTTGAGAAATTTTTTGAAGTCTGGCACCTCAGTCACAAGCAAAGCACAACTTTTTTTGGAGATGCAATTTTCAAAAAGATTCATCATATGCGGTAAGGTAAGTGCACTTGTCCTTTTTGTAGAGTTGGAGACCTTGCTGAAGAACGCATCAATATCTTCATGAGTGTGACCAACCATAAGGAAACTGAGCGTGATTGTTTCAAACACACCTTTGGCAACAAGCATTGACAAGTATGCTAGCACATATCTAGAAAATAAAAGTAAGTATGAGCTTGAGAAACCCTTAAGTAAAATGATTTACCTATTTTTGTTCTCGCCTGCACAATTATCCATCTGTAAAAGCAAATGACGAGGAAGCTTATTTTGATGTTGAGGACACATGTACACTATTTGAGCTAGATCCCTCCACTGAACCTGAACTCTCAACAGGGCCATCTGTTTTTTGTGCAGGTTGCTGACAATGCCTCTCATATTCCCAAGTAGCCTCAAGTGCAGACGTGTTCATGAGAGCATTATGTAAAGGTTGAAGGTGTTGTTTCTTCACTTTGAGATCACTGATAGGATTTGTCTGAGAGTGGGCTTCAAGGTTTCTGAAACACATGGCTAACGACCCAATAGTGAAATTGGAGTCGCTAGACCAATGTGGAAGTGAAAAGTGTCCATATGACTCACAACCGTGTCCATGTGTTAGCACACCTGTTAAAGAAATCGGAAGTTTCATGACATTTCCAAGGCACTTTGGTGTTGCAAAGAGCTTTGGAATGCTGGTCTTTGAATGATCCATCTTGTCATGGATCAAGCACAGATACTCTGATGGGCGTGACACAGAAAGCATGCGGTGTGCATAGTACTGAGACCGACAAGTTTGTTGTGCAATCATGTGGGCCTCCATCTTCCTTTGAATGGTAGTGATCTCCACCAAGGTTTTTGCACAAGCCTCTGCAGCCTTCAATGATGTACAAGTGTCACACTTAGAAAAGCTAGAGTGTTTTGCAATCTCCACATCCTTAAAATGAGTATTCCATATGTTGTTGAAGGTACCAGTGCAGATTGCTTGGAGCCCCATCAAACTGAGGCACTTGTTCACATGTTCACACAGTTTCAATTGAGTGTAGATTGAAGGTAAAACCTTGAGATTTTCCCTGACCCCTGCATTTGTGGTTCGGCATTTGTGAGGCATCCTGTCTGCATTCGCTTCCACAAAAGCCTTGAGTATCTCTATGGCTGCCATGATGTGAGAGCGGGTTTTGACCAAGCCAGTGTTCCCATGAACTGAGGTTCGCGCTCCATCTAGCCACTCATCCCTCCGACGGTAGAACGTGGTCTTTGGGATCCCGTATATACTGTACCAAGCTTTGAAGCAGATGGCCACCTTATTAAATACCATGGATGTACTCTGATAACCTGTGTCCGAGGCCATTCCATCAATACACCCAGTTAGTGCAGCATATACAAACTCATGCCTTTGCTTTTGGGTGAGCATACGAAAGACATGTCTACATTGGGTAATTTCATTCCGGTCTGCCATCTGACAACATTCTTCTTGCAACAGTCAATCGTGGAAATGCTCGTAACACTTTCGGAAGATGTAGGATCCATCTTTACCCTCTTGCTGAAACTTGCAGGGGAAGATCTACAACCCATGAATCGCCTTTTTCTTACAATAGGACCAATGCAAGGAACCTCTTCAATATGAGTTGTTCTTCCGGGTTGTTATTATTGAAATCCAACCCAGAATATGTTGAACCATCTTGCCGTCTTAATTCAGATGTTCGCCACCTCACGAGGGATCCAGGATACAATGTGCCATTAGGTGAAACCTCTGTCACAACTACACCCACGAAGTCGGACCCTAGTTTCTCTTCTGACACTGCTTCCATTGGATTTATAGCTGCGATGATGCCTCTTCCGACTTCAATCTCACGAAGAAAGAGAATCACCTCATCCATCACAGCAGGTAAGCCATCATCTGGTAAACTCGTGCTACTATTTGTTTGTGACTCTGCATATTCTGTGTCAGCCTTGACTTCATCCAAATTCCACAATACAGGAGAACCCTCCTCAAATTCCATTCCCAGAACCTCAACATGCTTGAAAATGGTGTTCACCCATACGTACACACAAGATCCTTGGGAAATATTGTGACATGATGCATTATTATCTCGAACTTCCACAGTTCCAATGCCAACTATCTCGTTGTTCCGAAGAAGACATACTTTATCTCCAGTATTAAACATATTGTCCTGCACATAAATAATTGTATTATTTATGATATCTGTTTATGCAATATTTTTAAGAAATCTGAATTACGGTTACTTAATAATATGCATATGCAATAATACATAATTATGTTTAGAGATAATATCTCATGTTTGATTAATACAACTGATGGGCGGGATTAATCCCGCCAACGAATTCCTCCGACGAGGAACGGTCGGCGGGATTAATCCCGCCGCCGACTCAACCCCTTCGGAGAGAGTCGGCGGGATTAATCCCGCCGCCGACTCAACCCCTTCGGAGAGAGTCGGCGGGATTAATCCCGCCGCCTACTCAACCCCTTCGGAGAGAGTCGGCGGGATTAATCCCGCCTTGGACTCCCTCCGACAAGGAAGAGCCGGCGGGATTAATCCCGCCGCCTCTTCCTCCTCGGGGGGAGTCCGGCGGGATTAATCCCGCCGACTCTCTCCGACGAGGAAGGGAGTCCGGCGGGATTAATCCCGCCGACTCATCCTCGCCGGAGAGAGTCGGCGGGATTAATCCCGCCGGACTCCCTTCCTCGTCGGAGGAAGAGGCGGCGGGATTAATCCCGCCGGCTCTTCCTTGTCGGAGGGAGTCCAAGGCGGGATTAATCCCGCCCACAATTCTTACGACGGGGAATGGGTGGCGGGATTAAATCCGCACATAACTATCTCCAAAACTATGATTTCAAAGAGATCTCGGGATAAATCCTGTCCCCAAATCTTTAAAACAGTGAAGTGGTGGCGAGATTAATCCCGCCACCCCTTCCCTGCCTCCTAAAATGGTTGGCGGGATTAATCCCGCCGACAACTCTTTCTAATAAATTCTGGTAACTCTTCAACCGTTGAGAAGGTTATCGACGGGATTAATCCCGCCACTCTTTTTCAGTGGCGGAGAAGCATTGCCCGGGAGATGGTGGCGGGATTAATCCCGCCACTTCTTCAAAGAGGCGAAAAAGAAATGGCCGGATTAATCCCGCCGCCCCAGTTAACCTAGAATATTAAGTTAAAAGGATATTTAAACGTGATAAATCCCTAACGGAATATATTATAATCCTAATGCATTTCTAAACCCCTAAATTGTAATTTTAAGAGAGAATGTAAGAGAGTGAATCTTAATAAGTATTTTTAAATTTGTTTATAATACTTACTTGTAAACAGCACTGAAGGCGCCGTGGTTTCCTATAAAGAATAACACCCAATTTAATCTCGCTCCTGAGATGATCACTATGAAGAAAAAAGAAGATCTAAAGAGTGAAAAATACAGAAATGAAGAAACCCTTGCCGGAGAAAGAACCAGATCTGAATTTGAGTGGGAAATTAAATGCAATTTCAAATTTATATGTCAGACCGACAATACATATGTCAGAAATTCAAAATTTTTAAAAAGAACAGAAAATAAAATTTAAGATGAGTTGACACAAATATCCGACACTCTGACATATATACTCTCCAGTTCCAATGAGTATTTTAAAATTGCATTTAATGTTATTCAAGTGATTCAAGCTGTTTAATATTACGAAATTTTAGACTATATTCTACATTCTTAGTATTCAAGTATATTTATATTATATATATATATATAAATATATACTTATACAATAAATAAATTGATATATTATTATGTATCATTTAAAATATATTCATAGTCTGTTTATTATTATTATTTTCTTAATTAATCAAGTATTTAGTTTTCATTTCCTAGTATCAATGGGATATTCTTTAATATTTTATTAATATTTGAAGAATATTCTAATATTAAACCTGATTATCATAATTAAATTAGTCTTGTTCTTAATTATTGCAGTAATTATTCTACATTTGTATATATTAATGGGATTTTCTCAATTAATTTGTTATTATTTCAAGAATATTCATGTGTTAAACCTTATTATCAATATTAAATTAATACACACTATGAACATATTTTAAATTATACATAATAATACATCATTTTATCTAATATATAGTCATATATAGTTTTAATAATATATATATTAATATCATTTCCTTAATTACTTGAGTAATTAATCTTCTTTATATTAATGGGATATTCTTTATTATTTTCTTATTATTCCAAGAATATTCCAATATTAAACATGATTATGATAAT
>PUQB01000129.1:282500-357500 GCA_003024785.1 Selaginella tamariscina
TTTTATTTATTTATTAGTTTTATCTTTGGCACACACACGCACACTCCTGTGTATATATATATGTGTGTGTGTGTGTTTGTTTATCTGTATGATTTTATTTGTTTCGCTCACACGCATACACACGATATACATATACACACATATATATACCTATGTACACACATATATTAGGTGTACCAGTACTGTATAAGTTTATTTATTTATCTATCTCTTGCACACACACGTACACTCCTATACATACATACATACATATATATACACACACACACATATATATGTGTGTGTTTTTATCTCGCTAAGCCCCTCGAGCGGCGGGATTAATCCCGCCGCTATATAGTTGGGGCCATGGCGGCGGGATTAATCCCGCCGCCGAGGCCCTTCAGGCATGGGTGAGCGGCGGGATTAATCCCGCCGCCGAGGCCCTTCACGCAGGCTATGGGCGGCGGGATTAATCCCGCCGCTCTACGACAAACCGAAGAGCGGCGGGATTAATCCCGCCGCCCATAGCCTGCGTGAGGGGCCTCGGCGGCGGGATTAATCCCGCCGCTCATCCATGCCCTGCGCGGAATGCGGCGGGATTTATCTCGCCGGCAATGGCCTGTGTGAAGGTTCTAATGGGCGGGATTAATCCCGCCGGATTCCGCGCAGGGCATTTACAGGGAATGGGCGGCAGGATTAATCCCGCCGCCCAGGGAATTCACGCAGGACATGAACGGCGGGATTTATCCGGCCCACGCTCATGCCCTTCGCGGAGGGCGGCGGGATTAATCCCGCCGTTCATGTCCTGCGTGAATTCCCTGGGCGGCAGGATTAATCCCGCCCCCACCCATCCCTGTTCAAAAATGCCGCAGCAATATATATGTGTGAGCGCATGATTTACGAGAGGGCGGCGGGATTAGCCTCCGAACCTTCATTACCCGGTGGCGAGATTAATCTCCGAACCTTCATTACCCCATTGGTATGTTGAATCAATCCCGACTAACTCTGTCTGAGACGGAGAAGGTTTTACAAAATACCAATGGAGGGAACCGAGAAGGGTGGTGGGATTAATTTCACCATCCCTTACATGGTGGGCGGGATTAATCCCGCCGCGTACGCATGCCCTGCGCGGAATCGGGCGGGATTTATCCCGCCGCCATTGGCCTGCCTGAAGGGCCTAGGCGGCGGGATTAATCCCGCAAGATTTCGCACAGGGCATTGGCGTTCGGCGGGATTAATCCCGCCGACTAAGGCCCGAGCGAAGGAAATTGGCGTCCGGCGGGATTAATCCCGCCGCATAGGGACCGAGTGAAGGCCATGGGCGGCGGGATTAATCCCGCCGAGTCTTCAATGCCTGTTGGAGAAATGAATCTCGCCACCCTTCCCTTTTTCCTCCATTGGTGAGTTGGACCAATCCCAAACGTTTCTGTCTAAGACGTAGAAGGTTTACAACATACCAATGGAGGGACTGGGAAGGGTGGCGAGATTCATTTAACCATCCCTTACATGGTGGGCGAGATTAATCCCGCCCCCTTTCTGGAGTCACTGAAGGGTGTGAGAAATAAATCCTGCCCAGTTCTCTCTGAGACCGAGAAGGGTGGCAAGATTAATTCCGCACTCCCGTTCAAGGCCTCAGAAAGGTGGCGAGATTAATCCGCCCACTCTTTCAGGAGGCATTGAAGGGGTGGCGAGATTAATCCCGCCGCACCTTCCATGTGAAATATATATGTGTATTAGTATATATAAGTTGCATATCTCATTTTATTTACTTTTATCATCTCTTCATATTATTTCGAGTAAAAGCTAGGAATCTATGTAAAACTGTCCAGAGCTCACATTTGTGGTGGTTCTAAAACGAAATGTTATCTTTCTTTTGCACTAACACAAATGTGAGCTTCGGACAGTTAATTACATCTACTTCTCTCTGTGTATTATTTTTGTATATTCGGGTTTATACAAGTGTGTGTGCGTTTTATATAATTTTATTTATAGTGTATTATTTTGCAGAAGGACGATTTGATCAAACAAGGAGATCGAGTCATTAGTATGGAGTCGTCGTCAAATTCTGGGTAAGAATTAAAATAAAATCTGTTATACTCGGATACTTGAACTAATCATTTTTGTTTCAGATGTGGAATTGAGGTGACATTAAAGACAAGAGCAGGAGAAGAGATGGGCAGGGGGATTCTGGAATCAACTTGGCCATATTTTAAGATAAATGGAAGCGCATTGGAGCAACCATGGCTGCTGTCAAATTAACCTCTGTCACATCTCATGGACAAGCAAAACAATGGAAAGTTGATTCGCTAGTCAAGCACCGAAAGCAGGCTGCGAACCCAGATTGGACGATGCTCGACAGATATGCCTTGTTCCATCCAATGTCACGTTTTCGAATCCAGAGGTCGTCATTACAACATTTAATCTCGGGTGGTTTTGTCGACTTGTGGATAATGACGTTCACGTGTTCACTAAGATGTTGACCTTGGAGTTCTTCTTCAACTCAACGAAAGCCCATCTATGGAGGGGATCCATCTGGATGTCTACTTCGAAGATCTTCAGACTCATCGAGTAGGTGTATTGTCAGGAGATATTGCTTCACAATACAGAAAATCAGCAAGTGGAGCAATCTTCCCTCTTACATTGAAGAAGAACACAGCGACATCATAAGGGAGATTGAGAAGGTGGCTCGGTCTCAGGTTCTCTACAGATCACGTTCAATTTGCTTAGGAAGCTTCGGGAGCTGGAGAGTGTGCCGAGAACACTAGAACAGCTGCAGTCGGGGATCACACATGTTGATTCGGATCGCAAAAGAAAATCATCAATCGTTTTGTCAGCTGCACCTGTGGCATCTCATGCTGCAATAAGTCACAAGGAAATGATGTTGGATGATAAGATTTATCCTTGTAGGGTTAAATATTGCAGCGTCAACCCAAACTTCAATTACAGGCCACTCAACCAGGAACGTGTAGCTGAGCTCATGGAGAAGATGAAGGACGACAATTCTTATACCGTTCCACATAATGCTGTTTTGTGTCCATACTATGAAAGAAGGAAGGGTGCTGACAAAGTCTGGATCACAACACCAGAACAACTCATGAAGATTCAGACGGAGAATAAAAGATCTATCAAGTACTACATCATTAGTGGCCAGCACACAATAACGGCAGCCCAACGACTTCTCGAGAACACAACAAAGGAACGATGGCAACAAAACTTTCCGAGCATACCCGTGAGAAGCTGACAAAAAGATCGGCGTTTTTAGCTAAGCCGAATCTCACAATCGAGCAGTACCATAAGTTATCGGCGGAATGGGACGCTGCCGACACCAACCACTACAACAGCAAAATATGGGAGAAGTTTAAACACACGCGAGCCGTGTGGGAATCTCTTCAGCGACCACAAAGAGCTACCGCAGGGAATACACAATCTGCGGAATACCGGGTAAGCAAATTGTTTGGGCGGGATTTATCTCGCCGGTATATTAATCTGTCTTTTTCCTCAGAGAGTTGAAGAAATTGCAGCAGTTGATTTTGCCCAGGTGGGCGGGAAGGAAACATCATTTCTGATGATGTTGATTTCTTGCCCCGAAGATAGGATCTTTGCCAAATGGTTGGGGATTATGGAATCCTTTTCAAAAGGAACACTGAAGAAGAAGCAGACAAGTGAAGGGGAGCCCTCAGAAAAGTCTGCAAAGAAACCCAGTAAGACGCCGAAGGCTAAGTCTGTTCAATCTACAAAGGATGTAGACAACGATTTCAAGCTCACATGGTTGAAGCCTTTAAATGGAACAACGATGGAGGAGATGGAAGTCTTGGCTGATTTGGTGATCGATGGCAAACTACAAATTAATAACAGCAGCCCAACCTCTCCTTTTCATCTCAAGGCAATGGAGTTGAAGACGGTCAGGCATTTCAAGGAGTGGTTGGGAATACACTGCCACAAACTGGGTTGGACCTCGACTTCAACATATGAAGAGGTTAGCAAATATTTGCATGTGACGAACGATGATATGCTTGTCGAATGGGTGAACCAATCGGAAGATCTAGGCAAGAATCTATTGCACGCCAACGCCAAAAAGGAGAACATTGGGATGACGCCTTCTCTTATGGCAGTCCTTCAGCAGCGGAGAACCGAATTGAACCTTATAAAGGAGGATGCTACGAATCACGACAAGCCCTACAGATGTTTGTTGTTAGATTCGGAGACTTTATGGGGTAACATCACTGCTTGTAGGAAACCGTTTCAATTGTTCGTGATGGATCGGCGGGTGTCAAAAAATCTTTCGACAGATAGGGCACTAGAGGATCTGGTGGAGAAACTTAGCCGTGCAAGCATATACATAGAAGGTATTTATTATTGAATTCATGCTTGCGCTCTTCACTGATACCTACTTTTTCAGGTATTTATTTCTTGATTCTTGCTCATGTCACCGATACTTTTGCCTTCGCCTTCGCCAAGAAGAATAGACATCGTTGGACAGGATTTTATATGAACGATGCTAATCCCAAGTGCATTGATACTGTTGTTCACTTGGTTGTTAGGAATGCGCCAAACAATTTCAAGCTTCCAAATGACTGGCCAGGCATCTGTTTGCACTCCAACGGCCCTGAACCTCCATCCGATACACCGATAGGTATGAGTGACGTATTCGGCAATGTACGTTATCCAAACATTACAAGTCAAGCGGCACGGAGCATCGTCAACTTGATCAGGGGTCCTCACAGTGATGCGTGGGTTTTTGACTACTGCACTAGGGGGTCCGTCTTGAAGGAGTGTTACCTTCGGCATACATGTGTGTTTGCCGTTGAGAAGGATAAGACCATGGTTGAGGACCTGAACAAGTGGATAGATTGGGTCTCAACTGAGTACCCCAACGATCCATAAAGGCGTATTTGAGAAAGTTCCCTCCAGATAAGTGCGATAGCTCTGAAGGTGAATCTGGTTCAATCTCGGAGTCTGAGAACGAACTCAATCAGATATTAGACCGGAAGTTATCTCGAGGAGTACAGAACATTCGCACACTCCAGGACCCATGGAAACATCAATAGAAGATGCAGAAGATCTTGAACCATCTCACAAGCGGCTTAGACCTTCTTCGCCTCATCAGAAGGTAATAGCGAAGAAGAATTGATAATGAATTGATAGAGTGATGAATAGTTGTAAATGAGTGTAACATAAGGCATTTTTGTATATTTCTTTTATATTTGTACAGAAAATAAATTCTCAAGGATTAATGAAGCTTTTAGTTCAAACATGGGTCACACATTAACAAGGTAAATAATATACCTTGATAATTTTAAGGTCAGCTAATTATCATTTTGCAGATGTAATGAAATAATTGAGAACATGGATTTTCAGCATTGCCATGAGGTAAGAGAGGGGTTTGGCGACAATTTCTTGTGCCACATGTCAGAATGACAGAGTTCATGCAGGAAATGGATAATAATGCAGCTCAAAACATCGTTACCATGGGGGCCACTTCAGTTTTTGCATCATCATTTTTATTGGCTTCAGTTCCGAAATCAATTTCTTCAGCGCATGCAATATCTGAATCTTGTAAGGATGATGTACAATTAAATGATGAAGGGATAGTGGCAACGGATAAATGTGAAAGGGAGCAAACAAGTGATTTGCAAAGTATTCAAGAGGCAACGCTATCTCATGTTACTCATGGCCATATTGTGTTGTTGGATGTCAATGGTGTTCTGCTTCATCGACAAAGGCCCGAGGATAGAAAAACAGAAATCAAACAAGGAGATTTCATTCCTTGTCATGGTAAATTTCGATATGATATTATTTTTCGTCCAGGGTTGGATCGTCTCTTTCAAAAGCTTAAGGAGATGGGTGCGCTTGTGGGGATTTGGTCATGCATGCAGATTCATAACTTAACACCGCTGTTGAGTTTACTTAAGAAACATTGTAGTGTTGCAGAAGAGGTGATTCGTAAAGATTGGATTTTTGACCAGCGAATGTGTTATAAACCTCTCGAATTTCACAATATAAGAAAGGAAAGCAAGCCATACTTCTTCAAGAATGAAAGAATAATTGGGACTCATGGGGAGATCAGTCGCTTAAGGATAAGAAGAATGCACATATCTTAGTAGTAGAGACGACTCTCCTCAGAAGGCTATGCTCAACCAAAACATTGCTTGTATTCATCCAATCACTTTCGATCCATATTCTGATACGATATCATGGATGAGCTAGTGAACTACTTGGATACGTGCCTCAGAAAGAAGAATCTCGAAAATTTTTGTGAGCAGTATCCACCGTATCATACATTTCCTGAAGCTTTTCTTTCTCGTGATATTGAATTTTATAAAATGAAGGATAGCAACCGGGCGCTTTATAATATTATTCTTAAGGAACGTCAGTTTTTAGATGAGCCTTTATGCAGACCTTCTCTTATCACATCTTATGTATTAACAAGGATGGCAACTCCCAATTGCATTCGTGAGAGTGTTAAGTGGTGGCAACAACATCAAGATATTGACCAAAATGATTTGATTAATCCGGAGAGTGATGATTTAGACAAAATGAAAAGATTTCTTTGTATGATAGAAAGAAAGTATTTATAAAAAAATTAACATGTTGATAAGAAAATGATTTCATTTGTAATTATGTTTGATAGTATTTCTTCATTATTGTAAACTATTTTTAGAATAATATGAATATTCTAAGATATTTTAGGAATATTCCTTACTAAGTAAGGTTATTGAAGGATTAATTAATTAATTAATTAATATTTAAGGCTTAATTACATATTAATTAAATGATTAATTAATAATTAAAACTTAAGTATTAATTAGTAATTTATTTTATATTCCCATTTTCACGTATCAATGCCCACTTTAGTTACAACGTGCATGGGAGTGCGGAATTAATCTTGCCACCCTCTCGGTCTCAGAGAGAACTGGGCAGGATTTATTTCTCACACCCCTTCAGTGACTCCAGAAAGGAGGCGGGATTAATCTCGCCCACCATGTAAGGGATGGTTAAATGAATCTCGCCACCCTTCCAGTCCCCTCCATTGGTATGTTGTAAACCTTCTACGTCTTAGACAGAAACGTTTGGGATTGGTCAACTCACCAATGGAGGAAAAAGGGAAGGGTGGCGAGATTCATTTCTCCAACAGGCATTGAAGACTCGGCGGGATTAATCCGCCACCCAGGGCCTTCACTCGATCCTATGCGGCGGATTAATCCCGCCGGACGCCAATTCCTTGCGCGGAATCGGGCGGGATTAATTCCGCCGCCTAGGCACTTCAGGCAGGCCAATGGCGGCGGGATTAATCCCGCCCACCATGTAAGGCAGGGCATGCGTACACGGCGGGATTAATCCCGCCCACCATGTAAGGGATGGTGAAATTAATCACACCACCCTTCTCGGTTCCCTCCATTGGTATTTTGTAAACCTTCTCCGTCTCAGACAGAGTTAGGCGGGATTGATTCAACATACCAATGGGGTAATGAAGGTTCGGAGATTAATCTCGCCACGGGTAATGAAGGTTCGGAGGCTAATCCCGCCGCCCTCTCGTAAATCATGCGCTCACACATATATATTGGCTGCGGCATTTTTGAACAGGGATGGGTGGGGCGGGATTAATCCCGCCGCCCATGGAATTCACGCAGGACATGAACGGCGGGATTAATCCCGCCGCCCTCCGCGAAGGGCATGAGCGTGGGGCCGGATTAATCCCGGCGTTCATGTCCTGCGTGAATTCCCTGGGCGGCAGGATTAATCCCGCCGCTCTACGACAAACCGAAGAGCGGCGGGATTAATCCCGCCGCCCATGGCCTGCGTGAGGGGCCTCGCGGCGGGATTAATCCCGCCGCCCATTCCTCTAAATGCCCTGCGCGGAATCCGGCGGGATTAATCCCGCCCATTAGAACCTTCACACAGGCCATTGCCGGCGAGATAAATCCCGCCGCATTCCGCGCAGGGCATGGATGAGCGGCGGGATTAATCCCGCCGCCGAGGCCCCTCACGCAGGCCATGGGCGGCGGGATTAATCCCGCCGCTCTTCGGTTTGTCGTAGAGCGGCGGGATTAATCCCGCCGCCCATAGCCTGCGTGAAGGGCCTCGGCGGCGGGATTAATCCCGCCGCTCACCCATGCCTGAAGGGCCTCGGCGGCGGATTAATCCCGCCGCCATGGCCCCAACTATATAGCGGCGGGATTAATCCCGCCGCTCGAGGGGCTTAGCGAGATAAAAACACACACATATATATGTGTGTGTATATATGTATGTATGTATGTATGTATAGGAGTGTACGTGTGTGTGCAAGAGATAGATAAATAAATAAAATTATACAGTACTGGTACACCTAATATATGTGTGTACATAGGTATATATGTGTGTATATGTATATCGTGTGTATGCGTGTGAGCGAAACAAATAAAATCATACAGATAAACAAACACACACACACACATATATATATACACAGGAGTGTGCGTGTGTGTGCGAAAGATAAAACTAATAAATAAATAAAATTATACAGATAAACACACACATATATATGTGTGTATATAGATATATAATCTATAGAGAAAGAGAGAGAGTCTGTGAATATATAAGCATATATATAAACTAGTGTTGTATGTATGTATATATGTATATAGGTATATATATATGTGTATATGTATATTGTGTGTATGCGTGTGTGAGCGAAACAAATAAAATCATACAGATAAACAAACACACACACACACACATATACATACACAGGAGTGTGCGTGTGTGTGCGAGAGATAAAACTAATAAATAAATAAAATTATACAGAAAAACACACACATATATATATGTGTGTATATAGATATATAACCCATATGAATATATAAGCATATATATAAACTAGTGTTGTATATATATATATGTGTGTGTGTGTGTGTGTGTGTGTGTAAAGCAGTGCGCGTGTGTGTGGGAGAGATAGATCAATAAAAAAAATTTACAGATACTGGTACACATATATATATATATATATATGTGTGTGTGTGTGTGTGTGTGTGTGTGTGTGTGTGTGTGTAAAGCAAGATCAATAAAAAAAAATTTACAGATACTGGTACACATAATATATGTATGTATATATGTATATAGGTATATATATATATATGTGTATATGTATATCGTGTGTATGCGTGTGTGAGCGAAACAAATAAAATCATACAGATAAAACACACCCACACACACATATACATACACAGGAGTGTGCGTGTGTGTGCGAGAGATAAAACTAATAAATAAAATTATACGCACACTCCTATACATATATACATACATACACACACACACACACACACAGATCTCACCTGTGTGCACAGCCGCCGCCGCCGATTTCACAGCCGCCGCCTCTTGAAACCCTAAGAATATACCTAAACCCTAAAGGAATTAAATATATATATCAACCCTAATAGAATATTCCTTCTGAGAATATACTTAAACCCTAAAAAGAATAAAATATAGATTCGCCCTAAACGAATATTCTTTCATTATATTATTAGCGCGTGCGTGTGCGTGGGTGTATCACATACACCTCAAAAATATAAATCATGCAGGGATTTAACATGTGTGTGTCCATGAGAGTGTTAAAGTTTCATGTGTATCAATACATACATACACATTGCATATATTAATACACATAATATATACATACACACGTGTATACACACAGACATACACACATATTACATGGGTTTAGGGTTTAGGGTTTTGGATTTAGGATGGATCATGCATGGTGTGTATGTATGAGAGAAGAGAGAGTGTTGAAAAATTATTTTTGTACACATTGCATATATTAGTACACATATATACTTACACATATTATACACAGATATACATACATAGTATATGAGAGAAGAGAGACAGTACATATTATGGATCATGCATGGTGTGTATTATACACACAGACATACATACATATTAGTACATAATATTAGAGAGACCGAGTACATATTATAGATCATGCATGGTGTGTATGTTTGAGAGAAGAGAGACAGTACATATTAACATGGATCATGCATGGTGTGTATGTATGAGAGAAGACAGAAAGTACACATATATACATACAGAGTACACATATATACATACAGATACACATATAACATGCACACGTGTATACACACAGACATACATACATATTACATGAGTAAATTCATTGTGTTACATATTAGGGTTTAGGGTTTAGGGTTTAGGGTTTGCTCCCAACAAGCTTAATATAAATATTACACATGTAAATTCAATGTGTTACATACAGTCACACAGATTGAGTACATATATCATACATGCGTTGAACATGATGTTTTCAATAAAGAAGCAACCTATTTCTTCAGTTTGGTTTAGGGTTGTGCATGTGTGTGCATATGTGTTTTTGTAAGTTCTTGTAATGCGTGTGTAAATTTATGATTGTGTTTATATATGTGTGCAAAACAAACATCGAATAATTAAGAAAATAAAATTAATAAACACACTAGGAACATATTTTAAATTATACATAATAATATATGATTTTATCTAATATATAGCCATATATAGTTTTAATAATATATATTAATTTAATATTGATAAAAAGGTTTAACATTGAAATATTCTTGAAATAATAAGAAATTAATTGAGAAAATCCCATTAATATATACAAATGTAAATTAAGTACTCAAATAATTAACTAAATTAATTATCATAATCATGTTTAATATTGGAATATTCTTGGAATAATAAGAAAATAATAAAGAATATCCCATTAATATAAAGAAGATTAATTACTCAAGTAATTAAGGAAATGATATTAATATATATTATTAAAACTATATATGACTATATTAGATAAAATGATGTATTATTATGTATAATTTAAAATATGTTCATAGTGTGTATTAATTTAATATTGATAATAAGGTTTAACACATGAATATTCTTGAAATAATAACAAATTAATTGAGAAAATCCCATTAATATATACAAATGTAGAATAATTACTGCAATAATTAAGAACAAGACTAATTTAATTATGATAATCAGGTTTAATATTAGAATATTCTTCAAATATTAATAAAATATTAAAGAATATCCCATTGATACTAGGAAATGAAAACTAAATACTCGAGTAATTAAGAAAATAATAATAATAAACAGACTATGAATATATTTTAAATGATACATAATAATATATCAATTTATTTATTGTATAAGTATATATTTATATATATATATATAATATAAATATACTTGAATACTAAGAATGTAGAATATAGTTTCGTAATATTAAACAGCTTGAATCACTTGAATAACATTAAATGCAATTTTAAAATACTCATTGGAACTGGAGAGTATATATGTCAGAGTGTCGGATATTTGTGTCAACTCATCTTAAATTTTATTTTCTGTTCTTTTTAAAAAATTTGAATTTCTGACATATGTATTGTCGGTCTGACATGTAAATTTGAAAATGCATTTAATTTCCCACTCAAATTCAGATCTGGTTCTTTCTCCGGCAAGGGTTTCTTCATTTCTGTATTTTTCACTCTTTAGATCTTCTTTTTTCTTCATAGTGATCATCTCAGGAGCGAGATTAAATTGGGTGCTATTCTTTATAGGAAAGCACGGCGCCTTCAGTGCTGTTTACAAGTAAGTATTATAAACAAATTTAAAAATACTTATTAAGATTCACTCTCTTACATTCTCTCTTAAAATTACAATTTAGGGGTTTAGAAATGCATTAGGATTATAATATATTCCGTTAGGGATTTATCACGTTTAAATATCCTTTTAACTTAATATTCTAGGTTAACCGGGGCGGCGGGATTAATCCGGCCATTTCTTTTTCGCCTCTTTGAAGAAGTGGCGGGATTAATCCCGCCACCATCTCCCGGGCAATGCTTCTCCGCCACTGAAAAAGAGTGGCGGGATTAATCCCGTCGATAACCTTCTCAACTGATGAAGAGTTACCAGAATTTATTAGAAAGAGTTGTCGGCGGGATTAATCCCGCCAACCATTTTAGGAGGCAGGGAAGGGGTGGCGGGATTAATCTCGCCACCACTTCCCTGTTTTAAAGATTTGGGGACAGGATTTATCCCGAGATCTCTTTGAAATCATAGTTTTGGAGAGAGTTATGTGCGGGTTTAATCCCGCCACCCATTCCCCGTCGTAAGAATTGTGGGCGGGATTAATCCCGCCTTGGACTCCCTCCGACAAGGAAGAGCCGGCGGGATTAATCCCGCCGCCTCTTCCTCCGACGAGGAAGGGAGTCCGGCGGGATTAATCCCGCCGACTCTCTCGGCGAGGATGAGTCGGCGGGATTAATCCCGCCGGACTCCCTTCCTCGTCGGAGAGAGTCGGCGGGATTAATCCCGCCGGACTCCCCCCGAGGAGGAAGAGGCGGCGGGATTAATCCCGCCGGCTCTTCCTTGTCGGAGGGAGTCCAAGGCGGGATTAATCCCGCCGACTCTCTCCGAAGGTTGAGTCGGCGGCGGGATTAATCCCGCCGGACTCCCTTCCTCGTCGGAGGAGAGCGGCGGGATTAATCCCGCCGGACTCCCCGAGGAGGAAGAGGCGGCGGGATTAATCCCGCCGCTCTTCCTTGTCGGAGGGAGTCCGGCGGGATTAATCCCGCCGACCTCCTCGTCGGAGGGATTCGTGGGCGGGATTAATCCCGCCCATCAGTTGTCAAACATGAGATATTATCTCTAAACATAATTATGTATTATTGCATATGCATATTATTAAGTAACCGTAATTCAGATTTCTTAAAATATTGCATAAACAGATATCATAAATAATACAATTATTTATGTGCAGGACAATATGTTTAATACTGGAGATAAAGTATGTCTTCTTCGGAACAACGAGATAGTTGGCACTGGAACTGTGGAAGTTCGAGATAATAATGCATCATGTCACAATATTTCCCAAGGATCTTGTGTGTACGTATGGGTGAACACCATTTACAAGCATGTTGAGGTTCTGGGAATGGAATTTGAGGAGGGTTCTCCTGTATTGTGGAATTTGGATGAAGTCAAGGCTGACACAAAATATGCAGAGTCACAAACAAATAGTAGCACGAGTTTACCAGATGATGGCTTGCCTGCTGATGGATGAGGTGATTCTCTTTCTTCGTGAGATTGAAGTCGGAAGAGGCATCATCACAGCTATAAATCCAATGGAAGCAGTGTCAGAAGAGAAACTAGGGTCCGACTTCGTGGGTGTAGTTGTGACAGAGGTTTCACCTAATGGCACATTGTATCCTGGATCCCTCGTGAGGTGGCGAACATCTGAATTAAGACGGCAAGATGGTTCAACATATTCTGGGTTGGATTTCAATAATAACAACCCGGAAGAACAACTCATATTTGAAGAGGTTCCTTGCATTGGTCCTATTGTAAGAAAAAGGCGATTCATGGGTTGTAGATCTTCCCCTGCAAGTTTCAGCAAGAGGGTAAAGATGGATCCTACATCTTCCGAAAGTGTTACGAGCATTTCCACGATTGACTGTTGCAAGAAGAAGTGTTGTCAGATGGCAGACCGGAATGAAATTACCCAATGTAGACATGTCTTTCGTATGCTCACCCAAAAGCAAAGGCATGAGTTTGTATATGCTGCACTAACTGGGTGTATTGATGGAATGGCCTCGGACACAGGTTATCAGAGTACATCCATGGTATTTAATAAGGTGGCCATCTGCTTCAAAGCTTGGTACAGTATATACGGGATCCCAAAGACCACGTTCTACCGTCGGAGGGATGAGTGGCTAGATGGAGCGCGAACCTCAGTTCATGGGAACACTGGCTTGGTCAAAACCCGCTCTCACATCATGGCAGCCATAGAGATACTCAAGGCTTTTGTGGAAGCAAATGCAGACAGGATGCCTCACAAATGCCGAACCACAAATGCAGGGGTCAGGGAAAATCTCAAGGTTTTACCTTCAATCTACACTCAATTGAAACTGTGTGAACATGTGAACAAGTGCCTCAGTTTGATGGGGCTCCAAGCAATCTGCACTGGTACCTTCAACAACATATGGAATACTCATTTTAAGGATGTGGAGATTGCAAAACACTCTAGCTTTTCTAAGTGTGACACTTGTACATCATTGAAGGCTGCAGAGGCTTGTGCAAAAACCTTGGTGGAGATCACTACCATTCAAAGGAAGATGGAGGCCCACATGATTGCACAACAAACTTGTCGGTCTCAGTACTATGCACACCGCATGCTTTCTGTGTCACGCCCATCAGAGTACCTGTGCTTGATCCATGACAAGATGGATCATTCAAAGACCAGCATTCCAAAGCTCTTTGCAACACCAAAGTGCCTTGGAAATGTCATGAAACTTCCGATTTCTTTAACAGGTGTGCTAACACATGGACACGGTTGTGAGTCATATGGACACTTTTCACTTCCACATTGGTCTAGCGACTCCAATTTCACTATTGGGTCGTTAGCCATGTGTTTCAGAAACCTTGAAGCCCACTCACAGACAAGTCCTATCAGTGATCTCAAAGTGAAGAAACAACACCTTCAACCTTTACATAATGCTCTCATGAACACGTCTGCACTTGAGGCTACTTGGGAATATGAGAGGCATTGTCAGCAACCTGCACAAAAAACAGATGGCCCTGTTGAGAGTTCAGGTTCAGTGGAGGGATCTAGCTCAAATAGTGTACATGTGTCCTCAACATCAAATAAGCTTCCTCGTCATTTGCTTTTACAGATGGATAATTGTGCAGGCGAGAACAAAAATAGGTAAATCATTTTACTTAAGGGTTTCTCAAGCTCATACTTACTTTTATTTTCTAGATATGTGCTAGCATACTTGTCAATGCTTGTTGCCAAAGGTGTGTTTGAAACAATCACGCTCAGTTTCCTTATGGTTGGTCACACTCATGAAGATATTGATGCGTTCTTCAGCAAGGTCTCCAACTCTACAAAAAGGACAAGTGCACTTACCTTACCGCATATGATGAATCTTTTTGAAAATTGCATCTCCAAAAAAAGTTGTGCTTTGCTTGTGACTGAGGTGCCAGACTTCAAAAAATTTCTCAAGGAGTATATAAAAGAAGGGAGTGATTCTTTAGTTGGTCACCTTGTGCCGCTACAATTCTTTTTCTCCATACGAGTATACCTATTATGCAGTACAAGTTACGGCCATCAGAGCAGGAGTGGTTACCGAAAGAGGGCTTAATGCTCTTCAAAAGTGGAGAGGATGGAAAGCCACTTCTCCCAGAAGGACAACCAGACCCTATTCCATTGAGTGCCCAGCTCAAGGAACAAGAGGTTATTATTGATGGCATCAAAAAATATGTGGCATGGGTTCAAAAATCGATGCCAAAGAATTCTGATAAGGCAACTGGTTACTCAGAACTATATAAGCATGTGGTCAACTATTGGGAGACTGTTGTTCGAGAGTTGGAAGGGCCTACTGTCACAAGTACAGAATTGCAACACCCTTTCTGGCCTAAAACAAGGTGGCGAGAGGAGATTGAAATGACATCACTGAGCACAGACGACATAGAAGCCAGTAGTGATGTGGAAGTGCAAACCCCACACTTTGTTGGACAAAGGAACCAAAAACCTAAAGCATACTTTGATTGCTGCAAGGATCTTCAAAAACTAATGATGGTTCTCATTACTCCAGATGCGTCATATAATCAGCCTATTTGGATGGGTCAAATTATCGACACACCTGAAGTAATCACAAAAAATAGTATTGTTAAGGTTGCATGGTTCAAACCACAAAAAAGGCGACACGAGAAGGAGAGCGAAAGATATAATGGATGCCTAGAGAAAACATGGTCTCCCAATCAAAAAGACCCAGCATGTTTTATAAATGTTAAATCCATTCGATATGGGTGGATGTCAAGAAGCGTTGATAAAGTCACGATTAACAAAACTGCAAGGGAATGTATGTTTTCTGAAGCTTAAAGCAATTACAAAATTATAAAATATCATATATTTAATATTCATAATTATTATAAACTCTTTAATAATAGTACCAAATTGTATACTTAACTATATAAATTTAAAAAATGATATGGAAGATTGACTATATTATTATAGGATTTTATATATATATTATTACTACTACAAATTTTTAATTAATAATGTTATATTTAAATATTAATATTTTAATAACAACATCAATATTTATATAATGTACCTCTTATGCTCTTCCTTAATTGTTATATTAGGCAATATATTATATAATTTAATACATTCTACTTTTATAATGTTATTAATTTTTGTTCAATGAATGCTATAATTTATTAAAGGGTAGAATACAAAATAGAATATTCTAAAGAATATTCTCTTTTCAAACATATATTCTAAAGAATATTCCTTTAATATTAGAAAATGCTAATTAAATAGCTAAAATTGCTAATTATTAGGAAATGGGACTATAGCCATGCCCATTTTAGTTACAACTTGCATTTACATCATACTTGAGTTATTCATTGTGAGAACCTTGAAAGAGTTAGCTGCATCCTCGGTAGACCTTACACCTCTCCATGCTTCACCACAGAGTGACAAAATCCCACCTACAACCATATTCCTACACACAATACATTAGTAGTGTATATGGGAATGTCTATGAACACAGACACTCTCTAAAAATATAGATTTTCATCACAAAGAAATATTTTTAATGAAAAAATTATAAATTTTTATGAAATCAAGAGTTTGAAGATCTTTGGGGAAAAACTCTACAATGCTGATATCAATGTTAGAATATGCTTTAAAATATTTGTTATTATGCTAATGCCATAATATTAGGATATGCTTTGGAATATCTTAAAGGTATTATTACGGTATGTCCATGTATGAAGATTGGTGGCCATGTCATGCATAAAGGATTAATAATTTATGTTATATATAAGGATTGATGGTTCATATAGTTTTTCAAAGGTTTCATATTAAAAATATTTTAAGAAGTCAAGATCTCTATATAAAGAGGTTAATATTAAATTTTAATATTCTAAATTAACGCAAATCATTATATTGTAGTTAACCTTACTTATTACTTTTTTTTTCTTTAATTTACAAAAAATTCGATAATTTCAATTCATATTCTATTATTGGCCCTAATAATGTGCAATGCAACTACTTTTTTAAAGTTGTTCTCACTTTTTAGGTTCACCCAATTGTCAACGTTGTGAGCAATGTCAATTCAATCCCTAGATACTATTCATATTATGCTCATGATGGTATAAATTAACAAAATCGTGACAGAATTTATTAAAATAATGCATATATAGATTAGCTTAATTAGATTTATTATTGAGTTTTTAAGCCACATCAACTTATAGGGATTTACAAGCATATGAAATCTCTTGAATAGTGCATATATAATTTTTGCATTTAGATATACAGAAATATATTACACTATAGATATATATGTGGTGTTGTTTATGTATGTATAATATTGTTATATTTTATTTACTCAATTTATTAATATATCATGAATTCGTTAAATAATTTTCTTGGAGTAAAAGCAATTTAAATCATTGACTTAGGTAAACCCAGGTGAAAAATTTGATGTTAAGTTTTATAAATGAAAATGTAATTTATTTAATGACAAATTAAAAATTTCCTGAACTAGAATATTCTTTATATTTGTGATTGGTTTTATATTAATAAATCTTAACTGAAAATTCATAAAGTCGTGCTAATATAAAAATTATCAATTATTTTTGCTATTTTGTTTTAAATAAATAGGATTTATAGATTAAAATATAAATATTTTATAGAGTATTCTTTTATATTTGTGATTGGTTTTTATTAATCTTAACTGAAAATTTATATAAGTCTTGTTTATACAATTATTTCTTCAATTTTATTTTAAATAAATAGGATTTATAGATTAAAATATTTTAATAGGTTATGAAGTTCAAACTTTATTATATGGAATATTTAGAACTTCTTTAATGGAAGTTAAAATAAAAAAACAAGATTTTATATTTCTCAATATTTTTAATTTCTTTTGCAATTAAAAAAGAGTTGATGTGAATACTTCACAACAACTTTTGAAATAGAATACAACACAGCCTATCTAAATCAAAGGAAAGAGTTATCTATCTTACATAGTCCACATTCTTTTATTCTTTTTACTAATAAAACTTACTTGTAACAAATGCGCACGCACACACACACATATGTATAAGATGTTAAGAAAGTATATTAGAAAGATAAGCTTAACTGTTTAAGCCCTTTCACCATGGATATGTCTAGCCAGCTGAATATCTTTGGGCGTAAATGTCACCCTCTTGGCACAAATAGCATACAAGTTTGTGTCTTCAAACAAACCCACTAAATACGTCTCTGCTGCCTTTTGTGATGCTAACTCTGCATGGCTCAAAACTTCAGGTCCTTCTGTAAAACAAGTATTAACACACACGCACACACAAAGTATATATGTGTATTAAATACCTTGAAGTCTTGGATAATCGCACGCGGGCTAGTCTTGAAACGGAAGCTTCATAAACTGAAATTAATTTGACCTTGGAATGAAACCCAAGGGCATCTAAGTTATCGTTACATCATACGTGAGAACCTTGAAAGAGTTGCATCCTCGATGGAATTCCCGGTAGACCTTACACCCTCTCCATGCTTCACCACAGAGACCTACAACCACACAAATCATAAAAAAGAAGATTTTGAAGATCTTTGGGAAAATTTCCAAATTTTCATTTACAGAATGAATAAAAATCTGGATTTTGAAGAACTATTGCTTACCGTCTCCTAGCGGCGATGGTGCCATGGCCGGAGCTTGACCCATACCTTTCGTAACACTGATCGTCACCTCTTGTCCGAAATCCTAAGAGAGAGAATTAGGTCTTTTCTTAAGATCACGTTTTACATTGTCATATCATAGGAACTTTTCTTAACACTATGGAATGCTATGGCCAGTGTACAAATGCCTTACGTACAGTAAGAAGATTTTTTAGTTTGCATATTAACACATAAATGTCCACATTTATTATGTTATACTTTCTAAGAATGTGAGCTTTTGCAACGTCAATTGGTCAAGGTCGAATAGATAGAACGTGTGTAAGTGAAGAAATGGACCAAATGTGTGAAAAAGTCATATCACAACAAGGTTAAATATAGGAAATATTCTAAATATATAAAATCTATTGTTTTTTTTATATAGTTTTTGTGTTAAGATATACAAAAATGTATACATCAGTGATATATGCCATAATAAAAAAATGCTATGAATTGATAATTAAATTAGTAATTAAACATTTGCGTAACATTTTCTACTACGGATTTAATCACTGATATATATACATTATCAGGTGATTTGCAAGCAAAGATTGAAGAACAAGACAAAGAAGATGACAACCCAAGGAGAAAACAAGTAATTCTGGTGATCATTTAGAAGAGTCGAGGAGACAGGTGAAGAAGAACAGAGGAACAGACGACTCAGAAAGTAGATGAATACAGGATACCGGAGCCGACTGAGTGTCCGGCTGTTCCAGAAAGAAGCCCAAAGAGATACACTCTTGTTGTATAGATGCTTCTTCTTTTTTTGTGAGGAAGAGATTGGCACACAGTGCGTTCTTGTTTGTTCCTGACGATTCTGAAGTGTTTGTGCACCAGAAACTGAGGTACGAGGATGAACATAGGGAAGATGAGGAGTGATACTCCACTAACTCCATATGCATAGTCCACATTCTTTTATTTTTTTTACTAATAAAACTTACACACGCGCATGCACGTCACACACACATATGTATAAGATGATAAAAAAGTATATTAGAAAGATTTAAACATTTTAGCCTACTCACCACGAATACGTCTAGCCCGTTGAACCCTCTTGGCATATAGGTTTTTGAGGTCCGCCTGTAAACAGCTTACTAACTGTATTAACACACACAGACTAAATATGTCTGTGTGTTTGTATAAATAAACAACTTACTAACTGTATGAAGAAAAGGAAGAAGGCCGAGGCAGAAAGAAAGCTGGAGATGGAAACAAGGCAAAAGCTACGACTTGAAGAAATGCGAGAGTCCAGAAGAAGGTATATATTTGTATAAATACCTTCAGCCTCGTGCAGCTTCTTCACTTCATCTGTTGTGGGAGATGATAAACCCGATTAATTATGGAAATAACAAAGAAAATAAAAAGAGTCAAATATATATATAATATTGAAGCATGTACCTTAATTGTAGATTGCTTCGTAGTTATAGAGTGCTTTGTGAACGCCTTTCCACCGGTGGAAATACGAGCGGTTAACTTGGTACGCGTCATTGAGAATAAAGAATTCAACCCTAGAACCTACATTTATACTACAGCCTCACCATCAGATATTTCAGCCATCCGATCATAACATAGAAATGATTCATACTATATTCGTTTTAAGATATTATGCTGGCGTGTGTGAGCCATATGTGCTAAGAAATATGCTGCATTACAGGCATTCTGTATATTTCTATCTCTCACACACACAACCAAGTGTATATCTCTCAGTTTTATCTCATGATAACAATGCATGTATGCATATCTCCTTCAATATATATAGATATAATGTATTTATATTTGATTTATTTTACTCAATTTTATTAATATATCATGAATTTATTAAATAATTTTCTTAGATTAAAAGAAATTTAAATCATCGACCTAAGTAAACCCGGTCTTATATTAAATTTATTTCATTTTAATTGTTATTTTTTATTAATGTAAAACATATTACTAACATACTACCTTTTCTATTTTATTTTATTATTTTAAAATATAAGTATTTTATTATAAGTGAAGTTCAATCTTTTATTATAGCTATATATAATAATAATAAACGTCCCTTTTTTATGTTTTTAATTTCTTTTACAATTAAAAAAAAGAGTTCTTGTGAAGTTTACACTGATAAATAATGTTGATGTGAATACAATAGTTATCAGTTTAAATAGAATCCAACACAACTTATCTAAATAAAAGGAAAGTATTTATCTGATTATTATGCCTGAATATATGTGGCATATTTAATTTTTAAATATTTATTTCAAAGTGAATCATCGAATACAAGTCAAATATAAAATAAGCAAAAATATTTTTATTTAGTTCCTTAATTTTTCTAAAACTCATGTCAAATTAATTTGTAGCTTTTAAAAAAAAATTCACTAGTTGGATGATAAATTAATTTTTGAAGTCCAAAAAAGTTAAATAATATTTTTAATTTCTTTTATAATTAAAAAAGAGTTTACACTGATAAATAATTTAATGTGAATACACTTCATAAGAATTTTCAAATAGAATACAACACAACCTATCTAGCCTAAATAAAAGGAAAGTCCAAGGAAAAATATTATTTATATTACATAGTCCACATTCTTTTTTTTTACTAATAAAACTTACACACACCCGCACACACACGTGTAAGATTTTAAGAAAGTATATTAGAAAGATAAGCTTAATTGTTTAAGCCCTCTCACCACGGATACGTCTAGCCAGCTGAATATCTTTGGGCATAATTGTCACCCTCTTGGCATGAATAGCACACAGGTTTGTGTCTTCAAACAGACCCACTAAATATGCCTCCGCTGCTTCTTGTAATGCTAACACTGCGTGACTCTGAAACCTCAGGTCCGTCTGTAAAACAAGTATTAACACACACACACACACACACAAAAGTATATAGTGTATAAATACCTTAAAGTCTTGGGCAATCTCACGGACCAGCCTCTGAAATGGAAGCTTACGAATAAGCAACTCCGTACTTTTCTGGTACTTACGAATTTCACTAAAGAAAAACATAAACGCTTAAGTTACAACACGAAACATACTAAATACGAATTAAATAATGATTAAATACTAATTAATCTACTTACCGAAGAGCGACAGTTCCAGGGCGGTAACGGTGTGGCTGTGCCTTCTTCTTCACTCCGCCTTTTGTGGGAGCCGGTTTCCTTGCAGCCTACATATAAACCCGAAAAATTATGAAAATAAAAAATAAGTCATATATATATATATTGTAAATATATTTAAGCATGTACTTTAGCTGCCAATTGCATCCTGGGCGCCTTTCCACCGGAGAAAAGACGAGCGGTTTGCTTGGTACGCGCCATTGAGAACCCTAAAGAATTCAACCCGAGAACCTACATTTATATTACAGCCTCACCATCAGATCTTATCTGCAATTTTCAGCCATCAGATCATAACAAATGAACGATTCATATTCGTTCTAAGATATTGTACTGACGATGCATGTGTTTAAGGAATATGCTGCATTACAGGCTATGCCAAGAATTCTGTATGTTTCTATTTCTCACACACAAGCAAGTGTATATCTCCCAGTTTTTATATGTTATGTCATGATAATGATGCATGTATGCATATCTCCTTCAACATAATTAATACTCTCGAATAACATGTCATCCATAGTATACGATGGTTCAAATTATATAATTCAATGTTGATTGATGAAAATGATGTTTTAATTTATTAATGAAGTTAAATTTTGAGTCAAGCCTTTGTATTTTAAAGCCTTTATAGATCAACATAATTTCCTTAAAGGAATTCATTCAAAAAAGATGAGCAAGGCCTTTTATTATGATTATTATTTTAAACTCGATTAAAATTCTAACACATTTATTTTCAACTCCCAAACAAGTATGTTGATTTTGCCAATATATTTAACAAGACTAAAACAAATTTTTAAACCACAATCCTTATAGTTATTTTATTAATCTCTTATAAAGAACCCAAATGAGCTTTATTTAGGATAATATGTTCCACAACAATACACATCACATGGTTTTAAAATAATGTTTTAAATGGTTTTTGAGTGGTTTTTAAATTGGTTATGGCTAGCCACTATGGTTTAAAAAAATGTGACATGGTTTTTAACAATTGATATGATTTAAAAAATTATTTGATATAGTTAATATGATTTTAATAATGGTTTTTAAAAAATTTTATGATTTGATAAATGGTTTCATTTGAAATATTAAAATGTGGTCCTTAAAATGGTTTTTTATAAAATAGTTTTTGATAATATGATTTTAACATGACTTTTGACATGCTTTTAATAAAAAAAAAAGGTAAATTTTTATATTAATGAAAGACATGGCTTTTACATTAAATAAAAAACTTTCATCATGCAACATCTAACCATTTACTCAATTTTTTTGGATTTATAATACATTGATACATATACATACCTTTAATAAAACTCCATTACATTTGTTGTAAAAACAATGATAAATAACTATTTCATTCAATTATATTTAAAGACTTTTATTAAAAATAACCAATATCTAATTAAATAAAACTAATATTTAACAATATAAAATCAAAATCTAATAAAAAGAACTAGTATATGAAAACATTAATGTTTATACAATGTTAATTAAATTTATTATGGTTTTCGATCCATATGATTTTATTACATGATTTTTAAGCCATATATATAGTTTTTCAACTTAAAAATTTATGAAATATAACATTACAAGTCTTAGATTTCAACTTGGATCATTCATAATAAATAATTTTGTTAAACCATATATATGGCGTTTTTAAACTTATTAAAATTTGTGAATTATAAGACTTAAATTCAGTATGAATTCATAATTAATAAGTTTCTTACATGGTTCTTTTAATTATATATATATTGGACTTAATAAAATTTGTGAAATATAGCATTACAAGCATTAGATTTAATCTGGTCATACAACAAACTTAAATTTAATGTACATTGTTCTTTCTTTTGCCACCTTCCATCTTTAATTAAGTAGCTATATATAATAAAACACACAAGCTCCAACAATGCCTTCACCTACAAATGAAACATGCTCAATGATTATGCAAGATGGCTCAGGAGCATGGTGATTTGCACGTCCAATTAGATATAATATATATATGTGTGTGTGTCTGTGTGTCTATGTGTATAATTGATGCAATGATGTTAAATTAAAAAATAAAGTTGATTAAGCTCTTTGCTTTTTTTAAAAGAAATATGAAGATAAAAATACATTACTCATTTTGTAACTTCCTTTAAATGATTCGTTAATTAAATATGAGTTAAAATTGCAATAATTTGAATGACCATGAGAGTTTTGTAACAAGTACACGTGTGTGCACATATGCATAGTGTGCATGTGTATATGTGAAAACGAAAGAGAAAAAAATGTGTGTGTTTGTATATCCATATGCTTTTCTAAGTTTAATTGAAGTATGGACACATTCAAAGTTATACAAGATTATATAAAAAAAGAAAATAAACATTGGTATAGTAAGTTCTTTCTATTCACAATTATCAATGGATGATGAGGCCCCAAACACTATTAACATGATTTGTAAGAGGCCTTTGTCAGCTAGATCTAAGGTGTCCATGACTTGAACAAACCAGCATCATCATATGTAAAGAGATCAAAACCTACAATGGAAATATCTAACATGCTAACAAATCTCATTTTATGGTAACTCAGGACGATTTTCCACAAGATAGGCCTTCCAATACTTAGACTTTAGAAACATAGGTCAAACCTACACACACACTTAGCTATAGGATAATATATCATGGTGGTGTCTACCTCCAAATACATAAATCATAGTTGTGTATAATGTATGTTATAGAAAACTCTCTCTATACCTACTTACATATATATACACACACATATACGAGATTAGTAATGGACCTCTCTCTATATATGTTTAATTTATTACTATTATACATCAATTTTTGATATTTACAAGATACATATAAGAAAAATCTTTTTCGCAACTTTCATCTATGATTAAATAGATATGACATGAAATGAATATCATAGAGGAGCTAAAGTATATTTTGATAAGTTTTTAATAAATGTACTTTTATATTCACTTAAAATTGTGCTTAATTGTTTAAGAAGGAAAGCATTTATAGATATCATAATGTAGCTTATAATTTCAAATTCATTCTCTCTCTCTCTTACATATACAAAAACATCTTTTCCCCCCCCTCTCTCAATATATATATATATACGTGTGTGTGTGTGTGTGTGTGTATTTGTATATGTCTTTTGAATTTAGATTGATCATAATGACATTGTTTTGAAGACAAGTGCTATATATACGTGTGTGTGCGCATGCACATTGTATGATTTGTATATTAGTTTCAATTTTGAGATTAAGTGGTTATATTTACCCAAAAAATTTATTTAAAAAAAATTAATGACTAAACTTTAGACTCACTGTAATAACTAATCATACCATATTAAATTATGTTTTTTTAAAGTAAAAACCATTACAAAAAAACTTAGAACTCACTATATAATTAACTATACCATTTTAAAAATCATGTTGGCAAGGTACACAAACCAATTTAGAAAACCATGTGTCACACTTTGTCTAAAATCACCCATAAAATAACACGTTAAACCGTTCATATGACATTTCCAAAAATAACATAGCATGATCACTAGGCCATGTGATAAGCTTCATTACCAACGACTTAAACTATTTTTTTTGTTAATATGATAAACAATGTTGTTTTTTGTTTTAATTTTTTATTTTTATGAAAGTTCATTTGGTTCTTCCATGTTTCCTTGTTAAAACTTAGACAGTGAGTATTTTATTATCACCACCAATTATATATGAGTTGATGCTATCATAGATTTAAACTTCTTCATAGTAAGTTGTATTACCTTGTTAATTAGGTTGATTATCTCTAAGTAATCACACTTAAGACCTTACTCATCCATAAGAGGGTATCACCGCTCTTATCTTTACAAACCACATAAAAGTCTTGTGGAACTTGCTGTTGAAGAAGGGATTATGTCATGAACCACACAATAAGTTGATACAATGCTAATATCAATGCTAGAATATGCCTTAAATTATATTGTTATTATGCTAATGCCAATATCATATGCTTTAGAATATATTAAAGGTATTTACTAGGGTATATGTAAGGTCCATATCATGTATGACAATGATAATCCATGCTATACATAGAAAATTAATAATTCATGTCATATATAGGGATTGATGGTTCATATAAGTTTCTAAAAAGGTCCATATTGAAAATATTTCAAGTCAAGATTCATATATAAAAAGTTAAAATAAAATTTTAATATTTTAAATCAACATAAATCATTCTATCATTAGCTAATCTTACTTGTTACTTTTTTCTCTTTAATTTACAAGATTCAATAATTTCAATTCATATTATGTTCTTGGCACTAACAATGTGCAATGCAACTATTTTTTAAAGTTGTTCTCATTCTTGAGATTCACTTAATTGTTAACATTGTAAGCAATGTCCATACAATCCCTTGGGTCTACTCATATCATGCTCATGACGGTATAAATCAACAAAATTATATATGCACTATTCAAGAAATTTTATATGCTTGAAATATTCCTTATAAGTTAGTTTAATTAAGCTAACCTATATATGCATTATTTTGATAAATTCTGCCACGATTTCGTTGTGTTTAGATTATATAGAAATATATATACTATAGATATGGTGTGTGTGTGTGTGTGCTGTTTATGTATGTATAATATTGTTATATTTTATTTACTCAATTTATTAATATATCATGAATTTGTTAAATAATTTTCTTGGGAGTAAAAGCAATTTAAATCATTGACCTAGGTAAACCCAGGTGAAAAATTTTATCTTAAGTTTTATAAATGAAAATGTAATTTATTTATTTAATGACAAATTTAAAATTTCCTGAACTAGAATATTCTTTTATATTTGTGATTTTTATTATTAATAAATCTTAACTGAAAATTCATAAAGTCATGCTAATATAAAAATTATCAATTTTTATTTTAAATAAATAGGATTTATAGATTAAAATATAAATATTTTATAGAGTATTCTTTTATATTTGTGATTGGTTTTATTAATAATAAATCTTAATTGAAAATTTATATAAGTCTTGCTAATATAAATATTATCAATTATTTTTTCAATTTTATTTTAAATAAATAGGATTTATAGATTAAAATAATTTAATAGGTTGTGAAGTTCAAACTTTTATCATATGGAATAATTAGAACTTCTTTAATGGAAGTTAAATATAAAAAACAAGTTTTTATATTTCTCAATATTTTTAATTTCTTTTACAATTAAAAAAGAGTTGATGTGAATACTTCACAACAACTTTTGAAATAGAATACAACACAATCTATCTAAATAAAAGGAAAGACTTTATACTCCAGGGAAAGATGTTATCTATCTTACATAGTCCACATTCTTTTATTCTTTTTACTAATAAAACTTACTTGCACAAATGCGCACGCGCACACACACATATGTATAAGATGTTAAGAAGTATATTAGAAAGATAAGCTTAACTGTTTAAGCCCTCTCACCATGGATATGTCTAGCCAGCTGAATATCTTTTTGTGTAATTGTCACCCTCTTGGCATAAATAGACAGGTTCGTGTCTTCAAACAGTCCCACTAAATACGCCTCTGCTGCCTTTTGTAATGCTAACTCTACATGGCTCAGAAACTTAGGTCCTTCTATAAAACAAGTATTAACACACACACGCACACAAAGTATATATGTGTATAAATACCTTGAAGTCTTGGATAATCGCACGGGCCAGTCTTGAAACAGAAGCTTCATAAAACTGAAATTAATCTGACCTTGGAATGAAACCCAAGGGCCATCCAAGTTATCTTTACATCATACGTGAGTTACTTCATACGTGAGAACCTTGAAAGAGTTAGCTGCATCCTCGATGGAATCCCCGGTAGACCTTACACCCTCTACATGCTTCACCACAGAGTGACAACAACCATATTCCTACACACAATACATTAGTAGTGTATATGGGAATGTCTATGAACACAGACAGACTCTCTAAAAATACAGATTTTCATCACAAAGAAAATATTTTTAATGAAAAAAATATAAATTTTTATGAAATCGCATCATGCAAAAGAAGATTTTGAAGATCCTTGGGGAAAAATGAATAAAAATCTGAATTTTGAAGAACTATTGCTTACTGTCTCCTAGCGGCAGTGGTGCCATGGCCGGAGCTCGACCCGTACATTTCATAACACTGATCGTCACCTCTCTCATCCGACTTATCCGAGATCCTTAAGAGAGAGAATTAGGGCTTTTTTTAAGATTACGTTTTAAAATAGGAACTTTTCATAACACTATGGAATGCTATGGCTTAGTGTACAAATGCCCTATGTACAGTAAGAAGGTTTTTTAGTTTGCATATTAACACATAAATGTCCACATTTATTATATTATACTTTCTAAGAATGTGAGCTTTTGCAACGTCAATTGGTCAAGGTCGAATAGATAAAACGTGTATAAGTGGAGAAATGGACCAAATGTGTGAACATGGCATATCACAACAAGGCTAAATATAGGAAATATTCCAATATATTGTTTTTGTTTTATATAGTTTTTGTTTAGATATACAGAAATATATACACTATCGGGTGATTTGCAAGCAAAGATTGAAGAACAAGACAAAGAAGATGACAAATCCGAGGAGAAAAGAGGTAATTCTGGTGACCATTTAGAAGAGTCCGAGGAGAAAGCAGGTGAAGAAGAAATAGAGGAACAGACAACTCTGAAAGTAGATGAATACAGGATACCGGAGCCGACTGAGTGTCCAGCTGTTCCGAGAAAGAAGATACACTCTTGTATAGATGCCTCTTCTTCTTATGTGAGGAAGAGATTGGCACACAGTGCGTTCTTGTTTGTTCCTGACGATTCTGAGGTGTTTGTGCACAGAAACTGAGGTACAAGGATGAACATAGGGAAGATGAGGAGTGATACTCCACTAACTCCATATACATAGTCCACATTCTTTTATTTTTTTTACTAATAAAACTTACACACCCGCATGCACGTGGACACACACATATGTATAAGATGCTAAAAAAGTATATTGAAAAGATTTAAACATTTGAGCCCTCTCACCACGAATACGTCTAGCCCGTTGAACCCTCTTGGCATATAGGTTTTTGAGGTCCGCCTGTAAAACAGCTTACTAACTGTATTAACACACACAGACTAAATATGTCTGTGTGTTTGTATAAATAAACAACTTACTAACTGTATGAAGAAAAGGAAGAAGGCCGAGGCAGAAAGAAAGCTGGAGATGGAAACAAGGCAAAAGCTACGACTTGAAGAAATGGGAGAGACGAGAAGAAGGTATATATTTGTATAAATACCTTCAGCCTCGTGCAGCTTCTTCACTTCATCTGTTGTGGGAGATGATAAACCCGATTAATTATGGAAATAAAAAAGAAAATAAAAAAAGTCAAATATATATATAATATTGAAGCATGTAGTTATAGAGTGCTTTGTGGGCGCCTTTCCGGTGGAAATACGAGCGGTTAACTTGGTACGCGTCATTGAGAACCCTAAAGAATTCAACCCTAAAACCTACATTTATATTACAGCCTCACCATCAGATCTTTCAGCCATCGGATCATAACATAGAAATGATTCATAATATATTCGGTTTTATCTCATGATAACAATGGATGTATGCATATCTCCTTCAATATATATAGATATAATGTATTTATATTTGATTTATTTTACTCAATTTTATTAATATATCATGAATTTATTAAATAATTTTCTTAGATTAAAAGAAATTTAAATCATCGACTATCTTATATTAAATTTATTTCATTTTAATTGTTATTTTTTATTAAAAAAATGTGAACCATTAAAATTTATTTAATGACAAACTTAAAATTTTTAAATAAGAATATTCTTTTATTTGTGACTGTGCTAACATACTACTTTTTCTATTTTATTTTATTATTTTAAAATATAAGTATTTTATTATAAGTTAAGTTCAATCTTTTATTATAGCTATGTATAATATTAATAAACGTCCCTTTTTTATGTTTTTAATTTCTTTTACAATTAAAAAAAAAAAAAGAGTTCTTGTAAAGTTTACACTGATAAATAATGTTGATGTGAATACAATAGTTATCAGTCTAAATAGAATACAACACAACTTATTTAATTAAAAGGAAAGTATTTATCTTATTATTATGCCTGAATATATGTGGCATATTTAATTTCTAAATATTTATTTCAAGGTGAACCATGAATACAAGTCAAATATAAATAAGTAAAAACATTTTTATTTAGTTCCTTAATTTTTCTAAAACTCAAGTCAAATTAATTTATAGCTTTTTAAAAAAAAATTCACTAGTTGAATGATAAATTAATTTTTGAAGTCCAAAAAAGCTAAATAATATTTTTAATTTCTTTTATAATTAAAAAAGAGTTTACACTGATAAATAATGTTGATGTGAATACATTTCATAAGAATTTTCAAAATAGAATACAACACAACCTATCTAGCCTAAATAAAAGGAAAGTCCAAGGAAAAATGTTATTTATCTTACATAGTCCACATTCTTTTTTTTTTTTACTAATAAAACTTACACACACCGGCACGCACACACGTGTGTAAGATTTTAAGAAAGAGAAAGATAAGCTTAATTGTTTAAGCCCTCTCACCACGGATACGTCTAGCTAGCTGAATATCTTTGGGCATAATTGTCACCCTCTTGGCATGAATAGCACACAGGTTTGAGTCTTCAAACAGACCCACTAAATATGCCTCCGCTGCTTCTTGTAATGCTAACACTGCGTGACTCTGAAACCTCAGGTCCGTCTGTAAAACAAGTATTTAACACACATACACACACACACACAAGTATATATGTGTATAAATACCTTAAAGTCTTGGGCAATCTCACGGACCAGCCTCTGAAATGGAAGCTTACGAATAAGCAACTCCGTACCCTTCGGTACTTACGAATTTCACTAAAGAAAAACATAAACGCTTAAGTTACAAACACGAAACATACTAAATACGAATTAAATAATGATTAAATAAAATCTACTTACCGAAGAGCGACAGTTCCAGGGCGGTAACGGTGTGGCTGTGGCTTCTTCTTCACTCCGCCTTTTGTGGGAGCCGGTTTCCTTGCAGCCTACATATAAACCCGAAAAATTATGAAATAAAAAAGAAATAAAAATAAGTCATATATATATATATATATATATATATATATATATATATGTATGCATGTACTTTAGCCCAATTGCATCCTGGGCGCCTTTCCACCGGAGAAAAGACGAGCGGTTTGCTTGGTACGCGCCATTGAGAACCCTAAAGAATTCAACCCGAGAACCTACATTTATATTACAGCCTCACCATCGGATCTTATCTGCAATTTTCAGCCATCAGATCATAACAAATGAACGATTCATATTCGTTTTAAGATATTGTACTGACGTGTGTGATACATATGCCATGTGTGTTAAGGAATATGCTGCATTACAGTATGTCAAGAATTCTGTATGTTTCTATTTCTCACACACACAAGCAAGTGTATATCTCCCAGTTTTTATCTCATAATAATGATGCATGTATGCATATCCCTTCGATACGTATAGATACAATGTATTAATTTAAATCATTGACCTAAGTAAACCCGGGTCTTATATTAAATTTGTTTTCATTTTAATTGTTATTTTTTATTATTGAAAAATGTGAATCATTGAAATTTATTTAATGACAAATGTAAAACTAGAATATCTTTTATATTCGTGATTGATTCTATTAATCTTAACCGTTAAATTTATATAATAAGTGCTAACGTACTAATTTTTCTGTTTTATTTTATTAAAATATAAGTATTTCATTATAATGAAGTTCAATCTTTTATTGTACCTATGTATAAAGAGATGGAATAATTAAATTTTAAAAAACGTTCCTTTTTAATTTTTAATTTTTTCACAATTGAAAAAGAATAAGAGTCTTTGTGAAGTTTACATTGATAAACAATAACACAATATTTATCAATTTAAATAGAATACAATGTAACTTATCTCATTATAATCAATGTTCACCGGGCCTCATCATAGGTGGATTTTGTTAAATATATACTTTTCAATTTAAAAATACATGTTTAATAAAGAGTTGAAGTCCTTGTTTGCATATGTATTTTATTACAATTATGTTCTTTGACTAAACTGAGATCTGGCATACTTTTTACAACACCATATTGTTAACAATATTAAAGTTTATAATTGTTAGTTACTTGTCAAAGACTTTCAAAAAATATATATTTTTATTGATTTATTTCTTGCTCTATTAGTTATTAAGCTATGTATTAATGCTTTAAAATATTACTTATGAAAAAAAAAAGCCAAAATAGATAATATATGCATAAATATATGGACATGTTTTTAGTTGTTTCAATACGTTCTCAAAAACATTTTAAAACCATACATAAATAAATTTATAAGTATATGTAAAATATTTTTTTTCAGAAGTTTTAAGATTTAATTTTTAATTAATATTGTTATTGTTATTATTAATCTTTATTAATTATGATAAATTGGGTTTCAATTAATTAATAAATAAATTAATAAAGACAATTCCATGTATAGACTATGGATCAATATCAAGTATATAAAAATAATATGTAAGGAGTAAAATAAATATGTACTATATTACACACACACACACACACACATATATATATATATAAATATGGTTCCTTGTTCCCTTAAAATTACATATATTTTTTAACTTAAAACAATAGCACAATTTTAGGAAAATTATAAATATCTAAATATTATTTGGTAGCACAGCTATATACTTTAAATGAATAATTTAAATTTTATTTTTTTTAATCTATTTATTTAAAAACGGCAATCTTATGTGTATTATAATAAATTTATAAATATTCCTTAATTAAAAGTCTGTATTCCATAAGCAAATGAGAAATTTACTTTTTGGTTGTAAAATTCGACCATGCGATATATTTTAAGAATATATCATAATTGGATGGTTTAATTTTATTTTTTTTCAGAAATAATGATATATAAAATGTAAATATACTATTCATATTATATACTTGTGGCAACTAAACACCATTAATTTTAATATATTTTGAAAATAGTTGGCAAAGAAAATAAAAATATTTTAAGTTTTTATTGAGAAAATTCAAACATGAATATTGTTTTACAAATACTTTAGTTAAATGATTTTAAAGTTTATTGTGTGGCCAAGTACAAATGCAACATTTAATTTACACAACGTATATAGATTTGTGCTTGTTATATTCATTGATATAACAATATATGAGTAGGTAGAAATTTATATATTTGTTTTATAAATACATGTATAAGAGCTACAATGTTCCATTGGGATAATCATTTGACAATCATTTCATCATTCCCATCCATAAACGTTTGAACAACAAAGGTTATTTATTCCATAAAGTGCAAATCATTTCCTCCTTGTTGGGACCAGCCTTGTTCTTATAAATATTATATTTTAAAAAAATTATAATGCTTTAAATTTATTTTATAATTATCAGAACATATTCCTTTTCCCTTAGTTAGAAAGGCAAAGACTCTTTGAGCCTAAAATTTCACAAGTAAAAAACATGACAATAATGATTCAAATTTTAAATGTTGATTTTTAAGTAGAAGCCATGACGTTAATACTTGTTTAATTAAACTAGTATATTTTAAATAAATATTAATTAATTTATTTTTTCATTCAAATTGTTATAATTATATATATAACTCATTAATTAATTTATATATGTGACAACAACAATCTTATGACCACAATAACTCCATTATAAAATTTTATTTAAATATTAAATAAAATGTTGGTGACAAAGTGGCATGACCAAATGAAAAGCCATAAAACCATAAATCATGTATATATAATTAGAGTAGAAATATTGTAAAATAAATATGTTATGTTTTTATTATAATTTATAAAATAATATGTTTTTTTACAAAAGAACATCATTAACTTAAGGTTTAGGGTGTAGGATTTTTTATTGATTTATGATTTGTTTGTGAATGGTAATATTTATTTTATGAATCAAAATTTTATTTGTCGTCGCTTTTAAGAATTTTTTTTTAAAGTCTTAATTTATTGTGAATTCTAGACTCCGATTATATCAAATGTTTGTTGTTAAAAAGTCCGAATATGTATATATCATGTAGGAGACTAATTAGTTTCCTTCAACATAATCAATAGTCCCAATACCATCATCCTTAATATACCATGGTTCAAATTATATAACGCAATGTTGATTAATGAAAATGATTTTAATTTATTAATGAAGTAAATTTTTGAGTCAAGCCTTTGCATTTTAAAACCTTTGTAATCAACACACGATTTCATTAAAGGAATTCATAAAAAATGAGCAATGCTTTTATTATGATTTACTTTAGCACTCATTAAAGTTTTAAACCACTTTATAATTATTTAACAAGACTAAAAAAAGCTTTTAGATCACGATCCTTATAATTATTTTATTAATCTCTTATAAAGAGCCCAAATGCCTTGGGGTCCACCCTTTCCAAATGAACTTTATTTAGGATAATATGTCCCAAAACAATACACATCACATGGTTTTAAAATAATGTTTTAAATGGTTTTTTAGGTGGTTTTTAAATTGTTTATGGCTAGCCACTATGGTTAAAAAAATGTGACATGGTTTTTAACAATTGATATGGTTAAAAAAATGACTTGATATAGTTAATATGATTTTAATAATGGTTTTTATAAAATTTTAAAATGGTTTCATTTGGAATATTAAATGTGGTCCTTAAAATGGTTTTGTATAAAATAGTTTTGATAATATGATTTAACATGGCTTTTAGCATGTTTTTAATAAAAAGGTAAATTTTTATAATTAATGAAAGACATGGCTTTTACATTAAATAAAAAACTTTCGTCATGCAACATCTAAGCATTCACTTAATTTTTTTGGATCTCATAATACAATGATACATATACATACATTTACTAACAACAATTGCATTACATTTGTTGTAAAAACAATGATAAATAATTATTTTATTCACTTATATTTAAAGACTTTTACTAAAAATAACCAATATCTAATCAAATAAAACTAATATTTGACAATATAAAATCAACATCTAAAAAAAAGAACTAGTATATGAAAACATTAATGTTTATACAATGTTAATTAAATTTATTATGGTTTTCGATCCATATGATTTTATTACATGATTTTTAAGCCATATATATAGTTTTATCAACTTAGTGAAATTTGTGAAATATAGCATTATAAGTCTTAGATTTAACTTGGATCATTCATAATAAATGATTTTCTTGCACAGTTTTGTTAAATTAGAATTATAAGACTTAAATTCAATATAAGTTCATAATTAATAAGTTTCTTACATGGTTCTTTTAATCATATATATATATATATATATATATTGGACTTAATAAAATTTGTGAAATATAGCATTATAAGCCTTAGATTCAATCTGGGCCATACAATAAACTTAAATTTAATGTACATTGTTCTTTCTTTTGCCGCCTTTCACAATTTTATTTTCTCTTGTATTGCAGTTTACTTCCATCTTTAATTGAATAGCTATATAATAAGAATCACACAAGCTTCAACAATGCTTCCACCTGCAAATAAAAGAATCAATCACCAATATAAAAGAGTAGTCTAGTTTTACATTTGTCATTAAATAAATTTCAATGATTCACATTTTTCAATAATAAAAAATAACAATTCAAATGAAAACAAATTTAATATAAGACCCGGGTTTACTTAGGTCAATGATTTAAATTAATACATTGTATCTATACGTATCGAAGGGGATATGCATACATGCATCATTATTATGAGATAAAAACTGGGACATATACACTTGCTTGTGTGTGTGAGAAATAGAAACATACAGAATTCTTGACATAGCCTGTAATGCAGCATATTCCTTAACACACATGGCATATGTATCACACACGTCAGTACAATATCTTAAAACGAATATGAATCGTTCATTTGTTATGATCCGATGGCTGAAAATTGCAGATAAGATCCGATGGTGAGGCTGTAATATAAATGTAGGTTCTCGGGTTGAATTCTTTAGGGTTCTCAATGGCGCGTACCAAGCAAACCGCTCGTCTTTTCTCCGGTGGAAAGGCGCCCAGGATGCAATTGGCAATTAAAGTACATGCTTAAATATATTACAATATATATATATATGACTTATTTTTTTATTTTCTTTTTTATTTCCATAATTTTTCGGGTTTATATGTAGGCTGCAAGGAAACCGGCTCCCACAAAAGGCGGAGTGAAGAAGAAGACACAGCCACACCGTTACCGCCCTGGAACTGTCGCTCTTCGGTAAGTAGATTAATTAGTATTTAATCATTATTTAATTCGTATTTAGTATGTTTCGTGTTTGTAACTTAAGCGTTTATGTTTTTCTTTAGTGAAATTCGTAAGTACCAGAAGAGTACGGAGTTGCTTATTCGTAAGCTTCCATTTCAGAGGCTGGTCCGTGAGATTGCCCAAGACTTTAAGGTATTTATACACATACTTTGTGTGTGTGTGTGTGTTAATACTTGTTTTACAGACGGACCTGAGGTTTCAGAGTCACGCAGTGTTAGCATTACAAGAAGCAGCGGAGGCATATTTAGTGGGTCTGTTTGAAGACACAAACCTGTGTGCTATTCATGCCAAGAGGGTGACAATTATGCCCAAAGATATTCAGCTGGCTAGACGTATCCGTGGTGAGAGGGCTTAAACAATTAAGCTTATCTTTCTAATATACTTTCTTAAAATCTTACACGTGTGTGTGCGTGTGGGTGTGTGTAAGTTTTATTAGTAAAAAAAAAAAAAGAATGTGGACTATGTAAGGTAAATAAATTTTTCCTTGGACTTTCCTTTTATTTAGGCTAGATAGGTTGTGTTGTATTCTATTTTAAAAATTCTTATGAAGTGTATTCACATCAACATTATTTATCAACTCTTTTTTAATTATAAAAGAAATTTAAAATATTATTTAGCTTTTTTGGACTTCAAAAATTAATTTATCATCCAACTAGTGAATTTTTTTTAAAAAGCTACAAATTAATTTGACTTGAGTTTTAGAAAAATTAAGGAACTAAATAAAAAATATTTTTACTTATTTTGTATTTGACTTGTATTGGATGGTTCACCTTGAAATAAATATTTAAAAATTAAATATGCCATATATATTCAAGCATATTAATCAGATAAATACTTTCCTTTTATTTAGATAAGTTGTGTTATATTCTATTTAGACTGATAATTATTGTATTCACATCAACATTATTTATCAGTGTAAACTTCATAAGAACTCTTTTTTTTTTAATTGTAAAGGAAATTAAAAACATAAAAAAGGGACGTTTATTATTATACATAGCTATAATAAAAGATTGAACTTCACTTATAATAAAATACTTATATTTTAAAATAATAAAATAAAATAGAAAAAGTAGTATGTTAGCACGGTCACAAATAAAAGAATATTCTTATTTAAAATTTTTAAGTTTGTCATTAAATACAAGACAATTTTCCACAAGCTAGGCCTTCCAATACTCAGACTTCATAAACACAAGTCAAACCTATACACACACTCAGCAATATGGATAGTATATTATGGTGGTGTATTTACCTCCAAACACATAAATTCATAATTGGTGTATATATGTATGTTATAGAAAACTCTCTCTCTACTTACCTACGTATATATACACACACATACAAGATTAGTAATGGACCTCTCTCTCTATATGTTTAATTTATTACTATTATACATTACTTTTTGATATTTAAGATATATATAAGAAAAATACCCTTTCACAGTTTGCATCTATGATCAAATAACTATGACATGAAATGAACATCACAAGCTTAACCATCGAGGAGCTAAGGTATATTTTTGATAAGTTTTTAATAAATATACTTTTATATTCACTTAAAATTGTGCTTAATTATTTAAGAAGGAAAGCACTTATAGATATTATAATATAGCTTATAATCTCAAATTCATTCTCTCTCTCTTACATATACAAAAACATTTCCCCCCCCCTCTCTCTCTATATATATATATATATTTGTGTATTTGTATATGTCTTTTGAATTTGTAACAACTGATTGTAATGACATTGTTTTCAAGATAAGTGCTATATACATGTGTGTATGCATGCACATTGCATGATTTGTATATTAGTTTCAATTTTAAAATTAAATGGTTGTATTTATCTAAAAAATTTATTTAAAAAAAATCAATGGTTGAACTTCAGACTCATCGTAATAACTAATTATACCATATTAAACTATGTTTTTTAAAGTAAAAACCATTACGAAAACCAATGTTGAACTTAGAACTCACTACATAATTAATTATACCATTTTAAAAATCATTTTGATAAGGTACACAAACCAATTTAGAAACCATGTGTCACACTTTGTCCAAAACCACCCATAAAAAAACACTTTAAACCATTCATATGACATTTCCAAAAACAATATAGCATGATCATTAGGCCATTTGATAAACTTATTACCAACGACTTAGACTATTTTCTATTAATATGATAAACAAATGTTATTTTTTGCTTTTAATTTTCTACTTTTTATGAAAGTTCATTTGGTTCTTCTATCTTTCCTTGTTAAAACTTAGACAGTGAGTACCTTCACCAACTTTTAATTTCACCACCTGTTACATGATGTTGATGCTATCCTAGATTTAAACTTCTTCGTGGTAAGTTGTATTACCTTGTTAATTAGGTTGAGCACTCTTCAAGTAATTGTACTTAAGACCTTACTTATGGATAAGAGGCCATTACTATTTTTCACCGCTCTTATCCTTACAAACCACATCAAAGTCTTGTAGAACTTGCTGCTGAAGAAGGAATTATGTCATGAACCACCATAATAAACTGATACAATGCTAATATCAATGGTAGAATATGCCTTAAAATATATTGCTATTATGCTAATGCCAATATCAAGATATGCCTTGAAATATATTAAAGGTATTTACTAGGGTATTTAAGGATTGGTGATCCATATCATGTATGAACATTGGTAATCCATGTCATACATAGAGGATTAATAATTTATGTTATACATAGGGATTGGTGGTTTATATGAGTTTTCAAAAGGTTCCATATTAAAAATATTTCATTCATATATAAAAGAGGTTAAAATTAAATTTTCAATATTCTAAATCAACACAAGTTATTTTATCGTTACCTAACCTTATTTACTACTTTTTTCTGTTTAATTCATAAATATTTGATAATTTCAATTCATATTCTATTCTTGGCCTTAACAATGTGCAATGTGACTATTTTTTTTTAAGTTGTTCTTATTCTTGAGGTCTACTCAATTGTCAATGTTGTAATCAGTGTTTATGCAATCTCCTAGGTCCTACTCATATGATGCTCATGACGGTATAAATCAATGAAATCATGATAGAATTTATCAAAATAATGCATATATAGGTTAGCTTAATTAAATTTATTATTAAATTTTTAAGCCATGTCAACTTATATGGAATATTCCAAGCATATAAAATCTCTTGAATAGTACATATAATTTTTGCATTTAGATGTTGTTTATGTATGTATAATATTGTTATATTTTATTTACTCAATTTTATTAATATATCATGAATTTGTTAAATAATTTTCTTGGAGTAAAAGCAATTTAAATCATTGACCTAGGTAAACCCAGGTGAAAAATTTTATGTTAAGTTTTATAAATGAAAATTGTAATTTATTTAATGACAAATTTAAAATTTCCTGAACTAGAATATTCTTTTATATTTTGTGATTGGTTTTATTATTAATAAATCCTAACTAAAAATTCATAAAGTCGTGCTAATATAAAAATTATCAATTATTTTTGCTATTTTATTTTAAATAAATAGGATTTATAGATTAAAATATAAATATTTTATAGAATATTCTTTTATATTTGTGATTGGTTTTATTAAATCTTAACTGAAAATTTATATAAGTCTTGCTAATATAAAAATTATCAATTATTTTTTCAATCTTATTTTAAATAAATAGGATTTATAGATTAAAATATTTTAATAGGTTATGAAGTTCAAACTTTTATTATATGAAATATTTAGAACTTCTTTAATGGAAGTTAAATATAAAAAAACAAGATTTTATATTTCTCAATATTTTTAATTTCTTTTCCAATTAAAAAAGAGTTGATGTGAATACTTCACAACAACTAACACACACACGCACACAAAGTATATATGTGTATAAATACCTTGAAGTCTTGGATAATCGCACGGGCCAGTCTTGAAACGGAAGCCCCGGCCGGAGCTCGACCCGTACCTTTCGTAACACTGATCGTCACCTCTCTCATCTGACTTGTCCGAAATCCTTAAGAGAGAGAATTAGGGCTTTTCTTAAGATTACGTTCTACCATAGGAACTTTTCATAACACTATAGAATGCTATGGCAGTGTACAAATGCCCTATGTACAAACTTCACTAACTTCATATACATAGTCCATCTTAACGAATATACTAAGAATCTTTCCTTGTAGTATAAATATAGGTTAAATTATTTAGGGTTGTCAATGGCGCGTACCAAACTGCTTAAAAAGTTGTGCACTTATATGTAATTAGTAAATTAAATTTAATATTTTAATTTAAATTAATTAATTAGTTTTAATTATATACTGATGTGGCATAGATAATGTTGTTTCTCCATTTTACAATGCAATGGGAACTAGAGCTCAGTCCATTACATAGCTGTTTTATTAAACTCAATAGTATTAAAATCAACAGGAAGATGATTAGTATTTTTAAACTTATTATATAGGAATCTTTCACAAACACACTTAGTAGATATATGTGTATGTGTGTGTACATAATAATATTTCTTTATTATTAGATATATACCCTACCTCTATTTGCTCAGCAAGCACGCTCTCATGCCGTGGGCCGAAATGCAATGAGACAGCCGCAAAATAGATAATATCTTTCCGGCTCCTAGGGTTAGCACAGGTGTGGCGATGGAGCTGCGGAGAGTGGCGCGTGCGATGGAGGGGCGGGAGTTCGACGAGCAGTTCCAGGTGCGGAGCTTCGTGTCCGGCGCGGAGTGGTCTTACAGAGGTCGGCCCAAGGCGCTGTGCCAAGATCCACTGCTTTCGAGCCTCAACGCCGTAGCTGCGTGCTTGGCGCTAGGGCATTACCCGTGCTTGATTGGGGTGTCCAAGGTCCGGGACGAGGTAGTGTTCGCGGCTGATGTGCGTTGGGATTCCTCAAAGGGCTGGGTTGAACATCTCATAAAGCAGGGTGAGCTTTACTTCCAGGAGAAGGCGAGAGGGGAAAGTGAGCGGCGGCAGGCACATGTGGATTCTGCCCTGGCTGAGATCGTCGATCTGGGTGAGGGCAGGATAAGGGAGAAGATATATAGGCTCCAGCAGTGTGGTTCCCCATGGCTGGAGCTTTGTCCTTCCTGGTGGAACTGCTCTCTCAGCCAACTCAAGGAAATGGTGGAGGCGATATCTCAAACCCGCCTGCCGAACGGCGCTTCCGAGGGAGAACGGCAGCTCTGGAGTGAGCTGTGCCGGCAGCTGAGGTTTTCGTGCTGGAATGGGAGAGTATATTCAAGGACTGCAAGCTTGTCTACCTTGCTATGCCCTTCTCCACCTTCCCAACGTGCCAGCTTGATCCATGCCAATGCCTGAGCAGTGGCGTCGTGCAGAAGCTTGGTGATGACAAGCTTCGCGTGCACTGGTCAAATATGAAGAACCAGCTCTTCTTTCTTCATCCCGAGATGCGAACTGTCGAGTACGCTGTTAACAAGGGGTTCAAGGGAACCCCCATCCTTATTGGTTCGTCTCGTTCTTCCTGTTGGATGTGCCACAAGACAATCGAGCTCTTCAGAAGTTACGGGTACGTGGAAACATTTCATAATATGTACACACTCATGAGAGATGCAGGTACGACTTCCGCATTAGCAAGACGGACATGCTGTTTCTGCCGCTCTGGATGCTCTTCCAGCTCCAGGACAAGGCTCTACACGCTGAAGTACGCTCTCGCCTTGTCGACATGGTCGAGGCCACCTGCATCAAAGGGATAGGCAAGCCCTTTGAGCCCGTGTTGCTGGACGACATATGTGAGACTGATCTAGACCCCGACGAAGACAACTGGTGCTGTCTAACGTTCTTTGATGAATGCCTTATACGAGCCACATTGCACCAACTTGTTCCGAAGCGTGTCAGCCCCGAGGGTGTCAAGCTTCTTGAGCCTGAGTTCCACCTCAATCGTCAGTTTCCTCTTCTTTGGTAAGTCCACAACACGCATATTACATACAGGTTATCTAACTCGTTGCTATGATGCAGGACTCATGACGGTGCCAGACGGACAGAGAGGGAGGGATATTTAACATGATGTTTGGGAAAGGATGACTTATTTTTTTCATTTCTTTTTGATTTCCATAATTATTCGGGTTTATATGTAGGCTGCAACGAAATCGGCTCCCACAACAAGCGGAGTGAAGAAGCCGCACTGTTACCGCCCTGGAACTGTTGAGCTTCGGTAAGTAGGTTAATTAATATTTAATCATTATTTAATTAGTATTTAGTATGTTTTGGGTTTGTAACTCAAGTGTTTATGTTTTTCTCTAGTATAATTCGTAAGTACCAGAGGAGCGTTCGTAAGGCCGAAGGTATTTATACAAATATTTATTTAGTCCGTGTGTGTGTTAATACAGTTAGTAAGTTGTTTATTTATACAAATACACACACATATATATATATTGTGTGTGTGTGTGTGTGTGTTAATACAGTTAGTAAGCTGTTCTACAGACGGACCTCGAAAACCTGTGTGCTATTTATGCCAAGAGGTGGCTAGACTTATTCGTGGTAAGAGGGCTTAAATATCTTACACGTGTGTGTGCGCGCGCGTGTAAGTAAGTTAAAAGAATAAAAGAATGTGGATTATGTATACGAAGTTAGTGGAGTATCACTCCTCATCTTCCCTGTGTTCATCCTCGTACCTCAGTTTCTGGTGCACAAACACCTCAGAATCGTCAGGAACAAACAAGAATGCACTGTGTGCCGATCTCTTCCTCACAGAAGAAGAAGAAGCATCTATACAAGAGTGTATCTCTTTGGGCTTCTTTCTCGGAGCAGCCGGACACTCAGTCGGCACCGGTATCCTGTATTCATCTCCTTTCGGAGTCGTCTGTTCCTCTGTCTCATCTTCACCTGTTTCTCCTCCGATTCTTCTAAATTTTCACCTGAATTATCTTTTTTCTCCTCGGATTTGTCATCTTCTTTGTCTTGTTCTTCAATCTTTGCTTGCAAATCACCTGATAGTGTATATATTTCTGTATATCTAAACGTAAAAACTATATATGCACTATTTAATACATTTTATATACATTGTATTCTATTTAAACTGATAAATATTGTATTCATATCAACATTATTTATCAATGTAAACTTCATAAGAACTCTTATTTATTAAAATTTAAATTATTCCGTCTCTTTATACATAGGTATAATAAAAGATTAAACTTCACTTATAATAAAATACTTATATTTAATAAAATAGAATTATTATATAAATTTAACGGTTAAGATTAATAGATTTAATCACGAATATAAAAGAATATTCTAGTTTAAAACTTTTAAATTTGTCATTAAATAAATTTCAATGGTTCACATTTTTCATTAATAAAAAAAATTAAATGATTTAAAGTCAATGATTTAAATTTCTTTTAATCTAAGAAAATTATCTAATAAATTCATGATATATTAATAAATTTGAGTAAATAAATAAAATATAAATACATTAATGGATGTGTGTGAGCTTAGCATCTTATACATATATGTGTGTGTGTGTCCATGCGTGCGCGTGTGTGTAAGTAAGTTTTATTAGTAAAAAGAATAAAAGAATGTGGACTATGTATATGAAGTTAGTGGAGTATCACTCCTCATCTTCCCTGTGTTCATCCTCGTACCTCAGTTTCTGGTGCACAAACACCTCAGAATCGTCAGGAACAAACAAGAACGCACTGTGTGCCGATCTCTTCCTCACAGAAGAAGAAGAAGCATCTATACAAGAGTGTATCTCTTTGGGCTTCTTTCTCGGAGCAGCCGGACACTCAGTCGGCTCCGGTATTCTGTATTCGTCTCCTTTCGGAGTCGTCTGTTCCTCTGTGTCTTCTTCACCTGTTTTCTCCTCGGACTCTTCTAAATGGTCACCTGAATTACCTGATTTCTCCTCGTCTGTTCTTCAATCTTTGCTTGCAAATCACCTGATTCTTCTAAATGGTCATCTGAATTACCTGTTTTCTCCTCGGATTTGTCTTGTTCTTCAATATCCTGCTTGCAAATCACCTGATTCTTCTACATGGTCATCTGAATTACCTGTTTTCTCCTCGAATTTGTCATATTTGTCATTGTTTTCTTCCAATTGAGTGGCCAATTCACTCGATCCGATCCTCTGTTCCTCGAATTCATGCAATTGAACACCACCCTCCTCCAATTGGCTCGATTGAACACTCTTCTTCTCTAATTCACACATACCTGCTGAAGAATTCTCATTGTTTTCGCTGAATTGAGACATGATCTCCGGAATTCAGCGCATTAGAAGATCTATGAACAGAATTAGATGTATACTGTGCTCGAGAATGATGTGAAATTGTACTTGTGAGAGGGAGAGTGTACAGATCCCAAGGAAATGCAGATATATATATATAAGGGGAATACAATGCAATGAGTGAGCAATAAGCTCCTCCCACCAAAAAGCTGGTGCTGACTAAGGAACCCGATGCTCTTACTTTTTAACAGTCAATGTGAATACCCTATTTACTCTTCTTTAATCAAGATTAATTAAGAATAAGTCACATTATTAACTATACTTTCTATATCAATGTTGCTATATATAGTTTTGATATTATTAAATTATATTAAGAACATACCTCATTTTCATTGTCATGGTGTATCCATGTTCTGTTTATAGTTAACTAATTAAATCCTAGAATATTCTTTGACAATAGGATATTCTTTTAACAAGTTAGTTTGACCATGCATGCACGGCAAAACAAATTATAATGTTATGTATGTATTAATAAATTAATCATATTATATAATAATAATAATAATTTATTATTATATTTCTTGCCTAATATGGAGTTATGCAGCAGCAGCTTGTTTAACTTCTGTGGCTTCCTTCACAATCTCTAGAGCCTTTTCAACCGAAGAAATGCTCTCTAGCTCTGCACGGTCGACACGTGCTGTGATCTTGCAAATTTCGGTAATAAAGCAAATTCCTGTTTAAAATATATTAATGTTAGTACATTATTAATTCTATTTATCTTGATTGTATTAAGTAAAATCACCAATTTTTAAGATTAATTGATATAATCATTTACCTCAGGCGATCCACTCTCGAGGAAAACTCCCTTAATTTACCTGTCAATTTTTAATTATTAATCATTAAACATACATACATGTGTGTGTGTGTGTGTCTCTGTCTCTGTCTCTCTCTCTCTCTCTCTCTATATATATATATATAGTGAGTGAACATTAGACTCTTGAAATCATGTTATGAACTTGCCTTCATGAATCCAAAATGCTCCATACTTATTGTTGAAATCTCCAAACTCCACAGTTTCTCCACTACATTATAAGTTAAACAATATATGCATAAAACACACACATAGACATGTATGTGTACCTGTGTGTCATTAACTTAAATTTAATTATTAGTAATAGCAAATAAATGATAAGAATGGATTAGTAGTTTATAATTAGTTACCGTTATCTCCATAAAACTGCCACCATAGCTTTCTGTTGCTTTTAGAGTTTTCAAACACCCGTGAATAAAAGAAAGGCAAATAGTCGTATCTGTCACAAGTTCCATGTCATCTATTAAAATTTATGTTATATATACATGTTTGGACATATATAGTGTGTATGCGTATCTGTAATGCATTATTTAAATTATCATAATTAATATCACTTACGGATCTGTAAGAGTTTCAAGCATGGCATTTGCACAATGTAGTGCAGATTTTCTCGCATGATCTACGTGCTCCACCCGTGTAATTCTTCCATACATCTTGGAAAATATAAATAAATAAATATATATGTATACATAATGTTTATGTGTATGTATATTACATATAATATAAACCTTCAAAGGGAATGCAGCAACATCACCGATTGCAGATATACCAGGAATACTCGTTCTAAACTCGCCATCAACCTTCAATAAACGATGTTAATGATCTCTCTCTCTATGATTAGAACGAACACCTAAACAATAATAATTATATAATTAAGCTAATTACCTTGATTCCACCTTCAGCCATTGCGAGACCACTGTCTTTAAATGGCTCAAGAGCAGGTTTTGCACCTATTCCAACAACCACCTTAAATAAAAACAAAGCGATGTAATAATACAATGGATTAATTAATCAAAAGTAAAATAAAAAGAATATACCACATCTGCTTCCAGAACTGTTCCATTTGCTAACTCCACCTTTTCAACTCGGCCATTACTTCCAGCCACCAGTTTATTAACCACAGGACCCTACCATGAGAGCGAATAATATATAGTCATTACAACAGGAATAAGTATACAGTTAATAGATAGATTATGATTAGTTTAGTGTTATAAAGTTTCAGTAATATCTGGTTTAATTTAGAACAGTAATATCTAGTTTAATTTAGAACAGTTGAAGAGTTTACCTTAATGAACTTAACACCCTTGCTTTCATAAAACTGCTCGTAATGCTTTGCAATGGATGGGGTAAACAGGCGGAACATTACATGCGGTTCGGGAAAAACAACCTGCATATAATTAGATTAATTACTTTAATGAGCATTTTAAACATCATAATTAATATATAAAGTCCAATACATACCGTGGTATCAATGTTCCATGCTGATGTAGCAGCAGAAACTTCCAATCCTATATAGCCGCCACCAATTACAACTACTTTCTTTGCTCCTTTCTGATGTAAGAAATAAATAAATAAAATGACTATACAATATATATTCTGAAATAAGTATATTAGAGCGTTTACCAAAGAAGTTATCAAGTCATCGGCATCTGCAACATCTCGCATATAATGAACTCCAGGGAGGTTTCCCCCAATTTTATCAGGTAATCTAAAAATATAAAAGTATTAATGCTCTTCATACACATACAGACACACACACACACACACACACAAAGATCAAATACATATGTGTGTGTATATACCATGTAATATATACCTTGCAGCAGTGGCACCTGTGGCAATGATTAAGTTGCCATACTTAATGTATCTCCTGATGTTGTTTTCAATGTTGAAGAATGAGTGTCAATCCCAGATACAGTTTCTTGCAGCACCTATGTAATATAATCAACATAATACATAATATGTTTACATATTGTAATAAATACCTCAATTCCTTTTTCTTTGTACCACTCTGGTGTTTGACGCTCCCATCCTGACCAACACAAGTATGAAATCCCTGAAAAGCAAACACTCCAATAAGTACATATAGCATACGTACATCATGTGTGAACGTGTGTGTGTGTGTGTGTGTGTGTGAGAGAGAGAGAGAGAGAGAGAGAGGAGAGAGAAGAGAGAGAGAGAGAGAGAGAGAGAGAGAGAGAGAGAGGAGAGAGAGAGAGAGGAGAGAGAGAGAGAAGAGAGAGAGAGAGAAGGAGGGAGGGAGGGAGAGAGAACTTACGGGCAGTCTCGCAGGTTTTTCATCAAGAGGAAATAGATAAGCCTTTGTTAATGCAGGGCGTTCATAAGGAAGGACTTTCTGCAAAAGTAAACATAGTTAAAGTTTTTTATCTCAATATTAATAAGTAGCTTAAACACAGTATTATTAAGATATATACAAGCTTACCAAAATACCTCTTTAGCTACAATACACAGTTTTCCATTGGCAAGTCCTTTTCAGCAAACGCGTGTGCAAGATACCCAGCAGAAGTTCCCCCACCAACCACCACATACCTAAACAAACACACATATAAATGTAAGTGTATAATTAACTTACAAACAGTGTTGTAATTTACTAATAACTTTAGTTTTATTGATGTTTTCTAATAAATACACACACACATATACGTGCAACACACCAGACAAATACATACTTATACGGATAAGGTGTGTGGATATGATTCTCTCTCTCTATTCATACACGCAGTTGTACTAATTTAGGCAACACACACACCACACAAACACACACAGTGAGTTCTACCATAAAAACTAAAAATATAAGAGTTTTAACAGAAAAACTTAAACACTGTGATATATATGATATAAATAAGTTTGAACTAGTTAAGCAGTTAGTCATTGGAAATGTGATGTACAGCTCTTCAAGTGGTGTACATATATATTACACACACACACACACACACAGAGTAGATAGATGTAATATGCTATGATATATATCAAAAACATGTATCTTGTTGGAAATTTTATACTTTCTCAATACATACATATATGAAAGCATTCTAACATAGATTTTTCTGGTAATTAAAGAGATTAACGAAAGTTTAAGGACTTACTCGCGGTTTTGATTAAGATGAGCCTGTGTACAGTAGCCGGATCGCTTGTGAACATGAATCCGAGGAGCCTTCACACAGATCGAAGAAGAGTACGAGAAATGGGCGCCTAAACGAAGTGTGCAAAAGCGGGATGCCATTGAACCCTGATATTTCTCCATAATCCCATTCTCCATAATCCCCATAATTCCCATTAATTACTGTTTAGGGTTTGTATGAAAGTTAACAAGGGGACACATGTAGCTTTTCGGAGTGTTTTACTAGTCAATTGCTCGTTTGGCTCTTCAAAAGCCACTTTCAGATATATAATGTGTGTGTGTGATATACACATACATACATACACAACACACGTATATGTACACACACAGACACTTATATATATACTCAATTAAGCAATTTGAAATTACTGTTAGGGTTCTTAATTAGGGTTTGCACAGGAAGGAAGACGACTTGGCGCCCTCGCAGTCCTCAAATCTCTTTGTCTGTCTACATTTTCTTAATCCACATTTCTGGCGCCATCGACATCCACAATTACTCAATCCGCATTTCGGGAGCCATAAAACAGGTACTTTTCTGCAGTTTCACTGTTGTTTGATCGATTGCTTGAATCTCATGTTTTTCCGACAAAGAATCAAATCAAGCGAGAATAGAAAAATGCGACTTTTCTTCTTCAGAAACAATTCTGGAAGAGAAATGTGAGTGTTCTTCTACAATCTCCAGGGTTCTTTAAGCGATTTTTGCAGAAATCTGAGTGTTTTTCTGTCCAAAACAGGTATTTTGGGCACCAAGTTCAATTACATGCATATGCATATATACATGTAATGATATATATCTAAACTATAGACATAATACAAAGTAAACAGTACAAAATAGTAACATAACTGGAACATTATAAACACATAAAATACAATATACGTAAGAATACAAAATTGTAAATACAAACTCACATCACTATTCAGAATCGTTGGACTCGGTGCTGCATCACGAGATTATTGTTTTCTTATGCAGGAAAATTTACTGGTACGATGTGTGTGTGGGTATGCGGTGCATGTGTATAACACACACACATGCATATGATACATACGTCTGCATATATATTATTGCGTGTCTTCAAGGTAGATAATATAGTTAGACATGCACGCAGCTCACGCACTGTGTATATCATGTGATGGAACAGATACAAACACGTATCTGTGTACATATGCGTGTGTTAGCGTATACACATCCATCGGTGCATGTGTATACATGCTTACAGACATTTATCATTCTTTAATATGTCAGTTTGTAGGTAGCTCTTGTTTGATTCATTTTCTTCTGCCGACTTTCTTTACCAGGTATCAGTTTTACATAACGTTTCTTGATGGTGTAATATCTGAATAAATATCAGTTTATCATGTTATTACTTGATAACTGTGATATATGTCATGTAATATTTACTTGATGCTGTTCGCAGAGTTATAACTAATGGGTGAAGAAGCTAGTGCAGAATCTTGTCCACAGAAGGCAAATATGAAGCTAAGGCTTTACCTTGGACAACACGAGAGTCTAAGAATAAAACGCCCAAAGACAAGTGAGCCACAGCTTGCAGAGCCAACAGTTGTTCAGAAGGAAGTTAAAAGCATCAACAAGTTCACAAGCACAAAACAGGTATAATTTTTTTTACACACATAGCCACATATGTATGTATTTGTACTTACACAATTATTTTATGTATGTGTACACTGAAAAGCAGAAGTCTCCAGATTTTGAGCTACTTAAGAAGGTACTTACATCATCTACATGCAAACATATACGTGCATATGCACACGCGCACGTACACAAAAGACATGTGCATGTATATATTAAATTTCTTTTTTGATTGGTTTTAGGCACGCATGAGCAGCCATGGAATTCCTGCAGAACTTATTCCTGAGTTAATCGCACGTAGAGCTGGTAGTCCAAGTACTGGTGTTTCATCGAACACGAGTTATCATCTTGACTTTTGGGAAAAACCTCCAGAAGGTAACGAGATATATCTAATGAGTTAATATACTAATAACAATAATATATTAACAAAAATATGTTAATGTATGTACGTATGGAATATGTATACATCTGTATATATACGTATACATATGTATACATACATATATTCTATATACAGATATTTCTGAAACTTTAAGTGTGGATAAATGGAAGCCTGTACGTGGTTCCTCAAGTCCTACGAGTGCTGGCAGTCACCCAACTTCACCCCGGAAAGCTCAGAAACGCCCTATGACGAGTAGTTCTGTATCTTGGAAGAGCAAGAAAGGGCGTTTTGCTGAAGCTGTTCCTGGACAAGAGACAGAGCCCATATAGATGGATGCCTTTCCTACGTATTCTCTTTACTCCATATACTCTGTATGAATATACGGTATGTATATAACAGATGTATGTCTATATTTACGTTTGAGATATTATTATAAAGCTATAATATTAGAGTTGTGTATATACATATGCTTTCTATATCTCAAGCTTGCTGCACATCAGATAGTTATGCCAAACGTAGTATATATTTATCTGTGATATATTGTATACCTTATGGTATTTATCGCATACTATATTCTATGATATGCTGCAGTATCTATTCACACATTAGATACTGTGAAAAATTGCTTACCAGGTAGAGATTCCTTCATATATTGACATAGCTGTTATTTATATACTATAATGTATAATATCTACGAAGCTATATTTACCTATTAACTTGATATATTGTATCGCAAGCTTTTACACAAACATGTCAATCAATTATATATATGATACTGATTTTCTTATATATATTTATTTTTATTGTGATTAACAGAGCTGCTGAAGGACAACCCAGATTATCCAGAATTTGTTTATTTGCAGCCTCCTAAAGTCAGTGGCTCGTCCGCTTTTGATCCATACGAGCTTGAGATTGTGAGCCACAGTGAGCTTGACAGTCCATATATATTATACTATAAGTGGTGCCGGAGTGACACTGTTTAGAGATTCTGATGCAGGTATAGTTATATGCATAGATTTGTCAATATATACGTATATGTATAATACATTGGAATATTGTAACTTGTGTTAAAGATTCGCATTCGCGAGTTTACGGTCTTTCATGTGCAGAGTTCTCGCAGCTGCATGAGTGGGAGCAAGAATATGCATCTTATAAATGTGTATGAAGCTTGATGTGTTTCGTCAGGTATTGCTTACTTCAGTACAATATTGTAAACAATAGCTACTAAATTATAATTAAAATATCAGTAATTATTATCAGAAGTACCTGATAAACACACACACGTAAATATATGTTCTCAATGTTATATAATTAATAGTTTGGTTGATTGATTAAGTCCTGTCATATGTAGTACAAGCTGTGGAAGAGTTTTGCAATATGGAGGCATTTTGTGAGAAGGAAAGTGCAAGGAGTTTTCAAAGAAAGGGTTAAAAAAGCAGCTCTTTAGTATTAACCTTGTTTTGCAAAAAATTTTCCTACGAATCCGAGCGGTACGTACAATGTAAAATATATTATAATTTATAGACATGCACCAAGCATATGTGTGCGTGTGCGTGGTATAATGACTAGGCCTGTTATTATTCTGGGACATTTGCAGATACTTGTTGGCCTCGATCCTCTAAGGTATTATAAGCTAGACAATGAACAGCCATACACTTTGATCCAGTACCTCCAGGTTCAAGAAGGCCGTCGAGATGAAATTACAAAGAAATTCCAACAGGTATGTCTACATTTCTGTATTATGTACACGTATGCATAGGCACACACGGAAACACACATATTCGCTTATATATATATACACAATGCATATATATATATATATCTGTGTGTGTCTGTGTATGGATTTTTCCATTCCATATATGTAGCTTTCGAGTGATGTAATTGTTACACTGAAAGAAGGATGCATTGCTTCACTGGGTTTGATAGACGAGGAGATCATGGGACGTCAGCATATTGAAACTGGTGAAAGCGGTGTACAGCCTACAGCAACTACAACAACACAAGGCGAAAATAGTGCTGCGTCACCACAAAGGAAAAGATCATCAGGGGCCAAGCTAGCTAGTGTCGCAGCAAAATGGTGTGTGCGTGCGTGCGTGCGTGCGTGCGTATGTATCTTTAGTACGCTGTATATCTATAGTATGTATGTATGTAAATGTATGTAGGAAAATGGACAAAGAAAAACAGATGGAGGAAAAGGAGAACCAGGAGAGGTTTAAGTTTGCAATAGCAGCTGCTAAGAGAAACGCAAAGTTTAGGCTCCTCAACTTCTTGAGGTACTTAATACTACTCATTAATTTGCTTACTGCTTAGAGGTTAATACTATATTGTATATTTGCTTATAAATACTATATGGTAATATATGTTGTATGTTTGAGTGTAAATATACTAATCCATACTCTTAGTCTATAGAGGTATATTACATAACATCAACCCCGGTGTCTATCTGTATCGTAGCAATTATGTATCGTATAAACATGATAGCATATATAATGTTACTGACATTATTATACTACTTAACAGGCTGGTTGATTACATGATTAGCGACTTACTAAGAGGCGTATTACTTAAATCAATGGCTGAGCTAATCTATAGAGTTGCTCATCAGACGGTAAACACACAATACCAGTTCCTAATCAGAACGAAATGTCTCCACTAAAGAGACGAGGTTCCGATATTGCGTTCCCCGTTAAAAGGCCTCCTATAAGTTCCACTGCATTTGAAATTGATCTTGTGTTGGAAAACAATCAGATTGTTCTTATGCCATCCTTCCAAATATTCGAACAAAAAGTAAGCATGTATATGACTCCCTCCTCCCTCCTTCCTTCCTCTGTGTGTGTGTGTGTGCGCGCGTGTGCGCGTGTGCTACTTCGATAAGCTATATTCATGTTGGTAAAAGCTTTATATAGTTTTTACTACTGTTTATTACTAAGCGTGCAATATTCTTGTAGCTTGGTTTTTATGCTATGATCAGTATGTGTATATATATACATAATATGTACCTTGGTAGATACATATATATACACATCCCTGTGCACAAGCTTTTAAGGGCCATAAATTCAATACAAGTATCTTAAACATGTATGTTTCTTATGTCTTTTCAAGGGTTTTCTGTGTAGTATATCATATAGTTACATGTAGCACTGGAACATGTACTATCATTTATATATGCTTCTCTATGTATGCATTTGTTCTCTGCGTGTGCTTAATGTATCTGCATCCGCGCGCATGCGTGTTTGTGTGTTTATATGTTAATATGCTCTTTTGTAGCTTGGGCATCATTTACGAAGTATCATCAGAAGAATAAAAGCGTTAAAGAGGTTAATTTACGTTCCTGAGCTGGACGAGGTCGTGGAGAAGGGCAATATGGAAGCTACAGATAACCCTTCCACATATATGGATCTGATTGGTGAAGGCGAGCTTAACACTCTTAGTATTGGGATTAATCAGTCTATTAATCTCGTTTACCAGGTATTAAATTACACACACACACATCAATATATATGTAATTTTAACAGTGTCTATGCTACTATTAATATATTATACCATTTATATAAATGTGCAAGGTATTACAGGATGGAGAACAAATGAAGCTGGAGTACAGTCGGTTTGTTGAGTTTGTTTCAATGAATAACATGTTCAGTATTGAGAGAATGGAGCAGGAAGTAGGTTTTATATCTTAGTTTTGATTAATTCTCGTATAAATTATGATTATAATATGCGTATGTAATAGATATGATGTGTGTGAGTGAGTGGTGACAACACGTTTTACTTTTTCAGCTCAAAGAAGGTAAAAGAAATGTAGAGGTTTTCCGTTCAGATATGGATGTGTTTCTTCAACAAATCCAAGATATCAATTCCTTGCCAGCTTATAACGATGTGGTGTGTGTGTGTTGCTGTTGCTGTCTTTATGTATGCGTGTAGATACACACACATACATCAGAAACTCATGTGATATGTGAATGCTTGTAAATAGCGTGCGTGCGTGTGTTGTAAACGCTTTACGACTGATGCGTTTCAGATTATTTACAGGGTGTTTTTCGCATCAGTATTGCTAAGTTGAAAAGCCAACTTCTGCCATCTCCACAGCAAGCCTTACAGGCAGTTTTTACTTTACTTCCTCGGCTCGGCTACAGGCTGTACGAGGTAAAACATAAACTAGTTATATTATATTTCAAGGATAACTACATAAATATTTTATATCAAATATAATCGTAATGGCCTTATAATCTTTTATTATTAACTACATATCATGCTCTTTTAACGTTCTTGTAGGAATTTATTGGGGAAATACATAATGCAACCAAGAAACTGCTTGTCAAGCCCTTAAAGTGGACGATTTTGTTGAGATTGCCAGCTTTCTTCAGGTTCGTATATATTGTTAAGCTTTTTATTAATATTCCACCTACTAAAATAAATAAGAAGCAATGCATATGTAAGCCATTGGTGAATTGGAAAAGTTTTTATTTGACAGACAATGCAAGAAAGAGCAGATTTCAATGAACAGCGATTTGAAAAAATCAAAGGCTATTATCAGCTTATGGACGAGTACCAGGTACGCTTACACACACGTCATTGCCATATTATTTTATATAATCATGTTGTACATGTGTGTGTGTGTACTTAGATATCTATCATTATATAATACTGCACAACTGTGCTATGTGCGTCGTATGCATGAATATAAACCTGTTATTTACACTTTCATATGTGTATACTATACACATACTATATCTACAATATATGATATGCTATAGGCTTTTGTGCCATGAACGTCCGCGCGCGTGCATGTGTGTGTTTTACATACATCCACGGTAGAATGTATACACATGACATTTGTTTTATATGTAAGGTTCCTGTTCCGGAGCTGGAATATGCCTCGTACCAAATGATGGCAGCTGACTTTAATGCTTGCAAAGACGCAATGATATCAGCGGAGGAAGGCAAAGTAGACAATGTGAAGATATTCAGTGCTGAGCTCATCAAACAGCTGGACCAGCTCAAGGTTGACGTGGAAGCCATCAAACAGGAAGCCCAAGCTGATATGATTCTCGATGATAGTAAGTACTGTATATATATTATATATATTATATATATATATCATACATAGATATACTGAATACACACAAAGCTGAATTTAATCTGTGTGTGTGGAATTTTTACACATAATAATACCTATGAGTATACTAAAACACAGACATACATGGTATATTGCATGATATATATATATATATATATTATATTATATTATATAATATATATATATATATAATATATATATATATATATATATATATAGCCTGACTATATATGCACATTGTAGCCGAAACATATATAGACATGCGTCTGTTTGCATGTACATATACCACTATTCCATGTCTTCACATATATTGTGTGCATCTGTGTGCCCATATGATATTTACTCATATTATGTACGTTTTTAGGTTCTGAAATGGAGGCCGTACTCGCATACGTACGAAAGCTTTCAAGAGATATGAATGAGAAAAAGGCACACTTCAACAAGATTAACAATTATCAGAAAATCTTCCAAGTGGAGGAAACAAGATGGGACGAGCTCCATAATGTAGTTGATGAAGTAGAGATGAAGCATGCCCTTTGGGCTGCCCTCGAGGTATATATCAATAACAGCAACACACACACACAGATGCATACAACACATACTTACAGACAGATACATACATTCTATGTATGTTTAATGCATAGAACATGATTACTAATATCGATGATTTATTGCATTAGGACCTTGGTATAAAGTCCCAACAATGGGCCAATATACATTTCGAGAAACTGGATGTTGAAGAGCTGGAAGAAATCATTACCAGGTAGGATAATTATTAAGTCTTAAGTTAATAGCCTTAATAATTCTAACAGTTAGTAAAATGTAATATTTGTAAGTAATATAGGTATTGTATGTACATTTTTAAAACTTTTTACAATTTTAGATATGCTAAGCTATCTGTGAAGCTGGAAAGAGGACTTTTACCAAATAAGGTGGTGGGTCGATTGAGAAACATTGTGGATGAATACCGGTTAACCTTACCAGTTTATCCAAAACTTACGTAATAAGGCGTTAAAAGACAGGCACTATAAGAAGATTGAAAACGAGCTTGGTCAAAAGGTAATGTACAGCATATGTATGTAATAAGCGTAATTATGTAAGTAATGCTTAGAAATGTGAGATATGTATATACTGATGTGTATCAATATATCTGCAGCTGGTAAGAGATGCCACTTTCACACTGGGGAGGCTTTTGGATCTGAAAGTAATGGACCACAAAGTAGCTATTGGTAATGTTTCAAATGAAGCTACTCAAGAGGCTGCATTAGAAGAGCTGTTAGCAAAAGTTCAACAGAAGGTGTATATACATATGTACTTAAATATAGAATACTGATATATTATATATATATATATATAGTTTATGATATAGTTATATATATGATACAATTTGTCTAATAATCTTATGTATATCGCAGTGGACGACCATTGAGTTTGTTGTCAAGCCATATAAGGAAATGAAGGATGTGTACGTGCTAGGTGGGGTTGATGATGTAATTGTGGCCTTGGAAGATTCTATGGTCACTATGAACACAGTCACGTCTTCAAGGTGAGTGCATAAGTCTTTTACACACATGCAACCTTCATGTTCTAATAATCATATAATATAGTTAGAGGCGTGTGTAATGTGGCGGATATAGGTATATCAAATGCACGTTCTTACACATGTATGTATAAGTGCGATACGTCTATTCATGTGGATACATTTCTTCAGAACTTATCTATATATATATCTCTAGCATGTATCTACTTAAATTAATATTCTCCAACACCAGATATTTGACGATATTGTCTCGTATATCTGTGTTTCAATGTTCATATACATCTATCGAATGTACGAGTCATTTACATACCTACATATGTAGAGATTACACTCATCTTTCCACATGTATGTACTTGATACATGTGTATGAACAAATAAAAATATATATTTAGACACACACACAGAGTATGCGTAGTCATATACTTACCTAAACACGTAGATATTACAAATTCTACCACAGTACGACTTTATGAAGAAGTATGGATATAGACACATGCAATAAAGCTAGAATCACGTCTAAAATAGCAAGCGACTTAGCCAACGTGAAAATAGTAGAAATATATATGTTTTATATGATATCGTATGTACGTGTGCGTGTGTGTGTAAAATATCTGATAAATTTTATTTATATATATTGGTGTGTGCAGATATGTGGCAGGAATAAGGAATGAAGTAGAGAAATTAGAGAATCAACTGAAGCATTTTGGGAAAGTATTGGATGAGTGGATGGAGTGTCAAAAGCAGTGGATGTATTTGGAGAGCATATTCAGTGCACCTGATATTCAACGGCAGCTCCCCAATGAAAGTAAGGCATTCCTTGCAGTCGATAAGCAGTTTAAGGAAATCATGAAGCGTACACATGACAGGTATACACACTCACATATATGAGTATCTATCTGTATATGCATGCTATGGATCCCCAATCTCATAAAGTTATTTACTAAATACTATTTATTAAACACTTTACATAAAATACTAGGTTTTTATTTGGATATACACACACACGCCCACGCGCGCACGCACGCACGCACGCACACACAGTTATACAGAAGAATTGCACGCACACACACAACACACAACACACAGTTATACAGAAGAATTGCACGCACGCACACACACACACACACACACACACAGCTAACATGTGTATGTATGTTCAGGCCAAATGCTCTTCAGACTGCATCAACAGGATTAATATTGGAGACATTCCAAAAGAGCAATGAAACCTTGGAGAAGATTCAGAAGAATCTTGAGGACTATCTGGAGACAAAACGTATGGCTTTCCCGCGCTTCTACTTCCTTTCAAATGATGAACTCTTGGAGATCCTCGCACAGACTAGGAATGTTCAAGCTGTACAACCACACATGTCCAAGTGCTTTGGTACGTGAGAGAGAGAGAGAGAGAGAGAGAGAGAGAAGAGAGAGATGTACTCCGGTTTGCGTATCAAAGTCTCAGTACACTAGTTTACATTTTATTCTGCATTGTAATGTAAACTAGTGTGTATATATGTATCTATATTAGAGTATCTGATTTATATTAGTCAAAGAGCTTTTGTTATGACAATAACAATTAAGCATGTGAAACCGACCTTAGCTCAGCTGGTAAAGCGACGTCGCTGGTTTAAGTCTGGCAGGTCCGATGTTGTAAGGCTGTTTAATGTCATATATTTAGTGAACATGTTATATATTAACATCCTTGGTATAATTTAACACAAGAAATTTTTTTGTTTGTTTTGCAGACGGTATTAGACGGCTAGATTTTGGAGAAGATCCTAAAAGCATTGATATATATGCGATGATTTCCAGTGAAGGGGAAAGGATTTTATTGGGGAAAAACTTGAAGGCTCGTGGAAACGTAGAAAACTGGCTTACTTCGGTCGAACAGAACATGGTCACCAGTCTTCGCAGGTACGTACACGTTTGCATATGCGCGTGTGTGTGTGAGAGTGAGAGAGAGAGAGAGTTCAAGTAGGCATCTGTACAAACATCTATATATGTACTTTTATCCCTTACATGCATTTGTATGTATTTTGCATGGTATTTGTGTGCATATATTATGTTAAATTATCTTTACGGTTTACACACACAAACTGTGTATTGTCTTTTAAATGTTTACCGATCTTAGTTCAGTTGATAGAGCAAGTGCGTGGTCGCTGGTTCGATTTTGGTAAGTGATGTAACGTACATTCTGTTGTCTATATATGAGTATGTTAAATCTTAGTGTATGACCGACTTTAGCTCAGTTGGTAGAGCGGAGGACTGTAGTTGTGCTCAGATATCCTTAGGTCGCTGGTTCGAATCCGGCAAGTCGGATTAATTAATGTATTTTTTAGGTTGCTGGTTTGAGTCTGGATTGATTATATATATATATATATATATATATATTATATCACGTTTCATATTGATTAAATAATGTCTACATGTCATACTCGTTCCATATAGTTTTTCTATAAAAGACAGACACACGTTCCATGTATATTGTGGTTTACCACATATTGCAAATTGCAAACTTGCATATCACACACATTTTTGCATATAATATTATATACATGTATACTTGCAGTCATAAAATAAAAACTATATGTGCATATTATACACATTATTACGTCATAGACACGCACGAGTACACGTATGTATATTTAAGTTAGTAATAATCTTTTTGCAGAATGGCGAAGCTTGCACACATGGATTACGCAAAGAAAGAGAGGAAAGTATGGGTTTTAAAGCATCCAGCTCAGCTAGTTATAATGATAAGCTCAGTTTACTGGTGCCACGGTGTCGAGACGTGTCTAAACTCAAATGATGTGGAAGGTGAGCTGTCAAAATTTAAGGTTAAGTGCATTAAACAGCTGGAGGATTTATCTGAACTTGTAAGGGGTGAGCTTTTACTGCTGGAGAGGAGGATTTTAACCGCTCTTATCACCATTGATGTACATGCTCGAGATATCGTGGACGACATGATCATGTGAGTACTTCAATATAAGAAAGTTTGTATATTTTACAAGTATAATAAGCACACAGACACACGTATGTATAGATATAGAGAGAGAAACATGTGTGTGAGTGTGACAAGTGTCCAGTTAACGCAGCTAATTACAATCAATTAAATTGGTAATGTATGTGTATATAAATATTGATTATTGTTAGTCTGATAGAGCGGAGGTATTCTCGGTAATCTGCGTGTTATTTAGAATGTAAAGCATTATGCTATTTAAATAATTTTGATTATGTCATTTGATATGATAGTAATAGATTAAATGGATATAGTTTAATATGAGACCGACCTTAGCTCAGTTGGTAGAGCGGAGGACTGTAGTATTGGTAAGCAATCCTTAGGTCGTTGGTTCAAATCCGGCAGGTCGGATTAGTGATATGTATGAATATAACTTTATAAATATGTATTTAACTGCTTATAGTTAATACACACATATATTATACCCGAGTATGTAATATATATATATATATATATATTAGAGAGAGAGAGAGAGAGAGAGAGAGAGAGAGAGAGAGACACACACACACACACACACATATATATATATAATATAACGGCCTTATTTAAATGTATTTAACTTATTATAGTTAATACACATATTATACCCGAGTATGTAATATATGTATATAATATTTATAACGGATTAAATAATTACCTATACGGATAATAGATATGCATGCCAAGCTAGATGTGTGTACATTACCTATAACTAACAAAGGCTTAATTGAATGCGTTATTAATAACTTTATTTAACCGAGGATGTAATATATGATATATACATATATATATATATATATATATATATATATAGAGAGAGAGAGAGAGAGAGAGAGAGAGAGAGACACACACACACACACACACACACATATATATAATATATAACGGCCTTATTTAAATGTATTTAACTTATTATAGTTAATACACATATTATACCCGAGTATGTAATATATGTATATATATATATAACGGATTAAATAATTACCTATACGGATAATAGATAAGCTAGATGTGTGTACATTACCTATAACTAACAAAGGCTTAATTGAATGCGTTATTAATAACTTTATTTAACTTTTATATGTAATATATGTATATCATATATATAACATATATATGGATTATAGATATGCATGCATACTAATAAGATTGTTTTTTTATTATACAGAAACAAGATATTCAAGTTCACAGACTTTGGATGGCAAATGCAACTAAGATACTACTGGGACGATACACTGGACGACTGTATAATACGTCAGACAAACGCACGCTTTATATACGCTTACGAGTATTTAGGTACTCAACACAAACGCATATGTATATATATATCTATATAGATGTTCTGTTTAGGTGCTCAACCGAGATTAGTGATAACCCCGTTAACTGACCGGTGTTATATGACGTTAACTGGCGCTTTACATCTTAAACTCGGTGGTGCACCTGCTGGACCTGCTGGTACTGGTAAAACGGAGACTACGAAGGACCTTGGTAAAGCTCTCGGTATACAGTGTGTCGTGTTCAACTGTGGAGATAATTTGGATTATAAGGTATGCTTAAACTCATTGTCATATATATATATATATATATTACTTGTGTATATTTTTATAGTTTATGGGCAAATTCTTTGCGGGGCTTTCACAATGTGGAGCGTGGGCGTGTTTTGACGAGTTTAACAGGATAGACATAGAAGTGTTATCCGTGGTTGCACAGCAGCTATTAACCATACAAAACGCACTTAAGGCAGGAGTAAGCAGGTTTAACTTTGAAGGTCGCGAGATTAAACTCCTTCCCACTTGTGGTGTGTTTATTACCATGAATCCTGGTTATGCTGGACGTACTGAGCTTCCAGATAACTTGAAAGTCTTATTCAGGTGTGTGCGTGCGTGTGTCTTTGATATGTATATAAATATATTGTATAGATTCTCTTCTACTGACTGTTTATGTAACACACACAGGAATGTACTTGAAAGAATGGGTACAAAGTATAACGTTGTTAATATTGAGAGAGAGAGAGATTCTCTTGTTTATATAGCCATGAAGTATAATATCAGTATATCTATTATCTAAAGTTTAATCATAGTACAACAGTAAACTGATTGAGTTAAGGATGTAATATAGTTGTATTTTATGATTGACTAGTAATTAATACTATTAATATGAATAATAAAGTATACAAATGCTATAGTATAGTTACCATATGTGTAACATTTTATAGATAAATTACATAAATGATCGTAGAGTAAATAATGATTACAATATATCTATGGTGAAAAGTACTAAGCTATCAAATAGTTATTATAATTATATGATTTTAAGTATGGCCACTAGTAAACTATCCATTGGCAGTAAAACTAGAAACTTTCAATTAAGTATAGCCATGTAGTATAATATTTTAACTATGACTACTATTTTACAATAAATCGTATTATATTATTTAAGTTAATAAGGTACTTTGTTTATACAGGCCTGTGTCTATGATGATTCCTGATTACGCCCTTGTTGCGGAGGTTATGCTGTTTTCTGAAGGTTTTGCAAATGCTAAAATACTCTCCAGGAAGATGGTTAAGCTTTATAAACTCTCAAGTGAGCAGCTAAGTCAACAGGACCACTATGATTTTGGAATGCGAGCTGTTAAGGTATGTATATCTATATGTCACACACATATTCACGTGCGCACGCACTCATATACATCAACCCAAGTATATTTCCACGTATCCAGAGTTTTTGAATCATTATGCTCTGTCTCTACTCCTTTCTCTCTCTCTCTCTCTCACACACACAACACCACGCACACGGACACGTAAATATGATAAGTCCATATTCACCAGGCTCCACGTATCTCAGAGCCTCTGAGTCAATATGCTTTGTCCTTATATCACGTATAGGTGCAACACACAGTAGTATGATAAGTTTATGTTTATTAGCTTTCTCCTCTCTCCAGAGTTCATAGATTATCAGGCTCTCAGTATATATCACATATAGATATAAAACCACACGCGCGCACACACACACATCGGGTTTTTTTACAGTCTGTGCTTGTGATGGCCGGGTCTCTAAAGCGAGCTAATCCAACGCTGGACGAGGACGTAGTGTTAATCCGTGCGTTTAAGGACAGTAATCTTCCAAAGTTCTTAGCACAGATGTACACTTGTTCCTTGCTATTATCACAGATTTATTCCCGGGTGTGATTATTTCCCGAGCAGGACTTTGGTGATCTACAGTCTTCTATTCAACAATGCCTTGTTGCAGGTTAGTGTATATATATGCATACACAGACACACAGACACACAGAGAGAGAAGATCATTGTGTGTGTGTGTTTAAATTATTTATTATCCAAATTTTTGAAGTCTGAAATTTGAAATTTGTAAAAATATATCCAAATGCATGATATAGAAGCATAATTTTGCTATGTTTATAACAAATAATTAATAGTATGTTGTGTTTATTATACAGGTCTACAGCCAGTTCCTGCTTATTTATAAAGATTATACAGCTTTATGAGACTATGAATGTGAGGTTTGGAGTAATGGCTGTTGGTCCTACTGGAGGTGGTAAACTACTTGTTATAGACACTTCAAGCTGCTATGACTAAACTACGTGTTTTCGAAACACCAAAACCAGTCCTTCCAGGTAAAAATACACACAGTGTGTGTGTGTGTGTGTGTGTGTGACGTGCATAGTTGTAAACGTTTCACTATTACAAATTAGTGCTGTCACATATTTATATCATAAGTTGGTCATGATACTTGACACTATATAGATATGTATGTATTGATAGGTACATATTAACGCTTGGAACTTTCTGTGGCTGTGTGTGTGTGTGTGTATAGACTTATATACGGGTATATGCTAATATACTTCATGCTGATGGTAATTAAGATTAATACACACGTACATACACAGATATTGACACACAACATGCACATATAAAATGTAACTACTGCACATTGTATGTTGCATTATAAAGTGTGTGTAACTCTGTTTTTCCAGGTTACTCATTCGTATGTGTTAAACCCAAAGTGTATAAAGATGGGAGAGTTATATGGAGAATACAATCTACTCACAAACGAATGGACGGACGGATTGGCAAGTACAATAATGCGTATGTGTGTGGCCGACACGACAATGGACAGAAAATGGGTGGTTTTTGATGGTCCTGTGGATGCAATCTGGATTGAGAACATGAACACTGTGTTGGATGATAACTGTATATTATGTTTGCCTAATGGGTAAGCTATATATATAATCTTTTATTTATATATAAAACATTTATAATATACGCCGTACATTCGATACAAACGTGTGTGTGTGTGTGTGTGTATAGATAGAGAGAGAGAGAGAGAGAGAGAGTGATCATGTTATCGTACGTGGTACAGTAGTATAGAGCCATATATATGCTGGTTTATACTTTCAGACAGACATGTATACACAAACATGTTCTGATATACTTGATACATTCGTATTTATATATTGTTATTAAGCAGTATTAAAATATACTTTGTACTACATATTTATTAGAATTTAACGTTGACCGTGTAAACTATTGTTATTAGTAAAACATTAACGTGTGTATATAACTAAATTTTACAAATTTGTGTTATAAACTTATATGCAAATGAACCTTTAAACTGCTAAGCACACAAATATGGTTAACGAGTACGAGCTCTTAAATTTGAGATGTTTGTTAAACAACATTGTATATATATAATTATGGAATGTATACTTATTGTATATGTAGCATTAGTTCGTAGTTTATGTACCTAGTTTTGTTAAGTTAATAGTATGAAGTATTGGATTTTTATATGTGATTTACAGGTATTAATATTGTATATACAAGTACCGATACTAATTGAATACTGTGTTGTGTTTAGAGAGCGTATTAAGCTAAACCCAACAACAATGAGGATGCTATTTGAGGTACAGGATCTGGCAGTGGCATCCCCGCCACGGTAAGCCGCTGTGGCATGGTGTATGTACCGCCTGAAGAACTGGGTTGGCGTCCTTATGTACAATCCTGGATGCAAAGGCTCCCAAAAGCTTGGGGCCTGAAAGGAGAGGTAAGTCACACACACACACACGCACGCAGGCACACGCACACCTCACGCATGCACTTACGCACAAATGGTATGTAGTATATTGTATAGTTTTCTACTTTACATTATAAACTGAGTTTACAATCTATGGATTCTCAGGATATTCCGGAAACTGTAACGGAGTTAATATGGAAGAACTTCGACACATACGTAGACATGGGACTAAAATTCCTACGTACGGAGTGCAAAGAGAATATTCCATCAGTCAACATAAACATTGTGACCAGCCTGTGCTGCTTCTTCCAGTCACTTGCTCACCCGACACGTCAGCTCAACCTGAAGCAGAACTTTGATATTGTCGGCCCTGCAATCAACAAGATATTCGCATTTTCTTTTGTTTGGGCCATAGGGGCAACATTAATCATCTCTGTGTCGACAAGTTTGACCAGTTTTACCGTGCTGAGATGGAAGTTTTACCTGCTTTTCCCGGTGGCGGCAGGTCTCTCTCTATATATAGACAAACACACACGCACACACAACACACACATTATACATGGAAATGGAAATAAGTAGACACTTACACATATATGCATGAGTATTTATGCATAACGATAATACACACACACACACTAATTATAATATATATAATTATAATAACTATAAGATAGATAGATAGAGAGAGAGAGAGAGAGAGACGTCAACTATGTACATGTAGACATATTGTCCTGTACAGAACGTACAGTAAGCACATAGTTGGTTATATAACATAATATGTTGGACACCACTCACAAACCTATACGCACTCACACACATATTATTGCAGTGTATTTGAGTATTTTGTAAGCATGAAGGAGATAAACTTTGCACCATGGGATGATATAGTTCCAAAGTTTAAGTTTGTTCCTGGGGCTCCATTTTTTACGCTCATGGTTCCTACACAAGATAGTACAAGGATGGGATTCTTAATGGAGGTTAACTTAGAAGTTGATCGAGCTGTTTTATTTCAAGGTGTTTCTGGTGGTGGTAAAAGTGCAATTATATATGATCTTCTAAACAGGTATTTTATAAGCTTAATTATTTTTATTGTTTGATATGTCTAGTTATTGATGTATATTGTTTAGTAAATATATATAATCAATATCACAGTATATGTCTTTACCTATATATTAAAATACATCCATCCAGCATTTTTTGTGTGTTTTATGAACCTATGTTTGTTTACTCGTACATTTAGATATATGAAATGTGTATTATACAAACGCATGCACCAGGCATACTGGTTAATAACGATTGACTGAATATATGAAGTTCTCAACAGGCTAAGGGAGGAGAAAAATTATGTGTCAATAGTTTTGAACTTTAGTGCTCAGACTACCAGCATTGCTACACAGGTAAATAAATTTCTTGCTAGTTATTATTGTGTGTGCGCGCGCGCGCGCGCGTGTGGATATCTATGCGTAATGTGTGTATGTACGTGTGCGTGTTACAACGTATATGTATTCCTATGCAGGAAGCTATAGAGAGTAAACTAGAGAAGAAACGTAAAACAAGATACGGGGCACCCGTCGGAAAGAAGATAATCTGTTTTGTGGACGATGTAAACATGCCTGCGAAGGAGAGATACGGTGCACAGCCCCCAATTGAGCTCCTTAGACAGTTTCTAGATTTCAAGGGGTTTTACGATCGAGTACAGCTGTTCTGGAAAGACATTGAGGACATGACCATTGTGTCTGCGTGTGCACCCCCTGGTGGTGGACGTAATGAGGTAAAATATACATATACATGTGTGTGTGTGTGCAGCATTTAGCATGTATTTCAGGCATTTAGTTTAACATAATGTTAAGTATCAAATTTCTAGGTGGTGGAAGAAACTGAGGCAATAGTGTGCATGCGTTTCTGTATCTATATAAATGTGTGTATGTGTATAATAGTATTTGATAATTACTGCTAAATATACTTCTTATTATTGTCGTCAAACAGACACTCAGCAAATACCCAGCGATGGCATTCATTGTAGAGCAAACTGCATTTATTTTAATAGTGTGAAGTATATTGTATGAGCAAGTACAATGCTTGTCTCTCTCTCTCTCTCTCTACACACGCACGCACGCACGCACGCACATATAGATAGGTAGATACACCCAAAAGATATTATATTTTGCTTGTATAATGTGAAGTATTCGTATCTAGTATTAATTTCTCTTTCTTTATATATTTATTTATTTATATTTATCTATAGAGAGTGGAGATCATTGGCAACTGTAATGTCGATACATATTTGTGAACCTTTTAGTTCACACACACACATGGCATGTATAGAATAATATAGTTATTTTAATTATGATATCAACTTTTTTATATTTTTTACAGGTCACACCAAGGTATTTCAGGCATTTCACGATGCTGTGTGTTCAACCGCCTTCAGAGGTCACGTTACGAACAATATTTGGAGCAATTTTAGGTAATTGCGTGAATACACACACACACACACATACATGTGTGTGTGTGTGTGTGCGCGCGCGCGCGTCTTTGTAAGACTTATACATTAACTTTTCAGGTGGTTTTCTGCAACTGTTTGCTGCGGAGTGTAAACAATATGTGAAACCTATAGTGGAATGTACAATTGAAGTCTACGTGAGGATAAGTCAGGAGCTTCTTCCAACACCTGCTAAATCTCATTATACATTCAACCTTCGTGATGTATCCAAAGTTTTCCAGGTATGCACAACTTAATTAATAAAGTATAATAGTTTATATTAAAATGGCATTATATGTATTAACAAAATTTCCATTATAAATTGTATTTTATATTAAAAGGGTATTACATGCATTAACATTATATTGCGCGGACTGGTTTCATAATGTTGCTATATATACTAGAAAAGTGTATTAATATGTAGCAAATGTAAGCTAATTGTATAATTTATACTCTATATTTCACGTGTAAGAGTTCATGTGTATGTGTATACACATACGAGTATATAATTATATTTTATGTGTGTTTGTGCGTGTATACACATATCAGTATATAATTATATTTTATACTATGTATATATCTATTTTTTATTCACAATATATCGAGAGTTATGACATACATGAGTATATACATATATTACATATTTTATGTATATATCTAATTTGTATAATTATCATAACTATGTTAATAGATAAATCTCAAAATTGACACATTTACTGCACTGTTATACGGGTAATATAAAATTTACCTTGAATTAATATTATTTTGATTTTGAACGAAGGATTATGTGTAATTTATATAATATTATATAACATTAATCTTTATCAATATAATAATGTGTTACAAGGATACAGCTATCTGTTTTATGTAAGAATGTATTTATTATTTTAAGTTTTAACATATATAATCCTTAATGTTTAATAATATTAACGTGATTAATGCATAATATTAAATTATTAACGTTTATTATAAATACACAGGGTATACTGATGGTAAGGCCAGCAGATTGTAACACAAAGAAGGCATTACGTGGCTTATGGTGCCACGAATGCATGAGAGTGTTCCACGACAGGCTTATAAACGCCGAAGACAGAGTATACTTCACACAGATGCTGCATGATCTCATGAAGAGAAGCCTCGAGGAGAACCTCTCACATAAGGAGGTTTTCGAGGATAAAACACTCATGTATGGAGATTATTTACGCCCGGGTGTTGCTGCTGAGGATCGTAGATATGAACTGGTATGTGTATACATACGTGTGCGTGTGTATGCGTTTAATCGAGGAGATCCGAAGTAAATGTTAATAACTTAAAATGATACATATGTAAACAGTAATTGACGTCTCCTTTAATGTGATATCTAACGTATTTAAGGATCTAAACATCGTATAAGTTTGTATACATATAAAATACATCAGAAATGTGTGTGTGTGTGTGTGTATTTATGTATGTGTATAGCTAATGTATTTTACTACTATATATTATGATCTCTCTCTCCCTCCCTCCCTCTCTCTCCTCACACACACACACGCCTTAATATGCTTATAGACAAGTTCAGTATTATAACGAATATGACATATCAGTTGTAATAATCTGATGTACGTAAGTAGGAAATTCTACATGAATTCTGATGATGTTAATTATTATATTTCATGCAGGTACTGGAACCGTCAAAGCTCATGGTTCTTTTTAAAGATTACCTTGAGGATTATAACTTGAGCACAACACAAATTATGAAGCTTGTGTTTTTCAAGGTAATATTAATATTTAATGACTGCAAATGTAAATACTAATTCATTTATTTGGTAAATATAAAACTTACATAAATGATTAAATAATGACATATATGTTTGCATGATATTCTATTATTTATTAATAGTATTAAAATTATTAATTATAATATATATATTCAGGATGCAATTGAGCATGTGTCAAGGCTTGCTCGTATATTAAGACAGCCACGGGGAAATGCAATGCTTGTTGGAGTGGGAGGTTCAGGCAAGCAGAGTCTCACTCGTTTTGCAGCATTTCTCGCTGAGTATAAATGCTTCCAAATAGAGCTCAAAAAAGGATACAATATGAACGATTTTCGTGAAGACTTGAAAAAATTGTACAAACTTACAGGTACATAAACGTGCGTGTGTGTGTGTTCTGTTGTATATGTGTGTCTGCGTGTTCATATAATGTGTGTGTGTGTAAGAGAATATCAGCATATGTATGTATGTCCAGTAACTAAATTAGAATTTATCTCAGCTTTATACACATATATGTATGTATACACACACACTGTCTTTTTTACAGGTGTGCAAGGCTTTTCTGCAGTGTTCCTATTTACGGACACACAGATAGTAAACGAAGGTTTTGTAGAAGACATAAACAACCTCTTAAACTCTGGAGAAGTACCTGGTTTATATGCACCAGACGAGAAGGACCGTATAGGGACAGAGATGCGTGAATACGTATCCAAGCTCGGTCTACCAGAAACAAAGGACGTATTATACTCATCTTTTATAAACAGGACAAGGGATAACCTGCATGTCGTGCTGTGTATGAGTCCCATTGGGGACGCGTTCAGGGCCAGGTGTAGGCAGTTTCCGTCTTCATTAACTGCTGCACCATTGACTGGTTTAATGAGTGGCCTGAGGAGGCTCTGTTGTCTGTCAGCCAGCATTTCCTTGCTCCTGTTGACCTCTCTTCGGATGAGGTGCGTGCGTGCGTGCGTGTCTGGGTGCATATGTGTGTGTATATTATGTAATTGCATGATATGCAGTGCAAATGTCTAGCGTGTATTGTAATCTCTCTCTCTCTCTCTCTCTCTCTCGTATATTCACACACACACACACACACATAGAGAGAGAGAGAGATAGTACTATATATTCTATACATGTGTACACACACATGAAATATATCTCATTTCATTTATTCTCTTAGCTGGATATAAGACTATAAGAAGATATATTCTACATATTTTATACCTGTGTATGTATATTATGTATGTCGTGTGTGTGTGTAGAGAGAGAGAGAGAGGCACACGCATATAGAGTTTATAACTAGCTTAATAAGTGCGATTGCAGATAAGGGCAAAGGTTGCAAAGATATGCGTGGAAATCCACTTGTCAGTGTCCAACGCAGCAGACAAGTTCTATCAGGAGCTACGTAGAAAATACTACATAACACCGAAGTCGTATCTCGACTGTGTAAACTTATACATACAGCTGCTGGCTGACAAGAGGCAAGAGTCGTACGTGGCAGAGGATCGGTTTAATAATGGTTTATACAAGCTTAAGGAGACTAATGAGCTTATTGATGGTATGAAGATTGATTTAAATAAGTTGCAGCCTATTTTAGCTGAGAAAGCTGAAAAAACTGCTAAGCTCCTCGCTGACGTTGCTCGTGACCAAGAGAGTGCCCAAAAGGTATGTGTACATTTGTTATATGTGTGTATACATATAGTGGACACATGCAGTCATGTAAATACGTTTTACCGCATCTAAAACTATATAGACACTAGGTATACACGTGCACTAGCTTATACATATGGCACACATATACACGTACACATGTATATCTGTGTGTGTATACATATATGTATTTATATGTTATGCATTTTAAGGTTAAGGCTTCATATGTGTATGTACATATATAGAACCTGGATATAGTTTTTTTACTACATTTATTTAGATTCACGCACACACGCTCACAAAGGTAAAATGTGTACTTTCAGGTGAAAGACGTCGTACAAACAGAAGAAGCAGATGTAAAAGCACAAGCAGCAGCCACACAAATGATCAAAGACGATGCACAGAAGGACTTGGACGCTGCATTACCTGCATTAAATGCTGCAGTTTCTGCCTTAAACTCTCTTAACAAGAACGATATTACAGAGATTAAGTCTTTCACTAAACCCCCGCCATTAGTGCTTTTAACCATGGAGGGTGTCTGTGTTCTGCTCGGTGAAAAACCAGACTGGGACACTTCTAAAAAGGTAATACACACAAAACACACACAGACACAGATACGTGTGGGTCTACATATAACTAACTGATTACGAACTATACTCAGGTGATGAGTGATGTGCAATTTATTAAGAGGTTAATAGAGTACGATAAAGACGGGATTACACCACTAATACAGAAGAAGTTAGTGAGATATATAGAAGATCCAAACTTCTTGCCCGAGATCGTTCAGAAACAAAGTGCTGCAGCTACTAGCCTTTGTATGTGGGTGCGGGCTATGGATGTATATGCACGAGTTGCTAAAGTGGTTGCCCCCAAGAAAGAGGTACACGCCCGCCCGCACACACGCACACACACCACACGCACGCACGCACCACTTGAATATAATCTTTTCTATAGACTCTGAGAAAAGCAGAAGAAGCATTGAATGAAGCAGCAGAAAAACTAGCACAGAAGCAAAAGCAATTAGCAGACGTGGAAGCTCAAGTTGAAGTCCTCAAGAAGAACTTAGAAGCCACTGAAGCCGAACAGAAGGCTTTGCAAGACCAAGCAGCACTCACCGAGAACCGCCTGATCAGAGCTGGGAAACTCACTTCTGCACTCGCGGACGAATCTGTAAGCTAGCCTGTGCGTGTGCGGTGTGCGTGTGCAATATTTTAACGTTGGGTTTAGAGTTTAAGTTTTAGATAGATACGATGTGGATATATTTTATGTATCTTAAATGGACTTCACCATATAGATCTGTTACACAAACACACACGCACGCAGTACCTACACACACATTCATTATATGTGTGTTTCTGCGGTTTTAGGTGAGATGGAGGGAGACAGCAGATGACATAGCTGCAAAGAGGATTTTATTAGTTGGAGATGTGTTTATCTGTTCTGCCTGTATTTCTTATTATGGTGCTTTCTCGGGCACTTATAGAGAGGCTCTTGTATCTTCTTGGGTTTCAAGACTGCAGGTGTGTGTGTGTGTGATATTGTAGCTGTGTGTTATATATACCTGTAGCTTTACCTAAGTTAAGTATATACACTAGTATATATTACATTATATCTTGCATACGTGTGTATATGTGTGTATACATATTTGCAGGAGGATAAAATACCTGTATCTGAGGTATGTTCACTTCGAGCTATACTTTCAACACCTGTTGAAGTAAGAGAGTGGAGTATATGGGGCCTTCCAACAGATGATGTCTCTGTTGACAACGGAATCCTGGTTAGATTATACATATGTTTGTGTGTGTGAACTTTACTTGGTTATTGTACACACACATATATGAAACATGGTATACTTGTCAAGTTGATCTTTTCGTATATAGGTTACTCGAGGAAAGAGGTGGCCTCTGATGATAGATCCTCAAGGACAGGTATTAATTCATATATATTATAGATATTATATAAAGTATAAGATTTTATGGAAGTATAATAGTGCATATTTATTAATATGTATTATTTCAGGCGAATAATTGGGTGAAAGCAATGGAGTCTAAGAATGGTTTACGTGTTTTGAGATTAAATGATCCAAATCTTCTACGTACATTAGAGAGTAGTATACGTATTGGGAACCCTGTACTCATTGAAGACCTCGGTGATACTATTGATCCCTCTTTAGAACCCATTCTTCAAAAGCAGGTGTGTATGCGTATACATATAGATTTGTATACAGTATAATGTACACGTGATATACATATATATGTGTGTACACTTTCTTTATGCAGATTTTGAGAAGAAAGGGAGGTTTTTGATTAGGTTAGGAGATACAGACGTTGATTATGATCCTAATTTCAAGCTGTACATGACAACAAAGATGTCAAACCCACACTATGTTCCTGATATATGTATCAAAGTCACTCTTGTCAACTTTACTGTCACAATGAAGGGTCTCGAGGATCAGGCAAGTGGAATGCGTGGTGCATTTGTGTGTGTGTGGTGTGTTTGCATGCGCGCGCACTTGTAATCCGTTTCACACACACACGCACATGACACAGAGAGAGAGAGCATATCAGGTTATGGTGTGTATGTAAACCATCGTTTACATCCTAAGGCTGTGCATGTGTGTGTGTGTGTTAATAAATCTCTCTCTCTCTCGCTCTCTCTCTCTCTCACACACACACACACACGTTTTACATTAATTTACTAAACTATAATAATTATATAATACTTATAATGTATGTACAGCTCCTGGGAGACGTGGTACGCAAGGAGCGTGCAGACCTGGAGGAACAAACGACAGGCTCGTGGTGAGCATAAGCAGTGACAAGAAGCAACTAAAGGATCTGGAGGACAAGATACTTAAACTCTTAAAAGAGAGCGAGGGCAACATATTAGATGACGAAGTGCTAATTAACACGCTAAACACGTCCAAGGTTACCTCTGCCGTCATACAGAAGCGTGTTAAACAGGCCGAGATAACGGAGAAGGAGATAACGGCCGCTAGGGAGCTTTACAGGGTTGTCGCTAAACGAGGCTCTATTTTATATTTTGTTATTTCTGACCTCGCACTTATTGATTCTATGTATCAGTACTCCCTCTCCTTCTTCTCTCAGGTACGTGTGTGGTGTTGTGTGTGTGTTAAGGTACTTTATACGTATGATAGCAAGTAGAAATATTAATAACAAATAATGTTTTAATTGCCAACAATATAATACTTATTTTATTTTTTTTGCAGCTTTTTAATCGATGTATTGAGATCAGTGAGAAATCCGATGAGCTTGACATACGCCTTGGTATCCTTATTAAGTTTATTACGGAGTTCTTATACGCAAATGTAAGCAGAGGTCTCTTCGAGGAACACAAGGTAATGTTATGTGTGTGTATAAAATGCTTCATATATATAATGTAAGTGTGTTTATGCATGGAGGTCATGTATGTATGGTATGTACACCTGAGTTATGTATATAACGTACCATATGTGTATTACTGATATGTTTGATGCTCAGGTGACGTTTTCTTTCTTAATATGCACATCTATACTACGATACGAGGGCGACATTAAACCTCCAGAATGGAACTTCTTCTTGAGAGGGCCAACTACACAGCCCAAAATGAAACCGCCCAATCCTGCACCAGAAACTTGACTGAGAAAATGTGGAATGAACTTTGTGGACTTGAAGAAAGCTTCAAAGACAACTTTGGAGGTGCGTGCGTGCTTATATCGTGTGTGTGTGTGTGTGGTGTGTGTGTGTGTGTGTCTCTCTCTCTCTCTATATATATATATATATAGAGAGAGAGAGAGAGGAGTTGTGACTCGTACCTTAACTAAATATACATCTCCAAGTATATACTGTTTATATAACTTAACTGATATTATACAATTATGTAATTCGTGCTTAATTCAGGCTATATTTACATATAATATTTAATGTTTTAAAGATAAGTAAGATTAATGTTGTTATATTTGATAGGTATAACCAAGGTGATGAGTGAGCAGCTGAATGACTGGAAAAACTTCTTAAAGGTTCCAGAGCCACACAACACGCCTTTCCCATCTAATTTTGACGAGAAAATCCTGCCATTCCAGCGGTATATATATATATATATACACACACACACATACTCTTTGTGTGTGTGTGTGGTGTGTGTGACTTTATGTAC